>JAKSZT010053792.1:8564255-8678318 GCA_026826555.1 Tolypeutes matacus
TTTTTTTCCGTAACCGCGGGGCTCAGCCGCCTGTGCCAACCTCCACCGGCAGCCTCAAAACTCACGAATCTCCACCGTTCGGTCCAAGCCGCCGATCCGCGCAGAGAGATGTCCCAAGCCCCTCACTCCACGCGTGCACAGCACAGACCCCCGGGCAGGACCCCGTCCCCAATCCGCCTTGCTCTGGGAGCTTGCAGTGTGCGCCCTCCTACACTAACGCCATCTTGCCCTCCTCTCCCCTCCTATCTGTGAATTTTTTAAGCTCGCTGTCATATTTGAAGGACAGTTTTGCTGGATAAATAATTCTTGCCTGGCAGTTTTTCTCTTTCATTACCATAATTATGTCATACCACTGCCTTCTTGCCTCCATGTTTTATGAAGAGAAATCCACACTGTCTTATTGGATGTCCCTTATATGTAATGTTTTGCTTTTCTCTTGCTGCTTTCAGAATTTTCTCTTTACTTTGGCATTTGACATTCTGCATATTGTGTGTCTTGGGGTAAATCTATTTGAATTTATTCTAATTGGAGTACGCTGTGCTTCCTAAACACAGATATTCATGTCTTTCATGACAGTTGGGAAATTTTCAGCCATTATTTCCTCAAATACTCTTTCCACCCCTTTTTCCTTCTTGTCTCCTTCCAAAACTCCCATAACACATATATTGGTGTGCTCCGTGTTATCATTCAACTCCCCAAGTCCCTGCTCGGTTTCCATTCTTTCCTCTCACTGTTCTTTCTCTTTAATTTCAGTTGTTCTTTCTTCTACATTGCTGATTCTTTCTTCCATGATTTCAAATCTGCTGTTGTGTGTCTATTGTATTTTTAATCTCACTTATTGTGTTTTTCATTCCCATAAGCTGTTATTTTTCTATCCAAGATTTCAGTTTTTTCTTTGTGCTCACTCAGTGTCTTAATGTCTTTTATTTCTTTAGCCATGTTGTACTTCAGCTCCATGATTTGATTTAAGAGATTTGTATGAACCTCATTGATCAGCTCTTTCAAGTCCTGTGTCTCATCTGAAGCTTTGATTTGTTCCTTTGCCTGAGTCATATCTTCCTTTTCCTTTGTAT
This sequence comes from Tolypeutes matacus, assembly GCA_026826555.1. NCBI lineage: Eukaryota > Metazoa > Chordata > Mammalia > Cingulata > Chlamyphoridae > Tolypeutes > Tolypeutes matacus. The sequence continues at coordinate 8,565,329 of JAKSZT010053792.1, forward strand.
ACCTTGTAATTTTTTGCTGATGTCTGGGCATGTGGTTCTGATGCTGAGTTTACTTTGACGTTCAGTTTCTCTCTCTTGCCTAGGGATTTACTGTTAAGTAGCTGTGTGCTACCCCACTGTTCTTTGACTCTTGGTTCAACTTGTTCTAGATGTTGAGAATTGCCCCTGTTTAACTGCTCAAACCAGGGCTAAGGACCCAATAATGAGGTGCAGAACAGTTTCCAAGGGCCTTGGAGAGGGTGGCAGTAAAGGTATCTGCTTGCCTCTTTTTTATTTATTATTGTTTTTCTTTTTCATGCACTTTTCTGGTCTGGCCAGCAGGTGGCGCTCTTGGGCAGGTTGCTCGGCTCAGAACCTAGGTGCTAGGAAGGAATGCATTCAGTGGAACTCCTTAGGTGGGTGGGCAGTTCAGAAGCGATGTCTTCTGGGCTGACCAAGCCTCAAACTTTCTCAGAGGCTGTTCTCTACCCTTCGCTGGCCAGACCCTCCCTCCCTCTGCCTCTGCAACAACCAGCCTAGGGCAGTAAGAAGGGTGTTTCAGAAGGCAAATTATCTTTAGCTGCCTGCCAGCTCTCAGAGCAAACAATGTTGTGGCCCCACCCAGCCTGGAAGTGTGCGACCCCTCCAGTGCAGCAGACCAAGTTCACTGGCCAAAATCTGAATTTGCTGTAGGCTGTGTCCCTCTCTCCCCTTTCTTGGGGAAGAGGACCCCTGCAACCCCTTCAGTCCACAGCCCCTGCAATCCACAGACTGCTATTTGCTCCATAGGTGGGGGGAAGGGCTCCCACTGCTGCTTTTGCAGCTCTACTCCTGGGATTTTTCAGCCAGTTAAGACTCCTTTCCTTCACCTTTCTCTCTTCTGGGTGGTGTCTCGCCTTCCCCTGGTGGTTCTGATCCCCAGAGCAGCTCTCCAGACCGTCTCCAGCTCTTCTTTAGCTACTTTTTCTGGGAGAGAAGTGATCCCTTCACCTCTCTAATTCTCCATCTTCCCAGAAGTCCCAAGCTAAACTCTTCAACATGGGTAATTTTAAAATAAAAACAAAGCTGTATTCCATAGTGAGGGGCAGGATACTCAGGAGTTAAAACATGTAGAACTGGATTGTGTACTGAACCTGAGAGGGGAGCAAGCTCTGGAGGTATCTCGACGACACCTGAGCCCCATGGGCCGTGGACTTGAGAGGGTGGCTGTGGGGCATGCAGCTGGTGGTGCCCAGCAAGCCGTAGCAGCAGGGACTCAGGAGCTGAGTTGGGGGCGTGTGTGGAGTGTACAGCTGAGGCAAGGGTGTGGAAGGAAACTTAAGTTGCTTAAATAGTGCTGTCAGCAGCTTCCTGGGTGAGACCTTGAGAGTCACTCATGATTACTCTTTCCTTTAATTGCCTGGTCTAGTCCTGTAACAGACGTTCTCCTGGTTTCACTGATACCCAGGCCATGTCATCTCCCCGTTTCATCCCCTCTCTCCATCCATCTCCTGCTACCTCCTGGTCCTGGCCTCAGCTCCTCGTATGTGGACCATGACAGGAACTTCTGCCTGGTCTTTCTGCCTCCACCCTCTCCCTCCTTGATCCCCCCAACCCCCCATTCCCAGGCTTGTTTTCTCGGTGCTTTTGTCAGGTCTTCCTTCTGAAACTTACTGGGGCTCCACAGGTCGCCTGCCAGGAATGCATGGCTTCTCGTGGCCTGGCCTCCCCTTGTAGGTCCACCAGCCCCAGAGCAAATCCTCATCCCTCCTTTTCCGCACATTGTGGTCATTTCCAGCACCAGCTTTTTGGACATACTGCTCATCCTAGCACCCCGCTTGCGATTTCTGGTTCTCTCTCTCCAGTCTAGCCATATCCATCATCTTGTCTGAATTCAGTATCTTTGATACCACTCATTTTAATGTTTAAGTGTTATTTGATTACTATGTGTATTTATCTTCTGAAATACAGCATAACTTCTTTTTGAGGCAGGAATCATGTCTTTTGTTTCTTTTTTGTTTCTTAGCTCCGAGATCTGCCCTCTGTAGATGGTCTGTCGATGATTTGGAATAGAATACACTTTAAAAGGCATCAGCCAAAATCAGTTGATTACAGGGTTTGTTATCAGAAAGACAAAGACAAATCAGAAGCCAGGGGAAGAGGAAAACTTTCCCCACATTCACCTAGGCTAGGAGAATTTTGTCTTCTTACTGTCCTTTCCACTTCCTTAAAGAGCTGTAGCTGAAGGACATTATTCCTTGATGTGATTTGTTGTTTTCAACATTTGTCCTCAAAGAACATTTGCCAACAGAAAGGTTTTCTGAGATGATCCCATGGGAATAAGCCAGTCCCCAGTAATGGTGCTGTACAGAACTTTATAATCATAAGCAAACAGTTGGAGCAGGGACTCAGGTTTCAAATCTGGAGAGGGAGAGAACGACCTGAGGTTATAGCAGGCTCCACGTGCTTCTAGCTCTGATTTGGAATGCTATGGGAGGATAATGGCACTGGCCTGGTCTTGAGCATTGGAGAGGTAAGAGGTAACTGTGCAAAGATGCAAACCTGTCCAAGTCATCAAAGTGTCCTCCGCCCACCTGGAGCTTGGAGAAACATTCAGTCTGAATTTTAGAGCAGGTGCTATAAAAAAGAAGCTTGCTGGCCACCCCCCACTTCAAACTGTACTCACCCTTGCTGTTATCTAGTTAAGCAGGATTCACATGGATAAACCCACAAATGATCTTATATAATTTGGGGGGGATAGACCATAAACAAGTAAATAAAATATATAATATATGAGATGGAGGTAGCATTATGGAAAAATGAAAGCGGGGAAGCAGACTAAGGAGTGCTTTGGGAGTGGGAGCTGCTGATAAAACCTCCCTGATGCAGTAAATTTGTGCAGAGACTTGATGGAGATGAGGGAATGAGCCCTAACTGGGAGATACCAGGGGGGAGGCATGGCAGGCAGAAGGGACAGGGAGGTTTGGGACAAGGAGAGGGGTGGGGAATGCAGATCTGTGGTTTCTTACAGGCCAGGGACTTTGGCTTTTGTCTCTAAGTGAGGAGCCATTGGAGAGTTTGCACCAGAAGTTTGGAATGCTCTCACTTTGCATATAGGGTCACAGTGGCCATGGCCTTGATAGTGGATTGCAGGGAAACAGAAGCTGGGAGACCCACTAGGAGCCTGGTGCAGTGATCCATGCAGTGGTGTTGGCTTGGAGGCGGCAATACGTGGTCAGATCTGGATCAGTTTTGAGGGTAGATATAATTGTGAACATACAGAATCACCCTAGTGCACACGGGTCCTTTTAAGGGTTGTCCTACAGCTTCTTTGGAAGCTGCAAGATGGGAGAATATAAGTTACTGTTACATCTAAGGGGATGGAGGGAAACAATGGGAGCAAGTAGGGTGTGTTCCCTTGTTTCCCACATGTAATCACTTGCCTCCTTGTTTTGGTTTTAAAGTTTTTAAGGGAAAGAACTCTGCCTTGCACTTGCCTGCACCCTCTTAGCACTTAGGACACAGTGCTTAGGGGCGCTGTCAGCACTGTGTAAATGCATCGTTCAGTCATGCATATTGAGAGTTCAGGTGATACTACCTTGTTTAATGCTGAAATTATATTTCTAACCGCTTTCCTTTTTTTAGGTGAGAAGCCATTTACTTGTGAAATTTGTGGCAAATCTTTCACAGCAAAGAGTTCTCTTCAGACCCACATAAGAATCCATCGGTAAAGTTTTACAGATATTTTTCTCACATGGTCCTCATTCCACCCTGGCGTTCAGTGGGATGATGTGTTACCTATATGACTGTTTTCCCAAATTATTACTCTGGTAGAATTTTCTGTGTAGTTTATTATTTTGTTTTATCTTTTCAGTAAAGAAATTCCTCATGTAGGTAAAATCAGGAAAACTGGTGTAAGTTTGTGTTCTTCATTTTATTTATTTTTGATTTGGGGTAGGAGTAGGACTGTTGCAAAGCTTAAAATTTCAATCAAAATTTTTTCTTAATGTCTTCTGAATAAAGGTTTTTGTTGACACAAATTCCTGCCAGATTGGATATAGAAGTTCTTCTAAGAGCATCATGAATAATTAGGGCTGCTCAAATTTTTGATATTTACCTTAATCATATATATTTATTTGACCATTACAGTCTAAAAGCCAGCTTTGAGAACTAAAACAAAACAAAAAGAACTATATGTGTATTATTCAAATATTTGCTTTCTTATCTGAAGTACATACCACGGAATCAAAATTTGTGTTCACATCTAGCCCAGCCCCATCGGCCACTCTTGCTACAGCACCACCCTGTCTTTCCAGGTGTATGTTTGTTCGTTATTAGAAATTGAAACCCATGGAGGTTTGACTCACCCCAAGTGCTTAAGTTAGTAAGAGACCTTACAACTTTTGATTCCCAGTAAAGTTCATTTAAACTTTTAGTCATGACTGCTTTTCCCTAAATAACCAGGGAAGGAGATAAGTCGGTATTTAGGTTTTTAAGATAACATGTTTTTTTTTTCTTATAGAGGAGAAAAGCCATATTCGTGCAGCATATGTGGCAAATCCTTCTCTGACTCCAGTGCCAAAAGGAGGCACTGCATTCTACACACAGGCAAAAAGCCTTTCTCCTGCCCTGAGTGTAATTTACAGTTTTCTCGCTTGGACAACTTGAAAGCTCATTTGAAAATCCATAGCAAAGAGAAACCTGTGTCAGATGCTGGCAGTGTTTCTGGCAATAATAGTACCGAAGAAGTCAGGAATATTCTTCAGCTGCAGCCATATCAACTCTCTGCCTCCGGAGAGCAAGAGATTCAGCTTCTTGTAACCGACTCCGTACATAACATCAACTTCATGCCTGGTTCTAGCCAAGGAATCAGCATCGTCTCGGCTGAGAGTCCCCAGAATATGAGCGCGGACCAGACTGCTAATCTCACCCTGCTCACGCAGCAGCCAGAGCAACTGCAGAATTTAATTCTTTCAGCTCAGCAGGAGCAAACAGGACACATTCAGAGCCTTGCTATGATTGAAAGCCAGATGGAACCCTCACCGACAGAGCCAGTGCATGTCATCACACTCTCCAAGGAAACCCTGGAACATCTTCACGCCCATCAAGAACAAACAGGGGAGCTCCATTTAGCAGCAAGTACTTCAGATCCGGCTCAGCACCTGCAGCTGACACAGGAGCCTGGCCCGCCCCCAGCCGCCCATCATGTGCCCACACCGCTTGGCCAGGAGCAGAGCTGACCTGGGCCCTGGTCTGACTGCACTACAGGTCTCTTTTCCTTAGACCAGCCATACCTGGCTTATAAACGCTTGAAGTCAGGTTTTCTGAAATGCTGACTTACAGGTCCTTACAGATAACTAGCTGATATTTCTGATGCTTTTACATCCAGGCAGCAGGATATGTGTTTGGTACTGATTGGGATTTAGCATTTCAGTTATTGAAAAATTTCATCTACTCCCTCTTTTAAAGATTGGGCCACTTTTTCTCTTGAACATTGATTTAAACTTTCCAGTTGCAATTAAATGTTCACAGCTATAGGTTTATGATCTTCCTGACTTTTCCAGTATTCTGTATTTTTATTTTTTAGAACAAAGGGAGTCATGTTGGTTGAATTGGGTAAAGAGGTTGGTTCCACTGCCTTGTTTCTCTTGGGCAACACGGGTACTACTATAAGACAAGTCAGGGCTGGGTATAACATCACAGCATTTTGGAAATTTGTCCTTTCAATAACTTCCAGTCTCCTAAGAAAGAGTAACTCTCTCAACACTTAACCTTTATAGGTACGATGGGCTCATTGTATCATGCTTAAGGTAGATTCAAAGACATGTAAACTAAATGTTTTATTCAGAATTCCTATAACAAGAAAGCCAAAAGTATAGGAAATTATTTAAAATTCTGAACTCAACTTTTCTGAGAAACATGGGTTGACATATATTTTAAAAGCACATTATTAAAAATTTAGTTAAGAACTCCAAAAATCTAAAAATATCTACTGAAATTGGATAAAGATATTCACCCCAAATAAATTCTAAATTGTTATCAGCAATATTTGATCTTCATGATGTAGTTAAACTTTCTTAGTTATTGTAGAAAAGTACAATTTTAATTCAGTACAACTTAAATGTTAAATATACAGAACTCTAATGGATCTCTGATGTTGATCTGTGTATTTTTTCTGATAACTTTCTGGAGGTGGGAAATCACTATAGTGGGTTCTTATTGCAAAATAAGTTAAATCCCACAAAATGGACACATTTTTTAAAGTAAATATCTTTTAATCTTAAAAATAATTTTCATAAAAGCATGCTGTTTTGTTATTCTGGCTCAGAATAGCAGAATTTTCAGGATATGTTATATCAATACGGAAATATGAAAATAATAATTTTCAGCCTCAGAGACTTAGTAGGCCTCATGTGCTTTTAATTGTTGGATGATTTTTTTTTTTTTTTTAAGATTTTATTTATTTATTCATTTATCCCCCCCTTGCTGCTTATGCTCGCTGGGTCAGCTAACCACGCCGTGCAGGCGGGCTTGCCTTCACCAGGAGGCCCCAGGAACTGAACCCGGGGCCTCCCATATGGTAACCGGGAGCCCTACTGATTGAGCCACAGCCGCTTCCCATCGTTGGATGATTTTAAATAATCATCCGAAGATGAAATTCCGTTTGGGTTAGGTTTTAGAGCTCGGGGTGTTTTATTGAACACTTTGTGACCACTTGCTCTCATGTCAACTGTTAGAGGGCTTTTGAGAAAGCCCCCAAAAGAAGTCAGCTAGCAGGATATCTGAAGTAACAGAGTGCTGCTGGAGAGAGAGGGGGGCCCACCCTGCAGCTAACAGGCTCATCACAGCAATTACTTGGTTTCTTGTTTTAGACACCTATGATTTCCACAGTACTCAAATAGGTGTTTTGAGAGGTTAAACTAATAGCAGATTCTTCAGGTTTAAGAGAAGATGGGGACATTTTTGTCACATATTTGCCAAGCTATATTTTCTTGTTATGTAAGTCATGAAATTTTCAAAATGATATATTTTTATACGTGTCAACCAAAGCAATGTTAAATCAAGTCTGACTAGAGCAAAGGTGTAATTTTTACAAATACAGTTATACCCTGAGTATTATTTCAGGTCTTGATTCAGTCATTTAAATGATATGCTTCAACTTCTTCTTAAAGCACAGAGTTTTTTACCAGCTTTTGAAAACCTACTGGCCCATGTTTTCGCCAGGAGGTACACAGTATTAACGTAAATGGAGGTACATAGTATTAAAGTAAATAAATTTTTAGCTACTTTCTCTGCAGAGCTAGATAGTTATTCAGGAAATATAGGTACATGGCTATTTAGAAGGCAGGTTTAGCTTTATGACAGTCTACCTCGGTGCTGTCTAACAGAAATATAATGTGAGATATGTCTGTAATTTTAAATTTTCTAATGACCACATTAAAGTAAAAAGAAACAGGTGAGGTTAATTTTACTATATTTTACTTAACCCCACATTTACAAAATTATCATGTCAACATGTAATCAATACAAAAATATCTTAGTGAGATATTTTGATTTTACATTCTTTTTTTCATACCAAGTCTTCAAAGTCTAGTGTGTTTTACACTTATTGCACATCTTATTTTGGATGCTAATGTTTATTGGGCATATTTAGATTTCATAAAATTTGCAGTTGGAAGCCTAGATTCATTCACATATTCAGGTTGTCCCAAATGCAATGTCATTTTTTTCATTAGCTGTAATACGTATCCATTTTTAAAATTTATATTAAAAGTAATTAAAATAAAATGAAATTCAGTTCCTCAGTCATATTAGCCATCTCTCAAGTGCTCAATAGCCATACGTGGCTAGAGGCTGCTGCAGCACAGGCTACAGTTTCTACCTTGAGAGCCGATCCAGCCTTTAAAAATATCTTCTGAAAGAGTTCTGGATTATTTGGCCAGCTATCAAAGGGAAACAAGAAAAGGATGGCTTTATCAATCTAGCTTTCCTTCTGTGACCTTAATATACATTCTGCCTCTCTGGATGGAATCCCTAATTTTAAAGTTCAGGAAATACTGTACCTAAAGAAAATGTTACATATGTAAGAATGTTTCTCATATATTTTTGAGAAATTATATTGCTGGCACAGTGTTTCACAATTCATTTTGTACGATATGTGTACAAAATTTAAAATTATCTTAAGTGTGGAGATACAATGTGTGCTTCTTGGGAAATAGTAGAGTAGTATGCTTTACAGCTTCTGAAATGCACCTGATGTCACTTTTGAAGATCCCTTTGGTTTTCTCTCAGCAGAGGGCTAGCCTTGGGAAGACATGAGCTCTTACCATCGAAGTAAGTTATTTGTGTGCTTGCCTCTGTGTTTCTTGGAGCTCTTCTTTCCACCTCTACCCCGTGTATTTCCTACAGTTGGTTCTTGTGTTTTAAATGTCGTGAGAGGGAAGCGGCTGTGGCTCGGTCAGTGGGGCTCCCGTTTGCCATGTGGGGGGCCCCGGGTTCGGTTCCCGGGGCCTCCTGGTGGGGGCGGGCCCGCCTGCACGGCGTGGTTGGCTGACCCGGCGAGCGCGGGCAGCAGGGGGGGGATAAATGAATAAATAAATAAAATCTTTAAAAAAATAATAAATAAATAAATGTCATGAGCAACCAGTTAGATGATGCCGAGGAGTGAAATGAGATTTTTGTTATAGATGCTTATATCTAGATTTTCATAAATTGGAGCAACAAAAATATCTGCCACGTATTGAGTCTTTACTATATGCCTGGAATGAAGCAAGGTGCTTTGAGTCTGTATCTTCTCTTAGTGTTTCTCAGATCTTTTCCATGTCATGGTGCACAAAAAATAGGATTTATCCATCACCCTCTGCTTAAGGGTCTCCAGTCATTTCTGGCCATGACTGGCATCTAGAGAGAAGAGGAAGCAGTGTCTGGGACACACTGCTAACCCATTTAAAGCACCTCTTAGCTTATTTTATCTTCCTACATTCCTGTGAGGTAAGAATACTATTATGCCTGTTTTACAGATGAGAATATTTGAGGCCTAAAGACGACATCCTTGGAGAAGGTCACCCAGTAAATGGCTGAGCCAGGACTGGGGCACATGGCTGGCTGATTCCACTACACTGCTTCCACCGGAAGGAGTTACTGTCTCCAGTCTTTTGAAAGTTTTAAACAGGATTTCTCTTTACAGGTGTCTTAGATTGCCTGAACTGCTATCACAAATACTACAAAGTGGTTTTGGCTGAAACAAAGATGTATTGGCTTATGATTTTTAGGCTAGAAGAAGTCCAAACTCAAGGTGTCAGCAAGGTGATGCTTTCCCCGCAAAATCTGTAGCATTCTGGTGCTGGCTGCCAGAAGTGCTTGGGGTTCCTTGGCTTATCTCTGCCTCCCGTCACATGCCTACCCTCTCTTTTCTGACTCCAGACTTCTGGGTTCTCTTTATAAAGTCTCTGTAATCAGGATTAAGGGCCACTCTTGTTCATTTGGCCACAGCTTAACCAAAAACTTTTTTTTTTAGGAGGTACCAGGGATTGAACCCAGGACCTTGTACATGGAAAGCAGGTGCTCAACTGCTTAAGCTACATCTGCTCCCTAAAATACCATCTTTCAAAGGTCCTATATTCAATGAAACCCAGAAGGACATGGACTAAGATTAAGAACACATTCTTTGGGGTACATAATTCAACCTCCCACAACATGTGATCTGCTGGATATAATAGAACCTTTTGACTAAAACTGAAAGTCTGTGTTAGAAATCTCAGCATACAATCATTATTAGCTTTATATATAAAATAATAATAGTGAAAGGCACAGTCTTCTACAGAAATGCAGGATTGCCATATTGATCATATTCATATTAGTATTTTACTACTACTGATTGAAAGCTTAGTTGAAATTTATTTACTAGTTGAACAGATAAGGTGAAAATGTCTTAGTCAACTTGGACCTCAGTAAGTGAGTCCTTATTTCAAACTTCTGATGGGGGATGTTTTAAATTTAGAGTAGATCCATTTTATTTTCTCTACCTTTAATTTATAAGCATCAAGGTAAATTTTCATCCTCAGTTTCCAAGTTTAAATAAGCCCGAGTTCTTAAGAATTGAAAAAAACTCTTTGTCTTGCTTTTGTAAATAGCAGGAATGGAGGAATGACCCCTAGAAAATCCCCTTGCCTGCCTTTTGTAGATCGCAGCTAAAACGGAATGGCTTCTCAAAGAAGCTGCAATGCCACAGTGATGAATTAGTTTGTTTTCAAATTCTTTACACCTCACTAAGCAGCAAAGACATTTGACTAATGTGTGTGTGCATTTTTGTGTATGTTTTTATTCTCACCTTGAAATGTGTATCAAATTAGGAGAGCTTTTAAACTAAAACTCATTCTATCACATTTTAACACAAAATGTTGGAACTTGAACACATTTAGGTTACATAAGGGATCTTATTACCTTTTGTCCAATGAGCTTGAAAAGTGATACTATATCCAAAGTGAAGTGTAGGAGAAAAAAAAAAAAAAAAAAGATTTGAGCAGGGAACGTCCCTGAATTTATTATTTATTTTGAATTCTTAATACAATATCTCATCACTTTAAATAGGGATTTGGAGATGATTTTCCAAAAGAATAGTTTGTTTCTTGGTTTTAGGTCATTCATGTTGCTTTTAATCCTTGTTAAATGAAAGGTTAGACTGAAGCTTGCTTATGCTAAATTAGGGTTAAACACAAAACCGTCTACATTTTTTTAAATCCACCTCTCATATGGATAGTTCTAGTATAACTAAGTGGCTTCTGTACAAGTGTTTCCTATGACCTTAGTGTTCAAAACACAAAAGCACTTTCATAATAGAAAGATGGCAAAGTATTTAAGCTGGTCCTGAGCCCATTTGCAATTTTTCAGGGTAGCGTTCCTTGTGTTATCTTGGGCTTTATGAAGTCATTCTGCTTTGACTTCTGGGCAAGGCACTTAAATAAAAAGCATGAAAGATAGGGGTGAGGTTTCAAGGAAGAGCAATAAAGAACGAGGGACCCAAATTTGTGATTCACCCACCCTCATCAGCCAAGAGGAAAAGCTGAGTGTCATTCTTGATAGGACCTTCCTCATTCCCCCACATCCAATCCATCACCAAGTCATGGCAGTTTCACCACAAACTATTTCAAATCCATCCGCTGGCTCTAGCCAAAACCTGACTGACCCCAATCCCTACCACCCTCTTCCTTCAGTGATCCATTTGCGCTAACCATCAGCAGAGTGCCTCGCTAAATGAATGGGTTAGCTGTACTTATTGACTGATGCAAATCTGACCATGTCTCTGCTCTGCTTAAAATCCTTCTGTTGTTTCCCACTGCACTTAGGATAAAATTCCAAATCCAGCCTCTTGGGCTCCTCTTCCCCCGGCTCACTTCCAGCCACCCTGGCTTCTTGGCTTTTTGGGCCTTAGGGTTTTGGGAAGGGCAATTTCTCGGCCTTGAAAGGTTGCCACCCCCACCCTCTGTCTGCTCACCTGTCAATTCAGCTTAAGTGTCCCTTCCTCGGGGAGGCCGTGCCTGGTCCTTTAATCTCAATCAGGCCACCCTGTCATATCCTTTCCACAGCACCATCTACACCTTTGGTTCCATTTGCAATGATTTTTACAATTAGGAGATGTCCCACTGCACCCGCAGCTCCTGGCCCAGGGCCCAGGACCTTAGGTTAGTTGTTGGAATGTACTGACCTGCAGGTGCAAGGCTGCATTACTGGGTGGCTTACACACGTCGCCTGCAGTGCCAGGAGCTGGCTTCTGGCTCCAGGCCCAGGAGATGAGAGGTTGGGAGGTAAGGATGGCATTGCAGGAAGACAATATGGAGTGAGTTTAGGGAAAGGGGATTCTGTATTAATAACTCAGATTTTCAACCTAGGGTCACTGTGGGCATGAGGACTTGCAAAAACATTAGAATGTGATCCTTTTTAAAGCTAATTTTTCATGTATCAGGAACTTATTTGACTGAATAGGAATTGACCAATATGATGTATACACATATAATGTGGCTAATGAGTCAAATAAGAATCTTATTAAGGAAATAAATACTTGACAGATAATAAATTTATTTTTTCAGCTCTAATAGAGGCCATTTGTTTCTTTGAAGAACTCTATAAAATAGAACTTGGTTTGGGTCTTCTGGCCTGTACATTATTTAGGGCTACCAATATTAAATAATAGGATTTTAGAATTGAAATGAGCTGAAGAGGGTGGAGTAATTAAACTGCGCCTATTTAGAGAGAAGACTGAAGAATGGTGGTCAGTGACTTTTGCAAGGTAAACTAAGCTAGGGTGAAACAAAGCTGGAATCTAACCAGACCTTCTGGGTTTCAGACTAAGGCATTCCCCACTGCATTCTGCTCTAGTGTACATCAGAAAGTGAAACTCCAAGTCGGCAGATTTTTTTGCATTGATGAAGTTATTATTGCTCTGTGATCTTTTTTACCATTTGTCATTCAGAAGGCTACATAACCCTGCTTGGCTAAAACCCCAAGTCATTGAGTCAAGGGCAGACTCTGTTGGGGCAGCTAGCTGTTTACCATCTGCTAATGAGAAGAAGGTGGTGTTCTAAAAGGCTAGTAACCCATTTATAGTGGACTTTAGAGCGTCTTTATAGTATATGTTTAAGTATGGGTGTGTCTAATGTTTGGCAAATTCATTTCAAGGCAAATAACGAGTCACACTCTAGAGCTAAGACCGACCCAGCTGGGAGGCTGCCCTAGTTTCCTGAGCTTGACCTGGCTGAATTCCCTGCCTTTCCTGGCAGACAGCAGGTATTTCGCCTTGCCTCCCTCCTGGTCTGGGTCTCAGCTCAAACTGAAGGAAGTGAGTGTTGAGGGCTTATGGGTCTCAGTGGGTTTCCAGACATGAGAATAAGGAGAATGGGATAGTCAAGGCATCCAGCTCTCTCAGTTCCTTGGATCTCAAGGACGGATGCCCTCCCATTTATTCCTTGGTTTTGTTCATGTTTCTTGTGTAACCCATGTCACTTCCTCTAAACAAGAAACAGCTTATTATAATGTCAGCCTTTTACTTGTCATGTTGAATCAACCCTGGTGTAGTAGAGCCCAAATAGACCTGGGCCCCAAAGCCAGCTCTGCCACTTGCTGTACAACTTCCGTTTGTGACCCTCACCTTCCTGTTCAATAAAATGGGTCTGTGTTGAGCATTGCAATTAAGGCAATACTCATAGTAGACACTCATAAAGGAACTGATGTTTTATTAATATTTAGTTGAATGATCTTGGAATCCCTTCACTTTCCATGCTGTTTCCTTATCCAAAACATAAGGATGTTGATCCCAAAGGTCTCCCAAGCCCTTTTCAGGGCTGACAGTTCTGTGGGTCCTCACTCCAAGGCATTCTTGAAACTTGGGGATCAAGTGTCCTTCCCACCCCACCTCCCATTCCCCCTTTTAGAGTAGTGGTCTGACTCACCTCCCCCCAAGACCCCCTTACGCCCTAACTCCTCATGCCCATATGGAAGCTGCAGATTCCCGAGTTCCCAGGACTTTAATCCGCGATTTGCCCTCAGCCTGGGTCCAGGGGCAGACCAGTCGCAGGGGGTGGGGGGGCAAACTCCATGCTGCGGTGCCCGGACCGTGGATCCCCGGTGAGTAGAGCTCAGACGTGCCGGCGCCACCGCCAGCATCTCCAAACTTCTTGCCCAGGCCGGGGCGGCCTCTCGTCCAGCGCTCGGAGAGGGCCCGCGGATTAGGTACAGCGCGAGGGGCGGGGGTTCCCAGCCAGAGAAAAGGGGTAGTCGCCCTGCCGCCGGGAAGGAGCCTGAGGCCGCGACTGCGCCGCCCGGCCTCGGCCAGGATCTGCCCTGGTCTCTGGCCGCCAAGCGGAGCCGGGTGCCTGCAGCGCCACGCCCTGGGGTGCTACTCTCCAGGCTTGGGCGGGGCCGGGGCTGTCTGGAGCGGGGGTCCGCGGGGTAATGAGATGCTAGTGAGACTCTGATAAAGCCAGCAGCTGCTGCTTTCTCTCCGCCTCCGCCCCCCACCAGCTCTGACTCAGTCGCCCGCGTGGCAGGGAGCGGCCTCTCGCAGCGGCAGCGGGGCCGGGTAAGTTGTGCAGCTGCGCGCCCTGCTGCGCGCGGGGCCGGGGGCGGGGGGCCTCCCGCGGAAACACAGCCCCCAGCTCGGGAACCACGCCTGGCCGGTCCCGCCGGCCTCTCCCTCTCCTCCAGGCTTTACCGTCCCGGTGGGCTACCCTCACCCCACCTCCAGTAGTGCATCTCCCTCTCCATCCTTCCGGTTCCCTCCGCCAGAGCCGCCTCCGCCCCTCGTACCTCCACTGTCGCGGAGTTACCAGATTGGGGGACCCCCTTCTCCCCCTTTGCGGAGGTCTTCCTCCTTCCACTACTTCCGCCCCCAGGGAAGGCCTTTGCCCTTCCAGCCTCCCGTCCTTCCTAGTTTTGGTGACCCGCAGCAGGCGACTTCAAGCCCCCTTCTCCTGTCTCGCCGCGGCCCGCTGGGCTCCGGTTGGGACCCGAGGGGCGGCCAGAGAGGGAGGAGGTCCCACGGGGACCTGCCCCATCGGCGCCTCCCACCCTCCCTAACTTCCCCCATGGGCAACTCCATCCTCCGTACCCTCTGATCCACTCCCCGGGCCAAGCCCCTCGGAAACCCCTCAAGTTGCGTGGGGGCCGGAGCGGGAAGGGGGGACAAAGGGAGACCTTGTCTTGGGAGATTCCAGAGAAAGCCTGTCCGAGCCCTGAAGGCGACGGGGAGGGACGTCGAGGGTGTGGGAGGGCACTGGGCGGAGCCGGCCTGCTCTGGTAGCTCACTCCCGCCCACCCGCGGGGCCCTCTGGAGCAGAGACGACTTCTCAGGGAAGTGGCGTGACCACAGTGAGTCAGAAATAGACCCAGGCCTCCCGCCTGTCAGTCGCAACATCCTCTGTTTGCTGAGGTAGTTTTGAAGGTGGGACGTTGAACCTACCTGATTAGAGGCTGCGCCGCACCCCCAAACCCCCTCCCGAGGAGACGAGCACGAGTGCTGAGGGAAACTTTGTCCCTGGCAGGAGACAACTCCACCCCCAGAGTGGCACGTGAGGCGCCTGGCTCCGCAAGGAGTAGGGTGAGATGGGGCTGTGCGGGCGCCCCGCAGCTGGGGGAGGGGGGATTGGATCTGCCCTGCGCTCCCCACGCCTGAGAATTCCTGCCCCTTGGGTGCAACCGCGCTCGGAGAGCCCTGGCCGGGAAGGCTGAGCCTGAAGGCTCCCAAGGCTTCCCTGGTGCCCTCCGTGCCTAGGGCTGCAGAGTTTTCATTTCCAAATTTAGCAGCTTTCACTCGGGGTGGAGTAGATAGCAGAGGTCCCTGGAGGAGATCTTGGCTGGGGAGGGGCCAGGAGGGAGGAGCAGAGCCAATCAGAGGTGAGCGGGTCCGAGAGGGTCACCAGCGGCTCTCTTCTCCTCCCCTTCCTTTTCCCTTCCTCCTTTCTCCAGCCTCCTCCCCCTCTCGCTCTCCAGCAGCCACTCGCCTCCGCCCAGCTGTTCCCATCCCTGGGAGCCCCCCGGGGCCTCCATGGCGTCGCCCACTCCCACCAACCCAGCGCATGCCCACTTTGAGAGCTTTCTGCAGGCCCAGTTATGTCAGGATGTGCTGAGCAGCTTCCAGGGGCTATGTCGGGCTCTGGATGTGGAGCCTGGTGGGGGGCTGTCCCAGTACCACAAGATCAAGGACCAGCTCAACTACTGGAGCGCCAAGTCGCTGTGGGCCAAGCTGGACAAGCGCGCGGGCCAGCCTGTCTACCAGCAGGGCCGGGCCTGCGCCAGCACCAAGGTGGATTCAGGGTGCGCGGGATGGGGCATGGGGAGGGGGGGGCCTCAGACGGCGGCAGGTGCCACGCCCAGGCTGCCTTGTGTATCTGCAGTGCCTGGTGGTGGGCGCTGGCCCTTGCGGACTGCGGGCTGCTGTGGAGCTGGCACTGCTGGGGGCCCGCGTGGTGCTGGTGGAAAAGCGCACCAAGTTCTCTCGCCACAACGTGCTGCACCTCTGGCCCTTCACCATCCATGACCTGCGGGCACTCGGGGCCAAGAAGTTCTATGGGCGGTTCTGCACAGGCACCCTGGACCACATCAGTGAGCACCACATGGTGGCCTAGGGGGACGGGTGCTGGGTCCAGAGGCAGGCCAGGTGGGGCCACTGGGTGAGCCAAGAGGCAGAATGGACAAGTCACTTCAGCCAGGTCCCTCATATGTCAAATGGGCAGTGGGACCGGGCGATCTCTGACCTTCAGCCCTGACCAGGCACACACTCTCAGGGAGGCTGTGCAGCCCAGGGTCCCTGTTCCTTATGTCCTCCTCCCTTCCAGGCATCCGGCAGCTTCAGCTGATCCTGCTGAAGGTGGCATTACTGCTGGGGGTGGAAATTCACTGGGGTGTCACTTTCACTGGCCTCCAGCCCCCTCCCAGAAAGGGTAAGAATTTCTCTGCTCTTGGAAACCCCCACCCACCACGGAGACCTGGTCCTGTGGAAAGAAAAGGGTGGGGTTGAGAGTCTGCTGAGTCCACTTTCTAGCAGTGGGGCTTTGGCAAACCACTCTGAGCCTCAGTCTGAGTGCCTATAAAATGGAAATAACATTTTCTTCCTTACTTACCTGCCATGGCCATTGCGAAGGTATAATTTGATAGACAGTATGCCATTGCTTTCTTTTTTTTTTTTTTAACTTTATTTTGTACTTTTAATAACTGAAAACATAAGCAATAAAAAACTAAAAATTAAACACAGATGAATAAATATATACATTTCTCAATTAAATGTAATGGATACATGTAAAATTTTGTTGTTTTGCTTTTTGTTTGTTTTTTTGTTTTTTTTTGTGTGTGTGAATCAAACAATATATTACAAGATATATTTGGTTCATATTAATGCATTCATACAGTATTTGTCCTTTTGTGTCTGGCTTGCTTCACTCAACATAATGTCCTCCAGATTCATCCATGTTGCCATATGCTTTATGACTTCATTTCTTCTTACAGCTGCATAATATTCCATCGTGTGAATAGACCACAGTTTGTTTATCCATTCATCTGTTGATGGACACCTGGCTTGTTTCCATCTTTTGGCAATGATGAATAATGTGGCTATGAACATTGGTGTGCAGATGTCTGTCCGTGTCATTGCTCTCAGTTCTTCTGGGTATATACCCAGTAGTGGTATTGCAGGGTCACGTGGCAAGTCTATATTCAACTTCTTTAGGAACTGCCAAACAGTCCTCCATAGTGGTTGTACCATCCTGCATTCCCATCAACAGTGAAGAAGTGTTCCTATCTCTCCACATCCTCTCCAACACTTGTAGTTCTCTGTCTTTTTAATACTGGCCATTCTGATAGGTGTGAAATGATATCTCATTGTAGTTTTGATTTGCATTTCCCTAATCATGAGTGATGTTGAGCATTTCTTCATGTGTTTTTTTGCCATTTGTATTTCTTCTTCGGAGAAATGTCTATTCAAGTCTTTGGCCCATGTTTTAATTGGGTCATTTGTCTTTTTATTGTTGAGCTGTAACATCTCTTTATATATCCTGGATATTAAACCCTTATCAGATATGTGATTTCCAAATATTTTTTCCCATTGAGTTGGCTGCCTTTTCTCCCTTCTGACAAATTCCTGTGAGGTGCCAAAGTGTTTAATTTTGAGGAAGTCCCATTTATCTACTTTTTCTTTTGTTGCACATGCTTTGGGTGTGAAGTCCAAGAAACCACCACCTACTACAAGGTCTTGAAGATGTTGCCCTACATTTTCTTCTAGTAGTTTTACGGTCCTGGCTTTTATATTTAGATCTTTGATCCATTTTGAGTTGATTCTTGTATAGGGGGTGAGATAGGGGTCCTCTTTCATTCTTTTGGTTATAGATATCCAGTTCTCCCAACACCATTTGTTGAAGAGACTGTTTTTTCCCATCAGCGTGGGCTTGGTAGGTTTGTCAAAAACCAGTTGACTGTATAGGTGAGGATTTATTTCTGGATTCTCAATTCTATTCCACTGATCGATATGTCTATCTTTATGCCAGTACCATGCTGTTTTGACCACTGTAGCTTTGTAATATGTTTCAAGGTCAGGCAGTGAAATTCCTCCCACATTGCTCTTCTTTTTAAGAATACTTTTGGCTATTTGGGTGCACTTACCCTTCCAGATGAATTTGGTAATTGCCTTCTCTAATTCTGTAAAGTAAGCTGTTGGGATTTTGATTGGTATTGCATTGAATCTATAAATTAGTTTGGGCAAGATTGACATCTTCACAATATTTATTCTTCCAATCCATGAACATGGAATGTCTTTCCATTTGTTTAGGTCTTTTAAAATTTCTTTTAGCATTGTTTTGTAGTTTTCTGCATATAGGTCCTGTACTTCCTTGGTTAAATTAACTCCTAGGTATTTGAGTCTTTTTGTTGCTATTGAAAATGGAATTTTCTTCCTGATTTCCTCCTCAGATTGTTCAGTACTAGTGTACAAAAACATTACTGATTTTTGCGTGTTGATCTTATATCCTGCCACTTTGCTGAACTTATTTATTAGTTCAAGTAGCTTTGTTGTGGATACTTCAGGATTTTCTAAATACAGGATCATGTCATCCGCAAACAGTGAGTGTTTTACTTCCTCTTTTCCTATTTGGAAGCCTTTAATTTTTTTGTCTTGTCTAATTGCCCTAGCTAGAACTTCTAGTACAATGTTGAATAACAAAGGTGACAGTGGGCATCCTTGTCTTGTTCCTGATCTTAGGGGGAAAGCTTTCAACCTTTCCCCATTGAGTATGATGTTGGCTGTGCGTTTTTCATATATGCCTTTTATCATATTGAGGAATTTTCCTTTTATTCCTATCTTTTGAAGTATTTTTATCAAAAAAGGATGTTGGATTTTGTCGAATGCCTTTTCTGCATCTATTGAGATGATCATGTGTTTTTTTTCCTTCAACTTGTTAATGTGGTGTATTACATTGATTGATTTTCTTATGTTGAACCAGCCTTGCATACCAGGAATAAATCTCACTTGGTCGTGATGTATAAGTCTTTTGATATGCTGTTGGATTTGATTTGCAAGTATTTTGTTGAGAATTTTTGCATCTATGTTCATGAGAGAGATTGGTCTGTAATTTTCTTTTCTTGTGGAATCTTTATCTGGCTTTGGTATTAGGGTGATGTTGGCTTCATAAAATGTGTTGGGTAATTTTCCCTCCTCTTCAATTTTTTGGAAGAGTTTAAACAGGATTGGTGTTAATTCTTTTAGAAATGCTTGGCAGAACTCACCTGTGAAGCCATCTGGTCCTGGACTTTTCTTTGCTGGGAGATTTTTGATGACGGATTCAATCTCCTTAATTGTGATTGGTTTGTTAAGTTCTTGTATTTCTTGTTGTGTCAGTGTAGGTTGGTTATGAGTTTCTAGAAATTTGTCCATTTCATCCAGGTTGTCTAGTTTGTTGGCATATAGTTTCTCATAATATCCTCTTATGATTCTTTTTATTTCTGTGAGGTCATTTGTAATTTCCCCCCTTTCATTTCTGATTGTATTTATTTGCATCTTCTCTCTTTTTTTCTTTCTTAGTCTAGCGAGGGGTTTGTCAATTTTATTGATCTTCTCAAAGAACCAGCTTTTGGTTTTGTTGATTTTCTCTATTGCTTTTTTGTTCTCATTTTCATTTATTTCCGCTCTAATCTTTATTATTTCTTTCCTTCTGCTTGCTTTGGGATTGGTTTGCTGTTCTTTCTCTAGTTTCTCAAGTTGTTCAGTTAAATCTTTGAGTTTAGCTCTTTCTTGTTTCTTAATATAGGCATTTAGGGCTATAAATTTCCCTCTCAAGACTGCCTTTGCTGTATCCCATAAGTTTTGATATGTTGTGTTCTCATTTTCATTTGTCTCAATATATTTACTGATTTCATCTGCAATTTCTTCTTTGACCCACCGAATATTTAGGAGTGTGTTGTTCAGTCTCCACACATTTGCAAATTTACTTTTTTCCTGTCTGTTATTGATTTCTAGTTTCATTCCATTATGATCTGAGAAGGTGCTTTGTATAATTTCAATCTTTTTATATTTATTCAGAGCTGTATTGTGACCTAACATGTGGTCTATCCTGGAGAAAGATCCATGGGCACTTGAGAATAATGTATAATCTGCTGAGTTTGGATGCAGTGTTCTGTATATGCCTGTTAGGTCTAACTTGTTTATCATATTGTTCAAGTTCTCTGTTTCCTTGTTGATCTTCTGTCTAGTTGTTCTATCTAATGATGTGAGAGGGGTGTTGAAGTCCCCGACAATTATTGTAGAAATGTCTATTTCTCCCTTCAGTTTTGCCAGAGTTTGTCTCATATATTTTGGGGCACCCTGGTTAGGTGCGTAGATATTTATGACTGTTATATCTTCCTGGAGGATCGTCCCTCTTATTAATATATAATGGCCTTCCGCATCTCTTCTCACTTTTTTGCATTTGAAGTCTGTTTTGTCTGATATTAGTATAGCTACCCCTGCTCTTTTCTGTTTACTATTCGCATGGAGTATCTTTTTCCAACCTTTTACTTTCAGCCGGCTTGTATCCTTGTGTCTGAGATGAGTTTCTTGTAAGCAGCATATGGATGGCTCATGTTTTTTTATCCATTCTGTCAGCCCGTATCTTTTGATTGGGGAATTTAATCCATTCACATTCAGTGATATTACTGAAAATGCACTATTTATTTCCTCCATTTTATTCTTTGGTTTTCATATGTCATCTTATTTTTGTCTTTCTTTTTACTCTTTTGGTTATCCTTTCTGCTTTTCTTTCTTCTATACTCTCCTCCAAGCCTCTCTCTCCTGTCTTTTTCTTTCAGGTTCTAAGGCTTCCTTTAATATTTCCTGCAAAGGTGGATTCTTTTTTTGCAAATTCTCTTAGTTTCTGTTTGTTTGTGAATACTTTATATTCACCTTCATATTTGAAGGACAGTTTTGCTGGGTAAAGAATTCTCGGCTGGCAGATTTTCTCTTTCAGTTTCCTAATTGTATCATACCAGTCTTCTCGCCTCCATGGTTTCTGAAGAGAAATCTGCACAAAGTCTTACTGGACGTCCTTTGTACGTGATCATTTGCTTCTCTTTTGCTGCTCTGAGCATTTTCTCTTTATCTTTTACATTTGACATTCTGAATAATATGTGTCTTGGCGTAGGTCTATTTGGATTTATTCTTATTGGGGTACGGTGTGCTTCTTGGACATGTAAGTTCATTTCTTTCGTGAGAGTTGGGAAATTTTCAGCTATTATTTCCTCAAATACTCTTTCTGCTCCTTTTCCTTTCTCTTCTCCTTCTGGAACTCCAATGACACGTATGTTCTTGCGTTTTGTGTTGTCATTCAACTCTCTAAGCCCCTGCTCAATTTTTTCCATTCTTTTCTCTCTCTGTTCTTTTCTCTCTTCAATTTTAGCTGCTCTGTCTTCAGTATCACTTATTCTTTCTTCTATCATTTCGAGTCTGCTGTTGTATGCTTCAAATGTATTTTTTTTTTTTTTTAAGATTTTATTTATTTATTCATTTATCCCCCCCTTGCTGCTTGTGCTCGCTGGGTCAGCTACCACACCGTGCGGGCAGGCTTGCCTTCACCAGGAGGCCCTGGGAACCGAACCCGGGTCCTCCCATATGGTAAACGGGAGCCCTACTGATTGAGCCATAGCCGCTTCCCTTCAAATGTATTTTTTACTTCACCTATTGTGTCTTTCATTCCCATGAACTCCATTACTCTTCTGTTCAGGATTTCAAATTCTTCTTTACGTTCGCGCAATGACTTCTTGATGTCATTGATCTCTTTAACTATATTCTCTTTCATCTCATTAATTTGATTTTGGAAATGTGTGCTCATCTCACTGATTAGTTCTCTCAAATTCTGCATCTCTTCTGGGACTTTGCTTTATTCCTTTTCTTGGGCCATGTCTTCTATTTTCTTAGTATGGCCTGTAATTTTTTTTGGTGCTTAGGCATCTGGTTAGTTTGTATTTTACTTAGATGCTTTATCTCTTTCTCTTTTATGGGGTTTTAGTGGCAGGAGGCTGTGAGTTAGCACCGCTCTTTGATTTTTGGCTCAACCTTGATTGTTAGGATTGTTCTGCTGGTTGCTTGAAACTGGGCACTGGACCAAGTAATTGGTTGTAGAGTCGTTTCCTAGGGCCTTGGGCAGGGAGGCTATAGAGGCCAGGAAAAGACTCTCTTACTTATTAACTTTCTTATGTGTACTTCCTTGGTCTGCCAGGAGATGGTGCTTGTTGGCTGCTCTCAATTCAATGCCTGGTCCGAGCATATTTGTTGTGACACAGACCAGATCAATGTGATAGAGCTTCCTGTCTGGGGTCTAGGAGCCCTGTGATTCAAACTTTCTGAGACAGTTCTCCAGACTTCTCTCGTAGTGCCCCTCTTTCCCCAGCTAAGAAATATTTCCACTCCCTTCTGAATCCTCAACAATCAGTCCCTGTTAGTAGAGGAGGAGATTGGGAGGTTTGTATATCTTTAGCCCCTCGCAGGCTCCAAAGCAAACAATGGCTCAGCCCCACCCAGCCTGGAAGGGCTCTCGGGACAGGGCAGACCAAATCTGGGAGTTCAAAGCAGGGTCAGCCCCAGGCTCTCTCTCCCCTCTCCTATGGTGTCCTCAACAATTAGTCCAGGCTAGAAGAGAGGGAGGTTGCGAGGATTGGATTTCTCCAGTACTTTCCGGGCTCCCAGGGCAAACAGCCGTGTGGAAGGGTCCGTGGGGCTCTGCAGCCCAAATTTCAGGTCCGAACCTGAGTCAGCCTAAGGCTGTGTCCCTCTCTCTCCCCTTTCCGGGAGTGGCAGATCCATGAAGCCCCCTTTGTCTGTGGTCGCAGGCCCAGGGGCCCGAGAATTCTGAAGAGTGTGGGGGAGGGTGCCGGCAGCAGCAGAAGCTGCTACTTACAACTCACGGTTCTGTTGTCGCAATTTCCCTCTTCTGTCCTTCTCTCCTCTGGGTGGTGTGCAGCCTTCACCTGCTGACCTAAACCCTAGAAGATCTTTTTCGGGGCTGTTTCAGCTTGTCCTCTAGCTATTTTTCTGGAGAAGAGATTCCCATGTCTTACTAGTCCGCCATCTTCCCGGAAGTCTCCCCGCCATTGCTTTCTTAACTGGGAAATCCTTTACACATGTATTTCCCCCACCACCACCACCACCGAGATGGCTCCCTTGTCTGCGCTCATTGTTTTTGCTCATTGTCTGCTCATTGTCTGTTTTTTTTGTTTTTCTTTAGGTGGCACCAAAAACTGAACCTGGGACCTCCGATGTGGGAGGCGGGTGCTCAATTGCTTGAGCCACATCTGCTCCCTGCTCATTTGGGCTTTTTTTTGCTTGTTGTCTGCTCTTGTTTGCTTGGCTGTCCACTCATTGTTTTTGCTCAGTGCCTGCTTATTGTCTGCTCATTGTTTGTCTTCTTTAGGAGGCACCAGGAACCAAACCTGGGACCTCCCATGTGGGAGGTGGGTGCTCAACTGCTTGAGCCACATCTAGTCCCTACACATGTATTTTAATTGTTTCACTGGCTCATCCTGGGAGTGTAAGGGCCCTTTCTAATTTCCACACCTTTGTGCCTCTCATGCCTTCTGCCCCAGGGAGTGGCTGGCATGCCCAGCTCCAGCCCAGCCCCCCAGCCCTACTGGCCAACTATGAATTTGATGTTCTCATCTCTGCAGCCGGAGGTAAATTTGTCCCTGAAGGTGAGTGCCTCAAAGAAGCCAGCATCTTGGGCTCCCCCGGGCCTGTCAAGATTGATATATTCCTGGCTCTTCTCCTACCACCCACCTCCTCCTGATGCCCTCTTCTCAGGCTTCACAGTGCGCGAAATGCGCGGCAAACTGGCCATTGGCATCACAGCCAACTTTGTGAACAAGCGCACCATGGAGGAGACGCAGGTGCCTGAAATCAGCGGCGTGGCCAGGATCTACAACCAGGGCTTCTTCCAGAGCCTGCTCAAGGCTACGGGTCAGAGCCCCTCTCGCTGGGCTTCCCTTCCCTTCCCCTTCCTGGCTGGGGCTGGCCCTCACCTTTCCCTCCTCAGTCCAAGGAATCTGATTCCATCTTTGAGGTCCTGGAGGTCAAGGGGAAAGGACCTGGGCCCTGGGAATTTAGCAGGCGCAGACTTACTTGGCCACCCAGCTTGGCATGTCTTAGAAATATCTCACACAATGCATGGGACTTTTGCTTTGTGCTCTAAATGACATAAATTCAAAATGAAATTGGTACTTCAGGGAGCTGTCTTATGTGTACTTTGGCATCACACTGCATACCCCCTGGGGTGTGTAACACTCCAGTTCGAGAAGCCTGGGTGTTGTCCACAAGCGTGTGACCATGTGGTGCAGCTGCCACTCTACCCAAGTTTCTCTGTTTGCCCCGCGCTCTCAGGCCTTCTGGGCCTGGGACAGATGGTCCTTGGGGCCACCCAGAACTCGGGGGACCCTGTGTATGGGCACTCACTACAGCCTAAGCTGTGGTTGTAGCTGTCAGAGGTCAGGCCCTGTTGGGGAGTTGGGAGAGGGAATGCCTATCCAGGAGGAGGCGCATTCCTGCCCCTGCCCTGTCCCCCCAGGCATCGATTTGGAGAACATTGTGTACTACAAGGATGACACCCACTACTTTGTGATGACGGCCAAGAAGCAGTGCCTGCTGCGACTGGGGGTGCTGCACCAGGTGGGGCCTGGGTGGAGGGGTGGGACATGGTTGGTCAGTGGCCCTGGGAGGTAGAGGCCAGGACTGGGCATAGACAACCCCGAGTGTGGAGGGACCCCATCTCCTCCAGCTGCACAAGCTCTTTTCCCTGGGATTGTTACATGGCTTCTAGGAGTCATATTCTGGGCTAAACACCTTACATCAGCCACAATACCACAGATGTAAGGTCCATGAAGGCAGGGACTGTCTCTTTGTCTCCTGCTTCCTGCTGAGTCCCAGTGTCTAGAACAGCGCCTGGTGTGTAGTAAGCACTCCATAAATATGCTGGATGAATGAACTAGGCAAGTGCAGACCATGTGCTAGGGACTGTGCTGAGAACTCTAAGTCCATTTTCTTGTTCAATTCTCAAGAACACCTTGAGAGTGAGCTACGTTATCTCTAAATGATGGGGAAACTGAGGCTCTGAGAAGTTCACTGACCTGTCCAAAGCCAGCATATGTCAGCAATGATATTAGGTCCCAGAGGCAGCATGGGGCCTGGGACCCGCAGCGGCAGGATGAGTGCTGGGGAAGGGCTTGGGCCTGGGAGGCAGGACCTTTTGATTCTAGTCCTGGCTCGGCCTTCAACTGTTGTGTGGTCTGAGGAACCTCCTTTGCTTCTCTGGGCCTCAGGATGTGCGCCTTGCATACCCAACGGGTGGGACTGGCATTAACCTTGCTGGGTCTGATCTGTTGGCCACGTAGGACTGGCCGGACACTGATCGGCTGCTGGGCAGTGCCAACGTGGTGCCCGAGGCTCTGCAGCGCTTTGCCCGGGCAGCTGCTGACTTCGCCACTCATGGCAAGCTCGGGAAGCTGGAGTTTGCCCAGGATGCCCACGGGCGGCCCGACATCTCGGCCTTTGACTTCACAAGCATGATGCGGGCGGAAAGCTCTGCTCGTGTCCAAGAGAAGCATGGTGCCCGCCTGCTGCTGGGACTGGTGGGAGACTGCTTGGTGGAGGTGAGGGAGCACGGGGCTCCTGACGGGGGAAGAGGAGGGGCTTTCTGGTGCTTTGAGAAGCAGAGGTACAAGGGCTCCCTAGTTGGGGTAGGAAGCTTCCTAATCAGAAGAAGGTATACAAAAGGTTGGTTTGTTGAGGGGCGGAGCTGAGGGCTGCTTGGTGGAGGGGAGAGGCTATGAGGTGTGGTGAAGGGGCCCCTCTAACGTGACCTTGCAGGACATCTGAGCTTTGGGACTCTCCTGTTGGGTTGAGCTGCCTCCTCTCCCTCTGACCCGCAGCCCTTCTGGCCCCTGGGCACAGGAGTGGCCCGGGGCTTCTTGGCAGCCTTTGACGCAGCCTGGATGGTGAAGCGGTGGGCAGAGGGTGCTGGGCCCATAGAGGTGTTGGCTGAGCGGTGAGATCTGGTTTGGGATTGGGGACTGGATATGGGACCAGGGGGTGCTGTGTGAATACATGGGGGCATGGATAAAGGGAATGAAGAGAAGACCCGGCAGTTCTTGAGGGGTGGGCGTGATGAGTACCCCCCATTCATGCCCTTACACCACCCTCCCCAGTGAAAGCCTGTACCAGCTCCTGTCACAGACATCCCCAGAAAACATGCACCGCAATGTGGCCCAGTATGGGCTGGACCCAGCCACCCGCTACCCCAACCTGAACCTCCGCGCTGTAACCCCCAATCAGGTCAGACCCCTCCTGCCCCACCAGGCTTCCCAAGTCAGCCCCCAGGGCAGGCTTTCTCTCAGGCCTGCCCATGGCTGCCCCTGCTCCCTCAGGACCCCCCCATGGGCTGAGGTGGGAAGTGGTGAGCCTGCCTCGAGACCTGGGAGGGGCTGCCGTAGGTCCACGACCTGTATGACGTGGTGGCCAAGGAGCCTGTGTGGAAGAAGAGTGACAGGACAGACGCGGGAAGGCCAGTCACCGGTGAGCAGGCCCTGCTACAGGGGAGTCAAACTGTCTACCACCCCATGAGGCAAAGGCATGGCCAGTCAGAGCAGCTGCAGCCTCACGACAGAGCAGGGCACCGGGGCATCCTGGAGGAGCTGCCGGGCAGTCAAGCCCTCAGCCTGGAAGTGTATGGATGCCGGGGCTGCTCCAGCCATGGCAGTGTGCAGTTTCAGTGTGTGCTCTGTCCAGCTCTCTCTGCCTGACCCCTTCCAGCAGTGCAAACCCCAAACATGCCTCTCCTTTCAGCCTCTTGGCCTCCTTTGCCCTCTCAGTTCACAGCCTGCTGCCCTCTCTGTGGCTAACAGGAATTTTGCTTTGTTCATTCCCCCACTTTATTCCAAAAAGGGATTTCTTAATGAGAAAATTGGGGCGGAGGAGGTGCTGGCGACAGTGAGCGTTAGGCAGGTTCCCCAGTAGGGATGGGTCCCGACTCCTCCCATACAGACCCCACAGTCTGCAGGTGAGCTCTCTGTGAGCCAGAGGGGGGTGGGTACGCAGCTCAGCCTTCTCCCCCAGGGTCGGCAGGCACCCAGGAGGAGCTGCTGCGCTGGTGTCAGGAGCAGACGGCTGGGTACCCGGGGGTCCATGTCACCGACCTGGACTCCTCCTGGGCTGATGGGCTGGCCCTGTGTGCCCTGGTGCACAGGCTGCAGCCTGGCCTGCTGTGAGTGGGGAGTGGGCAGGGGGCCCCACAGAGCACACTCCCCTTTCCTGTCCCTGCCCCTCCCTGACTTCAGTGTGCCACGGTAGGGAGGTCCCCAAGTAGGAAAGCACGCACCCAGCTAAGCCCCAGCTCTACCACTCACTAACAACCCTTATGCCAGAGTATTCCTGACTCCGCCCACCTGAGAGTCCTAGGAGAATCGCATGAACTAAGATAGAGGAGAGCTTTGTGAGTGGTCGAGGGTCCCCAGGGCAGGAGCAGCTGTCACTGGGGGTAAGAGGGAGGGGTAGTAGAGTGAAACACCTCCTTGCCTCTCCTCCTGCAGGCCCCACTTCCCCATCCCTCTCCCCCCACAACGGGGCCAAGTTTTTGTCTCTCATTGGCTTTTCTCCCCCACATCCCACAGGGAACCCTCAGACCTGCAGGGGGTGGGGGCTTTGGAAGCGACCGCCTGGGCGCTGAAGGTGGCAGAGCAGGAGCTGGGCATCACACCGGTATTGTCCGCTCAGGCAGTGGTGGCAGGGAGTGACCCACTGGGCCTCATCGCCTACCTCAGCCACTTCCACAGTGCCTTCAAGGACAGGGCCCACAGCCCAGGTGACCTGGAGGGTCAGCTGGTGGGATGTGGGTGGGGTAGGGTGGGGAGGTTGGTTGTGTGAGAGAGGGGCCAGGGCACCCTCTCAGAGCTAGCATAGGGGAGGTGGGCTGGAGCAGGACTCTCGTTCCTGGGATGTAGTATTGGATCAGCCATCTACCCTGACACCCCAACTCTCTCTGCAGGTCTTGCCAGTCAGGGCTCTCTGGGGACCCCCAGTGCCGTACTCTTCCTTGGTAAACTGCAGAGGACCCTGCAACGGACCCGGGCCCAGGTGGGGAGGCTGGGCAGAGTTGGGGCTGGAGGAGCACCCACTAGGGGTTCCCGGGGTGGGGAAGGGGAGGGCTGTGGGCTCCGAGCCCCATGCTCAGAGTGAAGGATTTGTTGTAGGAAAACGGGGGAGATGCTGGTGGCAAGAAGCCTCGCGTGGAGGTAAATGCAAGCAGGGGCTGGATGGTCCTCTGCCCCTCTTCCTGGGTGCTATCTCCCCGTTGTCCTGTCCCCCATGTTTTGCTCCCCACCCCATGCCTGGCAAACCCCCATCCTGTCTCTCTTCCTAGTCTCACTACGCTTCTGCTTCCTGCCCTTTCTATTCATCTGTGCCAGTCCCCAGCTTGAGCCTGTCCTTCTGGCCTCCCAGCCTGAGCACATATCCCCCTTAGGTAGAGGCGGAGACCCCAAATACTGAGAAGCTGCTTGTCCCAGAGCCCGGGGCACTCCTGACACCCCCATCCCAACACCAGGTGAGAGTAAGGGCCCTGACTGCAGGCAGAGGCCCAGGGAAAGAGGTGTTTCAGGGGAAGGGAAGAATGTTGCAGCTGGCCCTGGCTCCTGCTAACCTTGCGGCCTGGGGGGAACATGCAGGCCGGTGCCAATGACCTGTGTGCAATCTGCGGAGAACACCTCTACATCCTGGAACGCCTCTGTGCCGATGGCCATTTCTTCCACCGGAGCTGCTTCTGTTGCCATATCTGTGAGGCCACGCTGTGGCCCAGTGGCTATGGGCAGCACCCAGAAGATGGTAAGTGGACATGGAGACTCCAGGGGAACTGGGGGCCTGGTCCTGCCTGGGGGAAATAGGAGCTCCAGGGTGGAGGGGCACTGGGATGTTGGGCACAAGGCAGACACAGGTTCAAGATGCCACTTTCCCCCCTCAGCTTGGGTCTTTTCTGTCCCTTCCAAGGATCCAGATGTGGGGTTCTAAGGAACCAGGAGGCTGTCATAAATTAACCTGCAAACCCCAAGTCTTGTCTGTCCCGCCACACTTGCCACCTCCTGGCCCACTGCCCCTTTCCCTGAGAAACTCGTGTGTGCTGGGCACTGTGCTGCCTATGTCTAATGCCTCCCTCTCCACCCTACCAGGGCATTTCTACTGCCTTCAGCACTTGCCCCAGCCAGGCCACAAAGAGGACGGTGGTGACGGAGGCCGTGAGAGCCTGGTAAAAGCTGTGAATGTGAATGAGCATATGTGTGCATGTTAGTGGGGTGGAGAAGAAAAAGGGGTCTCTCCAGCCCAGCCTACTTTGCCTGGGGTGACTGAATGTTCTCCCGCACTAGAATGTGAGCTCCATGGGAGCGTTTTCTGTGTTTGATTTATTGATGTATCCCAAGTATCTAGAACACCGCCTGACACTGTTGGGTGATCGTTCAAGTGAGTGAATAAATGCCAGAGCCCACATTTCTCAGAAGGGTGGCCTCGGCCCACACTGACCAGACCACGTGGCTTTTACAGGAGCTACCCACACCCAGCAAGGATAGCATGCCACCAGCGCCCTCGGCTCCCACAGTCCCCCAGGAGGGGGTCAGTCCCATTCCTAGCCATCCCCAGCCCACCCGACAGCTGATCCGCCTCTCCAGCCCAGAACGACAGTGGTTGTCCTCCCTTCACCTTACCCCTGACCCGGAAACGGAGGCCCCGCCCAAGCCCCCCCGCAGCTGCTCCATCTTGGCTCACCAGGCCCTGGAGGGCAGCTTTACGGATTGGGGAATGCCAGCACAGGGACCTCAAGGTAACTGCTCTGTCTCTGCCCACAGATATGCTGACCAGGGTGGGGGCTGGAGCACGGGGCAGGTGGCCCTAGGACTCCTGCAAGGGGGATACTGGGGATGGAGAGGAAGATCGTGGGGACCCAAGCTATGTCTACCTCACCTCTGCTCAGGGTTCCCGAGCTCAGTTCTTGTGGCCATGGAGGAGGAGAAAGGGAATCCCTCCTCCAGTGAAGAGGAGGAAGAGGAAGATGTAGCTTTGGACTCAGAAATGGAACAGGTGAGTGGGAGGAACCCTGACCGTTTAAGCCAGCCTGTGTGCACTAAATGCCCCACCCCATAGAAGTCTACCCCATGCTCTTTCCACTGAGCCCCTCTTGGAATGTCTCCTCACCCAGTTTTCCCCTTTCATGTCTGTAGGCCTCTAACTTTTCTACCAGAACTCACCTCAACCCCACTTCCAGCCCAGGTTCTTTTCTGCCCCTTCTAAACAGTGCTTCCCCAAGCCCCATCTACCAGGGGACCCGGCCCTACCCCGGGATGGCCTGATCCTGCCACAGGCCCTGCTGTCCTTGGCCAAGAACTCAGATACCATGAACAAATACCCAACGTGGCATCGGACTCTGCTGCGCCGTGCCAGGGAGGAGGAGATGAAGAGATTCTGCAAAGCCCAGGTGAGGTCAGGGGTTCCCAAAAGTTCTGAGATGGGATCAGAGTCCCTCAATTGCCCATTCTTGAGCAATCCAAAGACTTCTGGGCCTCTTGTCTTATACCATCAGGCTGTCCAGCGGAGACTAAATGAGATTGAGGCTGCTCTGAGGGAGCTAGAGGCCGAGGGGGTGAAGCTGGAGCTGGCCTTGAGAAGCCAGAGCAGTGAGTTACAACAAGGGAAGGGACAAACTAGGACACCCCTCTGCCTCCCAGCACTGTGTTCAGCCCCCAGCAATTCCTCAGACCACCAGGGTCTGGCCTGCAGCAGGCTCTCCTGGCTTTGCAAACAGCTGCCTCACACTCCTCACACCTCTATGTCCCTTTCCCTGGGCTCTGCTGCCCCCAAGCCCATGACACTTGTGCCCTCACTAGACAGATGCCTCTTGATTACCCTTCCCCTTTCTTCCTTTTTCTCAGGCTCCCCAGAACAGGAAAAGGCACTGTGGGTAGAACAGCTGCTACAGCTCGTGCAGAAGAAGAACAGCCTGGTGGCTGAGGAAGCTGAGCTCATGATCACGTAAGTGGGGGTGGGGGGTGATAGCTACCCGTGAACCAGGCCCCAGCTAGGTCCTTGAGGCCCCCTGGGCAGCTATGCCCCATTTATCTCTAACCTCCACAGGGTGAAGGAGCTGAACCTGGAGGAGAAACAGTGGCAGCTGGACCAAGAACTACGAAGCTACATGAACAGGGAAGGTAGGTGGGGCTCAGGGAAAGGCTGATGGGGCTGATGTTGCACAACCTCATGACCTCAGACACAGACCAAGCAGCTCAGAGAGTCAAGGCGGGGGGGAGCCAGAGAATGGGGCTCCACAGCCCCCACCTCTCCCTTCAGCTCAACTAGAGCTACTCCACTGAACTTTCACACAGATCTCCTTCAAAACCAGTGCAGCTTCTCAATAATGCAAAAACTGCTCTATTGAGGAACCTCCAATTTTACAGATTAGGAAACAAAGCCTAGGCTGTTGAAGTCACATGGTTGTGCATCTCCTGCCTCCCTGCCCAGTTCTCTGTTCTCTAAGCTTTACCTCCTCCCTTCAGAAACCCTAAAGACAGCAGCTGACCGGCAGGCTGAGGACCACATCCTGAGAAAGCTGGTGGACGTGGTAAACGAGCGAGATGCCCTCATCCGCTTCCAGGAGGAGCGTAGGCTCAGTGAGCTGGCCTCAGGGTATGGAGCCCAGGGCTAGAGGAGGGCAGGTTGCCTGCCTCCTTCCCTAGAGGGAAGATGCCCACTGGACCCCTCCCAGCTGGGTGCCTCAGGACCAGTGCCTGATGTCACACAACCTTGCCCCAGGACAGCGCCACCCCCCACCCCTGCTTGTCTGGGAGGCCTGGGAGAGGACCTCACTGTTTACAATAAAAAGATTTCCACCCCAAACAGGGCTCAGGCTGCCTGCAGGTGGAGGCGGGAGGTGCACAGAGAGGACAGATGTGTAAGAGCCTTAAGGCCTAGCATTCTGATCATTGCACTGACTCTTGGCCCCCGTCACTGCCTTTCCAAGGAAAAAGACAGCCATCAAGAGTGTCAAGCTTTATTGTTGTTCCCCAGCTCTGTCCCCCTCATGCTGCCCTAGATGCTGGACTGGCTGAGGCTCTAAGCCCAAGTCCTGGGCCTCCCTTGCCCTTCCCAGCACATGCTGGAGCTCGGCTTGGACCCGACATAAGCCCTTGGCCTCCTGCATGTGGAAGAAATAGACTGCACCTGACCCCAGCACCAGTCCCACACTGGGGGTCAAGAGCAGCACAACAACTTCCCAGGACCCTCCCCCAACTGCCAGAGCACACAGCAATGCCAGGAGAAGCAGCCCCAGACCAATCAAATAGCCAGCCAATGTGGTCCACCAGTGAGCCTGAGCCATGCCCAGACCCAGCTCCGTCCAGGCCTCTCTTAGCACACTGATCAATGGTGACTGCCCGGCTGGTCCTAGAACAAGGCAGTGGGGTGGGAAAAAGATGGTCAGAGAGGAGAGGCGCTGTCTTGAGGTAGGGAAGTGCCAAGGGAAAGGATGGGGGTGACTCACCGCAGATGGGGCTGGGATTGTGCTGTGGTGGGCTGTGCCTCACATACAGAGTAGCCATCAAGGCCTCATGATCAGAGAGGGGCGTGACACCATGTGGGTCATGGTCTGTAGTGGTTTTGAGGTTCTTACAGGAGATGTAGAACCCAGAGACTGCCTAGGAAGAAAGGGCCAGAAAGCAGCATATATGTGAGGGTGCCAGCTCCTGGCCATCCCATGCTCCAGACATCAGTGATCCAAGACTAGACGAGCTGGACAAAGGCCCAGCAAAGGCTGGCGAGAGAGGAAGAGGCGTAGTGGGCAGAGGCGAGTGGGGAGGGCCTGACCTTGTAAAGCACATAGTCGATGCGGATGCCAGAAGGAAAGGGCTCCAGCTCCTGCTGGTTGACGTAACAGTTCTGGGGTACCATTGTACAGCCCTCTTCACAGCCCTAGGTGAACAGGTACTCATACTAGGATGTGGGAGGAGGAGGGGGAAGAGAAGCTGGGGGTGTAGAGAATCAGACAGATCCTCACCTTGAAGTCCCGAGTCTCGAGGTAGGCATCATGCAATCCCGTCCACTCCTTCAACAGACGGCAGCTCAGGTCTTTGGGGTGCGAGTTGAGGTCCCCACACAACAAAACCACGTCTGCCCTCTTGGATGTATGGCTGGGGGAGCCAGGTTAGTAAGGCAGGCATTCTTCCCTCACCAGCTCTGCCCTATAAATGGGGCCTTGGCCACCCCTCAGCCCCTGGGCCCCACCCCACTTCCCCTGTCAAACCCAGGCTCACACACTGGATGAATTGGGCCAGTTCCCAAGCTTGGGCCACACGATGTGCTAGGTAGATGTCCTTCTGTCGACTGTACTCTGCATGGAGCTGAGCAAGATGGATGAGATGATAGTAGATAAGATGGAGAAACCCAGGGACAGGAAATGTATCTAAATTAAGCTTGAGCCTGTCACTCAGCATGGTACTTGTTACAAAAAGCTTGAACCTTGCCTACTGCCACCTTAGGAGATTTTTTTTCCCCAGGAGGTACTGGGGATTGAAGCAGGGACCTCATACATGGGAAGCAGGGGCTCAAGCCAGTGAGCTACACCCACTCCACCTTAGGAGATTTTGCCCCACTCCTCACCCCCAGAGAACACAACTAGGGGAGTCCCAGCTCCCCTGTCCCAGTCCTAAGTTCTGCTGGCTTCACTCACATGAGTCACGTAGGCGTTGAGCACCAGTCCGCTTAGGTGGAGCACCAGCAGCCCCACGGCCTTCCCACAGAACCAGTCGCCATGTTGGATCTGCAGGCAGGAGGGGCAGGGACTCAGGCTCCCTCTGCAGGGCCCTGCTACCTTCTTTCTGCCTATCTCCTGCAGCCCTATCTTATGTTAATGGAAGGCAGGATCTGAGAAAAGGAGGTAGAGGATGTCAGAGGTCAGGCTTACCATGTAGGGGTAGCCATTCAGGGTATAAACGTGCTGGGTGAGTTCCTGGATTGGGTGTTTGGAGAAGATGCAGAGGCCACTGCCAATGAGTCCGCTGAAAGCCAAGCCCTGTTTAATAGCCCGAAAGGCAAGAAGAGAAATACCCAGTCCCATGTTCCTCCCTCTTCCCCTCCCTTGTCTCCCAGCTCTCACCCGCTACTTTTTTTTCCTCTCTGCTGCTGGGACATGCCCCAAAACAAAGTTCAGCAGCCCTTGTATAGGAGGAGATGGGCTGAAGGGATAGGAGCTTCCTGGTTCCACCCTCTCCTGTTCCACACCCAGAGAGAGAGAACCCTGGCAAAGAGGGAGGAGGGTGCAAGCAGGCTAGGGAAGGGCTGGCAGAGCCCAGAGCCTCCTGGTCTGAGAACAGGCTTCCAGGCCAGTAGGCTTCTCACCTCCTGAAGTAGTGTGCAGCCGGGTAGGTGGGCAACAGCTTCTGTTTCAGGGCCTCGAAGTCCTGCTCACTCCACACCTGAGCAATGGGGTGCGAATACCTGTCCAGCCCTTCCCCCCCCAGGAGTAAAGTCTCCTCCTGCGCCCCCAGCCATCTCTCCTCCCAACCTCGGTTCCCTCCAACACAATCCCACCTCCTCCAGTAGCGCCAGGTCGAAGCTCTCCATGTTCAGAAAGTCTCCCAGGCGCTTCATGCGGTCTGCCCGGTGCTTGCTCAGGTAGGGAATGTCCCTGAGGAAGAGTGGGGCCAGAGCGGTGATGGCTGGGGTGCTCTGCCCTCCCCGCACTACCAGAGCTGGGGCGAGACGTGGGTCTTGGACCCCTGCACAGAGGGGCTTCTCCTACACGGAGGTGGGAGGCCAGCCTAGGGCGGCGGCCAGGGTGAGACAGCCCTTCCCTCGGCTGTGTGGGTGCAAAGGGCAACGCGGCCAGCAGGCCCCACTCCTGGGCCGCACTCACCAGCAGTTGAGGTTAAAGACCCTCAGTCGCAGGGTGAAGTTGGGCTTCATGGTGTGCGGGCTGCTCCTGGGCCGCGGCACCGCTCGGTCCTGCGGTGCGGGCGGGCGGCGCCTCCTCGCCGCGCGGCGCGCACAGGTGGTTTGGCCGCGGCCCGACGCCGGCGCGACTCAGGCCCACGCCCAGGCCTGGGGCCGCGCTACCCAGGGCCCGCCCCCGCGGAGGGCGAGGGGCGCTGGTCCCGGGCCCGACTTCCGCGTTGCCTGGGCAACCGACCCTCCCGGCCCGAAGTGGCCGCGGGTCCGGGCCGCCTGCCCACCCGGACAGGCGAGCTGCTGCCAAGTCCCGGCGCTGGCGGCCGGCGAGGGCCGCTCGCGAGGACCCGGGGATACCGAGAAGGGGCCCGGGCGGGCGGCCGCCTTCCCTCCGTCCCGAGCCGGGGCGCGTGGGACGCTGGGCTCCCAGTTCCTCGTCCCCGAAGCTCGTCCCTGAGCCTCGGCCGCCGCGCGCCTCGGTCGCTTTTCCCGCCGCCTTCACCAGCAACAGGAGCCAAGTTGGGAAAAGGCCAGGCCGAGGCCGCGAGTCCCACACCCCGACCCCCTCCTCCCGGCGCGCGGCGGGGGCGGGGCCACGCAGTTGCCCCGGCGACGCGCAGTGTTTGTGCTGCCGGGGAGTCCCCGCGCGGCGGCCATGGCGGGCCACGCGCCGTCCTTGCCCAAGCAGCCTCGGTTCCTTCCGCAGTCGCCGCCCGAGCGGCTGCTGCAGGTGAAGGTGGTGGGGCTCTTCAAAAGCTCCAGCTTTCAGATTGCGAAGACCACAGCTGAGGTAACCGTGAGGAAAGCAAAAGTGTTCTCGGAGCCCGGGTCTCCCCGCCGGGAGGGCTCCGTCTGCGTGGGTTGAAGCCCGTAGAGGGCAAGTGCGGGTCCCGGGCTGGCGTTCGACTTCTTCATCCTTCCGAAAGGACCTTTAAAGGGGGATCCGAGTGAAGGAAGCGTTCAGAATCTTTCTGGTAATTCCTCCCTCTACAGACACATTTCATTCCACGTTTATTTTTAACTGAATTATAGATTTTTAAAATTCATGACAAATTTATGTAGATCAAAATATTGCCAAGAAACAAGATGATTTTTACAACCTACCTCCCCAAGTGATTTTTGAAAACTATTCATTCGGTAACGGTTTTCTGTTGCAGTTACTGAATTCCCATAGAAATAGGTGCCCCGTGGATTTCTTAACAAATGGCCTACAAATGCTCTGGAGAATTCAAACATTTCTTTATAAACACTCAAGGAAACCAATTTATTTTATTTAAGAAACGAAAAGAATTTGCCCAGGTCATGCTGTGGCACACGAGAGACCTGAACGAAGGTGGGAATGTAGAAATGTATGAAATGTTGATGCGCAAAATTCAGCAGTCTTCAGCGTTTGCTCGAGAATGCTACTGTGAGATTCTGCCAAATCCATCTCTGTCAAGACCCCAGTAGATCCCTTTCCTGATTCATGTCTTTCTCCCAAAGCACCCAGCTGGACACCACCCAGAATGTTCCTAACATGAGTGAATGAATTAGAAGATTTCTTAAGAAATCCCTGCCTTCTTGCCTGCTGCAGTATCCACATAAAGAAAAAGTTATAATCCTATCAAATCAGGGAATTAGCTAATTTGTAAAATAGGGAAAGTTTACATCAAGCTGAAGGAAATAAGTGCTCAAAGCCTGAAAATGATGCATGGAGCATTAAAAGAAATAGAAATTATGTTAGCAAGGCAGATGGGATCAACAAGATTTTGTGACAAAAGTCCTATGTAATGATTTCGAGGGTTTTTCCCTTGTTTTTCTTAGCTTTTCTTTTGAAGACACTTGTTTTCCATGTCTGTTCTGCCCTGCAGAGGAGGTATCAGCAAACTTATTCTATAAAGAGCCAGGTAGTAAATATATTAAACCCTTGAGGCCATAAGGTCTCTGTTACAGCATGAAAGCAGCCGTAGACTGTAAACTATATGTAAATGAATGACAATATTCCAATACAATTTTATTATGGACACTGAAATTTGACTTAAATATAATTTTCACATGACATGAAGTACGATTCTTCTTTTGATTTCCTTAAACCTTTTAAAAATGTAAACACTGTTCTTCTCCCAGGTCTTAGAAAAACAGGCAGTGGGCCAGATTAGCCCACTGGCCATAATTTGCCAACCCCTGCTCTAAAGGACAGCAAGTTCTCTATAATAATAATAATCTGTATTAATGATGTTAATTTTTCATTTCTTAAGCTTTTACCTACGAGAGTGCTGTTTGAATATGAACAAGGAGCCTTAAATATATTCCCGATGTGATCATTTGTGAGCAATGCCTATGCCTAAGTCATTGACAAAGATTTAGGCTTGAAAAACCTAATTATGTATATTTTAGTTTGGATTCTTGAACAAACACTAAATTACAATGGCATTGTGATATGCTTAATTTGAAAACTGTTGGGCTTATTAGTGATCCCAGATTGCTCTATTCGAAACAGCAGTCATCTGCATAATTGCCTTAGACTGAGCACAGACACTAAAATTGAGAAAAAGGATATGTCACCTGCTTGTTGGGTACAGTGGTCTAAGAAGGAAATGGCCCAATTGCTGTTGCCCTCTTCTATGCCTGGTCCCAGGGCAGGATATACTTATATCCTGGCACCTCCCCCTTGGAATGCTCACCCCCTCTTTAGACTGGGACAGGTCCCCCAAGCACCGCCCTTAGCGGAGAAGGTGCTTACTGCAGCAGCTTATCAAAGATAAGTCCTATGTCACTTTCCCTGTTGGCCTACCTACTCCTAATACCTACCCAGAAAAATGAGGCCTGATTTGTTATTGTCTCAACTGCCTTCTCTTGCATTATGGGGGAGGCAAAGGTGAATAGATATCAGGAGGAATCAAAACTTTTTTGGGGGGAGCAGGAATTGCTAACCAGTAAGAATTTTCTCTGATTTATACAGACAAAAGAAGATATGTTAACCCCAAACATACTCAATATCTAAGCCTAAAAATATTTAGTATTTACTTTTCTTTTTCCAAAGGGGTATGACCTTAGCGATATCCTTTTGGTCCTTTTCAGTACATGAGTGAAATAAAGCAATAGCATTTATTTAGTTTAGTTATAAGTGTTTTATCTGTAGATCCACTGAAGTTTAGCAAGAGTTTAATTTAGGGAAAAACTGGTCCTAAAAGGATATGGTAGATCATAAACCTGTTGGCATAAACGCGTTTGTTTATTCATTTGCTACATTTTGATGGTCTACTATGTACCATCCATACAGGTTGTGCTAGGTGGGACTATGGGAAAACTCAGACATAGTCCTTGCCCTCAAAGAGCTTATACTCTGGAGGAGGGAGACAAATAAGCCAGAGCCCCAGTGTGGGGGCTCTGGGAACAGGCAAGGGCATCTAAGTCAGACTGTGTGTCCCGTCCATATGTGCATTGTGTAAAACTTCCTGTAAGTCCCACAAAAACCGGGGGAAATGGTTTCTACTTTAAAAGAGAACTTACTCTAAAACAGTTATTTTGTTTTGAAACCTAGAGTCTGAAGAATACACACCCATCCAAATTTGAAGATCCTATACTAGTTCCTCTTCAAGAATTTGCATGGGATCAATATCTACAGGACAAAAAAAGGGTAAAGGGTATTTGGGGCCTGGGGAATATTGTCAAAGTTTTGCTTTGATATGGAAAAGCTGAAGTGGTCATTTTAGCACAACTAGATTTTATTTCTCTAAATGATAGACTTTTCCTAAGTTTTTTCAATCATTTCCTGAATTTTTTAAAAAAGTACATGGTTTTCTTCTGTGATAAAGGTAAGTGTTAGACTTTCAGAGCTGCTATTTCCCTCTTTCCCTACACATTGCTCACTCACACTTTCTGTGCCACCCTGCACCCAGGTTACTGAGGCCTGACGCTCTTCCTGGCCGTTACCTGGAAGGTGTCGGTGGTGTGTAGCACTGGTACAGAAGGGGGACTTGCATGGGGCTATTGCCTAGGGAAGCTCTGAGGACTGGTATCAAGTTCCTTCAGGGCAGCCCTATCCTGGTTGAAGCTTCCTTCTCTATACTCCTCCTATTGATACCCTTGGAGAACCCCAGACCGTAGAGCTAGCTGAGCTTAGTTCAGGGATGGCAGGCAGTTTTCCTCTTTGGTACTACCCCATCAGTCAGTAGTGCTGTCTACAGCACATGATAAGAAGGATTCCAAGGTGGCACCCTGGCTCAGCATTGTTTGTTGCTTTGGGGTGAGGGTGGCATGGGATCTGCCTCCTGCTAACTACCCCTGACCTAGTCCTGTAGAGAGTTCCAGTTCTGGTTTTTCCTGCATCATTGTATCTCCCCAGTGACTGATGAAATCCCATTTCCCCTGACCTGAGCCATTTCCGTAGCCCTCTGCCCATTTGCACAAGAATATCACGTGATCCTGTGATTCAATTTCTTAAGTCTCATCCCATTTTCATGGCCATAATGCATTTCCATTGGAATACAAATGAAATAAGAGCAAACACTTATTTGGTGCTTATTATGTGCCAGGCATTAGTCTAATCACTTATATATTTTAACTTTAATCCTTACAACCACTAGGGTGACCAGTTGTCCCAGTTGGCCTGGGACTGGAAGTTTTACAGGTTGCAAGAATTCCAGGGCTAAAACTGGGACAACCCTGGGAAAACTGGGGACAGTTGGTCACCCTAACAACCCTGTTAATTTTTAGGTTCTCTTATATCCTCATTTTACTGGTGAAAAACTGAGACAGTTGAAAATAACCGGTTCAAGGTTGGGAAGTTATGGAATCAGGATTTGAAACCAGCTAGTGTTGCTCCAGAGTCCATGCTTGTATAATATAACCATATTTTATCTCTAACTTCTAATTGATTATATACTACTCAGATGTTTTCACTTAATTCTTTAAAAAAAAATTTTTTTTAATAACTATTTCAAATTTAAAAAATAAAAGAAAAAGGCAGCTCAACAAGTTACAGAAGCATTACTCCTAAGACGTTCTGCCCAGGCACTTTTATCTTAACTAATTCCAACTTAATTCTTATTATCAAACTTATTATACTGCATACCTCTGCCCTGTGCCTACAGGAGAGCTGTGATCTCATGCCCTTGCTTTGTGGTTTGTGCCAACTGCCCTACATATTCCCACTGTGAAGACTGGCGTGGATTCCATTCT
The DNA here is from genome assembly GCA_026826555.1 of Tolypeutes matacus. NCBI lineage: Eukaryota > Metazoa > Chordata > Mammalia > Cingulata > Chlamyphoridae > Tolypeutes > Tolypeutes matacus. The sequence goes on from JAKSZT010053792.1 coordinate 8,605,419, forward strand.
CCAGTTCCCCTCCCTTTTTAGCCTGGGTTACTGACTTTGATATGTTTTGTGTTCTCTTCCTCTCTCCTTTCAATGAGGCTTTCTAGTAAATGATTGCTGCTTTTATCCATCTCTTATTTAATACTTTTCCTTTCTTCCTTCTCTCTCCCACCCTCATTTTCTGGATACTCATCACCTTACCCTTTTCTTCCCTTTCAGGCCAAGTTTTTGTCCTTGTTCAATGTAATCATTGTGTCCCATATTCTGTGTAGTGCCACTTAGCATGTTTGAGGTCTCCGTGACTCAGTTAGTTAGGTTGGGGCTGGCCTTATGCTTCTGCAAAATGTAGAATGGATGAAACACGCTTCATTTTGAGGAGCTTAGCACTTAATAAAGTGTTGACAAAGGTGAGTTCTTTTTCTCACTGCCCCTGCCTGTGCCCTAGAAATTCCTGCTTGTCCTCAGGAGGGTTTCCTCACCCTGATCCCCTTCCATCAGGAAACCATTCTCTTGATCCTTTGCATTAAAAATCGTGTCTTACCCAGAATCCATAACCTTTCCGAATATGCACACAGCAAAATGTGTTTCAGAAATGAAGCCAGAGACCACATTTTGTTTTCAAGTTAATATAACAAGTATGCTATGCACAGTGAGTTTTGTTACTCACTGTGCATAGCAATCATTCATCTTTGATTATTATAACTTTTTTTTTAGGAGGTACCGGGGATTGAACATGGGACCTTGTACATGGGAAGCAGGTGTTCAAGCACTGAGATGTACCTGCTCCCAGATTATAACATTTTTAATACCACTTTTTAGACCATTCTTTGGTTTTAGTGATATGAGTCTTGAAAATATTCTTAAATTATTTTTTAGAACAAAATTCTAAAAGATGGCAAATATATCTATATTTATCTATCGATATATATAAAGATTTTATGCATAAAGACAAGTTAAATCCTAGAGTTGATTCCAAGCTCTGGCTTATGGGTTTATCATGTTTTGTTTGTTTTTTTTTTCCTTCATTAAACTTTTCTTTCTTTCTTTTCTTTTCTTTTTTTCCATCTTTTTCCTTTATAGGAACTCAAGGGTGAAACCTGGGAATACTCTTCCTATGTGATGTGTTTTATTAATGATCATCTCCTGGGTGATGCATTTGACCTGCAGAGATGGGCCAATAAGATGTGGGATATAATTGATTTTAAGCCCCCTGCACTTTATGAAGCTCTTACTGTAGATTATTCCAGTAAATTCTTAAGAGACACCAAGGCAAGTTACACTGATTTTTTGAAGAGAAGTATTGGGATCCTTGATCATTTCTATTGAATGAACATTAATAATTGATATATTAATAATATATCAAAGGGGATATAAATGGGTAGAAGACTAGGTTTTAAGCCCTCAGTGACCTTATAATCTAGTTGCAAAGGTTTGTACTATGGCAAAGTGGGACCTGGTAGGGTGTAAAGCAAGCATATCTCACCCAGCGGGAAGGTTGCATGGGGGGCATCCCTGTTCAAAGATTTCCCCCTCCCATCAGAGATTTATATTCATTTATTATCGCCCATTTTACAACTAAAGACCCCCACCCAGAGAAAATTGAGCCTATCATGCTTTCACCTTTAGTATGAAATAATTTCATTAGTACTTTCTGACACCTACATGAGAGTTGTTGCACTAAGAGAATGAAAATTTTTATTGAGAAGGAAGGTGCCATTTTAAAGCATAAGCATGACACATACTTGGAAAGAGCAGGCCTAGACAGGGTGTGGCAGTGGGGAGGTTTTTACTGGCAGAGGACAGTCATGAAGCCTGAGGTCCAGGGGGGACAAGAGATATACGTCAAGTTGGGTCAGCAACAGAGGTAAAGTACTTTGTAATTTTGCTTAGAAACCTCGTTGTAGCAACAACTACCATGTGCTGAAAATCATTCCATGCCCTTGGTGGCCTGTGCCCACTGGATGACCCAGTTGTAGGATCTGAGCTGTGCAAAGGCCGAGACCTTGTCTTGCTCATCCTCGTTTAACCCCTGCCTCAAACACAACCTGAAACATATTAGGTGCTCAGTGAATGTCTGGGTGAATAAGCACTACACTTCGAAAATGCTTGAAAGTCGGGGGTACAGGAGGAATTTGAGGTTCCATTGCAGTGATCTCCCAAAGGAAGAGGGTCTGGAAGTCCATGGTATACTCTGGCAAGGCTGAGGACATCAAGGAGGCCAAAATTGGTGGGAAATGTGGCTGGGAAAGTGTTATTCAAGATTTTTGGTGCCAACAACACCAAGCTACTCTGGTTAACTGAAGGAGAAAAGGTATGTATTGAAAAGATATCGGCTACCTCATAGTTGACAGGGAAGCAGAGAACCAGCTTTGGAAAACGGGCGGGAACTAAGGGAGGCCTGGCAGCAGGAAGTCATGGCCAGAGCCACTTCACAGGAGTGTGCTTCCTGGAGGCTGCAGCAGACCCTGCTGCAGAGCCCTGGGTTCCCATGGCTTCCTTCACCTTAATAACTTCTCAACTCTCCTGGTGCCTTTGGGTCACTCCCTGGAGACCCAAGAGCATGGGAAGGGTGGAGCCCTGGTTATCTCCCCACACTGCTGCCACAGGGTATGGGCAGGGAGAATCTGGCCCCTTTTGGTTGTATGGGGTGCTGTGGAGGAGGGCTGTGGGGAATTCCCCAAATAGGAAGGGTATTCAGATGTTAAGTAGAAAGAAAAAATCCCAAACAACAGAGATCCACTGCAGAAAGGTTGAAATCAGATTATGAGTGACTATCCATTCTGAACCAAGGAGTTAGATTCTTTTGGAAATAATTTTTAGGGCTGTGCAGAAGCAGGCTGGAGTGGGGAAAGACTGGTGCAGGCAGTCATACAGGAAAGCTGCCCTAAAAGCCTGGGCTAAAGAAAATGAATAAATTAGTGGCAGTGAGGCTAGAAGTCCTGGGACCCAGAGAAAGTCCCTAGATTTTCATGCAGAGGGTGGAGTCCTCTGCTAAGTAAGAGGCCATCTTGTTTACCTGTGGGTTGGAGCAATAAGCTAGACAATTATGTTTGCGTGTTTGCCTGTAGACAACTGGAACATCACCTTGTATTGCATTCATCTGATCTCTTTTCATTGAGTTTTCAGAATTACCTTCTCTTGACAACCCCATAAAAATAATGTATTGGTGCACAGGGAAGTTTTATGATGACCAAATGGCCTTACTTATTTAATAAGTTAACCATGATTTCCAATATAGTCTATATTTCTGTTTTTTTAATCCTATATTTTCCTTCCAAGCCCTGTATAGTTTACTATATTATTTATGCCTTCCATTCTTTAGTTATACTATACTTTCAAAATTAGGAACTTGTAATATAGAAACTGAGAGATGCAAACAAAGTAATTATAAATAGTATGGATGTAATACTTCCTTCCTGGATGCCAGATAGCAGAATATTATTTCAGTCTTTTAATAAAAATAGAAAGATTAGAGTGACATGAAATAATGATAGTGATACATTCAAAAGTAATTTCCTTTGTTTCCTAGAGTCTTAAGAAATAGGGAAGGGCAAGTTACGCACCTTGTTAACTAAGGTGGCATTTGTGTGTGTGAGAATGGTACCTGAGATTTGAAATAGACTATTCGATGTGCCCTACCCTCTAAATGAATGTTACTATGATGAAGACTAGTGTTTTTGTTTTGGAAACCTCTTTATAGTATTAGAGAACATCTCACAAATGTTTGCTATCTCTACAGAAAGGGTATCAATTGAAAACAAGGGTAGGGGCATCTGTGAACAGGAGGATATCATCGAGCATACTCAAAAGCAGAGCATGTTCCTCCTCCCAGCCCCTGGGGCTGCACCTCCTGTGGATATAGTGGCATAATTTTCCCATTCAGAAAGGATGTGGCCTGGCTCTGGCTAGCTAATCTGTGCTGTCTCTGAAAATCCAGGGCACATGGTACCCAAAACCATGGCACTCACATTGGATCTTTGCCCAGAACTGCTCAGGAAAGAGAGAAGTAGAGGAGAGTTCCCAATCTGTTTCTTTTCCCAAGGGGACCCACTAGTGTTCTGTTCCACACTTAGTTCACCATGAAGTGGATATGTAGGCCATGTGTTCTACGCCTTAGGTGATAAGTTAATGTTATTTAAAGCATCACTACTGAAGGGTTTTAAAAGTGTGTTACTAAAAAAAAAAAAAAAAAGTGTGTTACCTTAGGCTCTGAAGACTTGCTATAATAAAATGACAAAAATGTCTTTAAGTCATTCATTTTACTATTCACTATTTACTATATAGTAAATTCATATTTACTATTCACTATTAATACCAGGGGAATCTTATCACTGAAAATATTTTATCTGTTAACTCTTTGCCTATTTACATGCTTTTAACCTGCAGTATCTTTTTTGCTCCCTATTTTTAACAGCATGATTTTGTGTTCTTGGACATTTGTATTGATTTACGTCCAATTGGAAGATTGATTTTTGAGGTAAGAGGTTTCTGTTGTTGTTTTTGTTTTTTAATAAGTTGGGAGAAAATCTGTAACTGTTAAATGTTAAATATTTAACCTTAGAAACCTTTTTTTCTTTATTTTATAGCTATACTGTGATGCATGTCCCAAAACATGTAAAAATTTTCAGGTCTTGTGCACAGGAAAAGCAGGATTTTCTGCAAGTGGCATAAGGCTACATTATAAAGGTTCAATTTTTCATCGAATAGTACAGAATGGTTGGATACAAGGAGGAGGTGAGTTCAAAATCTTGTATACAATGCAATTGCAACATCAAATCAAAAAGTCCACAATTGTGTTTATTCATCTTTGTGAAATACATGTAGAATTAGAATTAATATATTTAAACGATGTTTCATATGGCCAAATGATGAATTTAGGTATCCATATTAAAATAAACAAATTAAAGTGCTACCAGGAACATTCCAAAAATAAAAAGTGATACAGTAAGGTAGCGTAACATTTTTTAATCAAAACTTAATTTTAAATGCTCACTTAAGAGTGCCTAGAAAATACACTGCTTTAAGAAACATACCAAAGGTGGAATTTTGAAAAATAGAATAAATGGAAAACTATTTCTCACCAAAGAAGTTTATGGCTAGCCACCATTTTTACAAGTGAAAAGTAAGATCTAAAGGATTTTGGTTTCCGTTTTTGCTTTTCGGATCAATCCTTTGGCTTTACACAGACCAGGTGCCTTATGACAGCAAAAATTAAATTTTGGAGGCCTTTGGGAGATATTCCACAGGGAGTAATCAGGCAGCAATTTAAAAATAATTGGCTCAGTGTAGAAAAAGATGTACTTGAATTTGATGAAACATGCAGAGGCTTAAATTAATAATGTTTAATTCTTTTTCTATAGTCTGGAACATTTTGAGGCTGATGAGGCAGAAAATATAGATTTGTTCTGAGCGTTTGCATATCTGAGTAAAGCAGTGATTTTTCCTTCCATTTCTCCAATCTGAGATATCACAAATAGGACCATCTAACTTTGTTGTTTTCCCACTTAATAGTGTTTATCTTCCCATGTTAATAAACATAAATATACAAAATGTTTAAAACCTGTCTAGTTTTCCCATCATATTGCTACACCAATTTATTTAATTCCCCATTGGTGAAAATTTCGATTGTTTTTAATTTCTTGTTATATGAAACAATCCTCATAGAGATCTGCGACTTAGTTCAGTGTTGACTCTAGTGTGCTAAGCTCTCATATTCCGTGTGGTTTGGATTTTTGTTTTGTTTTTAGTTTGCTTTTGTTTGATTCCCCTAGAGCAAGATCTGGGGAAAGTAGGCCATTTCTATATTTACTTACTTTATTGAGGTAAAATTTGAAAATAGTAAAGTGTACAGATCTTGGATCATGTTTTCAAATAGTGAGGCAGCAACGTTAAAGATGGTTTGGAAAAAATCTAATTACTAGAGTCAAATCCAAACTGATACATCCAAGTTGTACCACCTCCGACAAGCCACTTAGCATCTCTGTGTCAGTTTCTTAATCATAAAATGGGGATAATTATAACACTATCAGAGGGTGTAGTGAGCATTCATTCAGTGGCTTGGTATATTCTGACATCTTCCTCTCCCTCGCTCTGCTCCAGATGCACTGACCTCCTTGCTCTTCCTTGAACACATCCAGGATATATCTGCCTTGAGGTCTTCTGTTGTCTTCTTTGCTGCCTAGGCCACACTTCTCACCACCCCTCCATCCCCCCACCCCCACCCCTGCCCAGCTATTCCTTCATGTATCCCTTTGCTTTACCCCCTTATCAATTTCACTGAAGTTATCTTCTTAGCAAGGACTTATTTGACTACCTTTTTTAAAACTGCTACCGTCATCGTCCTCTCCACACACTTCTCCTCATCCCTTCCCTCCTCCACTGCTCTCCTATTGCCCTTACCCTGTTTTATTTTTCTTCATACACTTTTCATCATTAGATATACTATTATATATTTCTTAGTGAATTTGTTTATCTTTTCACTATTATATAAGCTCCATGAGGACTTATATTTTTATCTCTTTCATTCACTGTTTTATCCCCAGGTTCTAGTGCCATGCCTAGCATATACTGGGTACTTAATGAATATTTGTTGAAAGAAAGAAAGAATAAATGACTGAACAGATAGTTAAACAGGAAACATGTATATTCTGTTCATTTCTAAAGTGCAGAGTTAAAGAAGATATCAAGTCGTTAGAGTGGTTAGATTCTCCTTATAGCCTCTGCAAAGCCTACTGCCTTCAGAAGGCTTCCTTGACCATATAACTTAATATGATTTATCATCATCATCATAATCATCCTATTGAGCATAATTTTTCCAGTCAGGTGAAAATCACAGACCCCTTACTAAGTCCACACTATACTGTGTATTATTTAATAAATATATCACACCCGCACCAACACATCCCCACAAGAATAATGCTTTTTTGAATTTCAATTCAAGCTCACAGATCGCTTGTTAAGAGCCCCTGGTTTATAAGAACAAGGAGATAGCCTTGTAAAGGGTAACTAATGTCAAGGTTTAAATTGAGGTCACCTGACTTTAAAGTTTGCTTTTAACCACTATTCTGCATTGCTGAATTTGTCGGCAGAGGTATAGAAATAATACCAGATATACAAGGCTGAATTCAGGGGGGTGGGTTATGGCCACAAAAAAATAACATTATATAGTGATTGAGATGGTGCCAGTATAGAATGTTCACTTGGGAGATGTGACACAGAGACAAGTAATGTGGGTTGATGTTGGCATGGGGGTGAATAGGGCAAGGGAATGTGACTGGTATTTAGGCAAGTTAGTGGGGAGAGGAACCACCTGGGAAGATCTCCCTGCTGAGCAAAGGAAACAACTCCTCTGTTCCCAGATTTTGCTTTCAGCCAATAAAGCAAGAGCTGCTGAAGACTGGGGGGTGAATAGGGAGGAGGTGGGGGAGGCAGGCGGGGAAAAGTGTAAAATGGAGTAGGGTTGAAAACTTAAGGCTTTATTAATTAACTTCTGAACCAACCTTATGAATAGTGTAATTTAAATGCTCCATGTCCTGCCCCGAATTAATTCCTTCCACATGCTTGCTGATGTATCTGATTCCTTTAAATTAGCACAAACACTTTAATTACATTATAAAGGAGCTTAATTTCCAAAATAGTGGGTACATAAATGAGTTATCACTGTAGGATTCCAGGGAATGAAAATTTGAACTGTATTTCTTTTTAGAGCACCTCTTTGCGCAGGTTCAGACATTTGGTGTATGTGCTTGGCTGAGGAGCCAATGGGGCGAAGCTACCATCTGTGGGATTATGACTGAATGCCTCTAAGTCAGAATCCCGCCCAGGCGGAAAGATACGGCAGCGCCGTGGAGCCTCGGTTAGCCTCGGTTGGCCTCGGTTGGCCTCGGTTGGCCTCGGTTGGCCTCGGTTGGCCTCGGATAGCGGTCCCCCGCCGTCCCCGCGGGCCGTTGTGCGCGCCTGCGCGTGCGGCGTCCCGTGCGGAGAGCCCGTAGTCCAGGGAAACGGGGCGCGGCCGGAAAGGGGGCCGCCCCCTCGCCGGTCACGCACCCCACGTTCGTGGGGAACCTGGTGCTAAACCACTCGTAGACGACCTGCTTCTGGGTCGGGGTTTCGTACATAGCAGAGCAGCTCCCTCACTGCGATCTATTGAAAGTCAGCCCTCGACACAAGGGTTTGTAAAACAAAGAAAAAAAAAGAAAGAAAGAAAGAACTAGAGCACCTCTTTGTATTCATGTTCTGAAAAAGAGTTTACTCTTCCTATTTCATCCCTTTAATCTTTTCATTTTTCCAAAAAAGGAAGACAGACTGTAAAATATATTGTGAAGTAAGCAGAATGTATATGAACACACTTTCTTTACATCTTGGCTACAATTATAGGTTGTTTTTTTTTTTTTTTTTTTTTACGAGATACTGGGGATTGAACCTGGTACTTCATACGTGGGAAGCAGGCGCTCAACTACTGAGCTATACCCACTCCCTGCAATTACAGTTTAATGCTTCATTGTTTCAAAGGCTTTGTATTATAGTTTAACCTACCTCACAGAGTTATTATGAGAAAAAAATGGATCATGAATGTAAAGTTGCTTAAAAAAATACAAAGTGGGAAACGGATGTGGCTCAAGAGGTTCGGCGTCCGTCTACCATATGGAGAGACCGGGGTTCGATCCCCAGTACCTCCCGGTAAAGAAAAAAAAAATACAAAGTGAAACCATTATAATAATATTTTCATGATATTAGATGTTGCACAACTAGGCAGCTTACTCCAGTCATTGTTATAGGTGGAATCATGATTTAAAGCATCTTTTTTCCCTGCCATTACTGTACTCTATAACTCTTTTTTAGTCTTTGAATTCTAATTTTTATTTATTGCTATTTCTCAGATATAGATGCTGGCAAAGGAGATGGTGGAGAGTCAATTTTTGGACCAACATTTGAAGGTATACATCTTTAAATGTTGTTAGTCAATTATTCAAATTTGTCACAACTGAATGGTTTTACAACTCCAAATAAGATAGTGCCTAGAGTAATGCACATAGTAAAAATGGGAGTTAAAAAGAAAAAAAAAGAAAAGGCAGTCCAGAACAGCCTTATGCCCACATTTTTTTACTTGCCTAATTATCGTTATTTCTTTTGGAAAAATTGATAGAATTAGGTTTGTAAGGTCAAAAGGAATTCATATTTTCAGGGCTTGTAATTTGCCATGCTTGTACATAGAATTGGCACCTTGGTAATCATCCTATTAAGACTGCTGTAAGGGATCCTGGGAAGATGGTCATGGTGGTAGGATAGTTTTTGTTTTTTCCAATAGCAACATAAAAACAGACAAAATAATTTTAAAATATTAATAATAATAAAAATATTTAATTTGAAATAATTAGAAAAATTTAAACCCATGGATAACCTTTACAACAAAACTAGGTGACAAGATAGCTACCTACACAATTCCAAAATACAAGTGGGCAAAAGGAAAACTACCACAAAACAGCCACAAATTCTGCATAGTATCAGCATCTTTGTGGGAGAAAGTAGGGTATCTGATGGACCTGAGAATAGGAGAACCCCAAAATAGTTAATAGTGGGTGAGTACAAGGGGCCTCCAGAAAAGTTCGAAGGAGCTATGAACTCTCAAAACTGACCTAAACAAGGTTCTCTTCCTGGACAGTCCTCACATTGAGGAGAAACTGTTGGAAATGGAATCCAAATTACACAAGGATAATAGTGATGAAAGAGAAGGTCTAGATAAAGAAGGAATTGGAAACAAACAGGAAATCTCAGAAAGCAAGCTGCCATATTTTTGAACACTATGTGAAAACAGCACAAGAGGGTGCTTTGTGAAGTTAGAGAAGCTACCCTCCTAAAGCCACTCTCCTAAACATTTAGGAAAACTAATTTTACAGAAAACTGAACAACAAAAAGCTTTAAGGTTAAATCTTATATATGACTATAAGAAAAAAGAATAAAGAGCGGAGTAACATCACTGAAGATAATGAAAGACATGCTCATAGAACAGATCAAAACTGTAACAGCCTTATTTCAGAACAAGCTAAAAGACATTAAGAAAATGGTACATGACATGAAAGAACTCAAAAAACAGAATTAGAAAACTTAAGACATGAGGTGACAGGACTCAGGAAAGAATTAACAATAAATTTCAGAAATGAATAAACTGAAGTATACACAGCAAAGATGTGTCTTAAAGGATGTACAAGGTGAGAAGAAAGATCTGTTTAAAAACCTTAGAAATGAAGAGATAAAAAGGATTTACAAGAAAGGTTAAAGGTAGAAACAGAAGATCCAACATATGGATAATAGGTATGTCAGTGGAATTAAAACTACTCAAGGGAATAATAGAACAAATACTAAGCATTGTAATTGAAGAAAATTTTCCAGAAATAAATAGGATTTATGTTCTATATCTTGTTTGAGATGGTGGTTACAAAGCTATACATGATAGTCAAAATGCATTAAACTGAATATCTAAGATATATGAATTTTATTGTGTTTATGCCTCAAGTAAAAATATATGTAAAGGTAGTGGATGTGGCTTAAGCAATTGGGATTCCACCTCCCACATGGGAGGTCCTGGGTTTGTTTCCTGGTGCCTTCTAAAGAAGATGAGCAGACAGTGAGCAGACAGATAAGCCATCTTGGGGAGGGGGCGATAAAAATAATAAACAAAAACAAAACAAAGTATATGTAAAAAGAACTGAAAGAGTGTACCACGTGCCTGAGAATATTGAAGCAGAACAACCAATACCACCAAGATATATTTTAGTAACATTATTAGACTTTAAAGAAAAAGAAAATATTCTTTGGGCAAAGGAGCAAGTGACTTATAATAGAAAGAAAATTAGATTGTCATGATATTCTGGAACACTTTATACCAGAAAATGGAGTAATATATTTAAGACTCTGAAGGAAAGGCAGTGCGAACCAAGGATTTTAACAAAATCCAGCCAAGCCAACTGTAGCAGTTTGGCATTACTTATGAATTCCAAAAATAGGTATTAGATTATGTTTGTGAACTGTTTTTTTCCTCTGGGCATATTAGATTAAATTGGATTCAGAGGTTTCACTTTTACTTGATTAAATAATGACTAAGGCTTTGGACCACATCAGTAGGACGTTGAGTCCCTGCCCACCAAGGGCCACTGAAGAGAAGGGAGGTTGGAGTTTTTGAACTGGAGCCCCAGGAAGTAAGCACACAGAGGAACTTGGTCGTGAGGAAGGAGAGAAGGCCCCAGGAAGAGAGATGAGCTGTTCGTCTGATAGTTTACAGCTGGCCTTGTGGAGAGAACAAAGCAGCTGAGCCCAGAGAGAACTGAGCCCCGGGGAGAGAGAGACAAAACCTAGAAAGCCTGACCATGGAGCCTTGAGAGGAAGAGGAAGGCTAAACGTCAGCAGCCATCTTGCTCCAACATGTGGCAATAGACTGGTGAGGGAAGTAACTTAAGCTTTATGGCCGGCCTGGTAACTGTAAGCTTCTATCCCCAAATAAATACCCTTTATAAAAACTGACCAATTTCTGGTATTTTGCATTAGCACCCCCTTGGCTGACTAATACACCAACTTTGAATCATAAAGGGCAAAAAAGTTATTGGCATGCAGGAATTCAGAGAATTGTGTTGCCATGAATCCTTCCTAAGGAATCTATTATAGAATGAGTTTCAGACAATCAAAATGACAAGAGAGACCTTGATACAATGTCTGGTACTGAGCATTAATCATATAGTTACTTGAGCTAAAATTCACTGAGGATGTGTAATGTCCATATGCTCAGGCATTGTAGAAATAGTATTTTAAAAATGGAAGAGAATGGGGAGAATATATGCAAAAAAATTTAACTGTAATTATATTGGTGACGATATTATTTGTATTGTTATTCTGAGACTGTAGTATATTTAGTGTGGGATAAAGCAAGTGAATAATTATAGGATATTCTAATTTCATCTCCTGTGTCCTTGAGAATCAGGATTCTCAGTGGAAAGAAAGGAGGTACAGATGAAATACAGGAGAGGCTAATGCATAGAATATTCTATTGTCCTGAATTTGGATTGGAAATACCACCTTAAACTAAGAAGTATCATAGCTATCCATATGGCTCTGTCCACCAAAGAGGCTGGCAACCAATGACTAGCCTAGTAATGGTGAGCATTCCTAGCATTTAGATTCTTGTCTTGAATTGTCATTTCCCATTTAAAGAAACCAGGGCTTCCAGGAGAAATGGCAGATTCCAGGTCTGGGCCAGGATATGTACAAAATGGACCTATCAGACAGCAAGAGCACTGTTAAGTATTACCAGGGTCATGTCAAAAGGCCCCAGGACTGGGGGTCGGATGTAGCTCAACTGGATGGGCGTCCGTCTCCCATATGGAGGGACCCGGGTTCATTTCCCGGGACCTCCTGGTAAAAAAAAAAAGGCCCCAGGACCCCATTTGAAGGGCCTCTCACTGCCCAAAGATGGGGCTATTTGAGCTTCAAAAAGAATAGTAATTGCAATTCACTGAAATCCAACAAATACTTTAAACCCATAAGTTCACAATGATACTACATTTTTAAAAAACCTAACTGGTTACCTTTGGAAGATGATAGGAAACCAACCCATTATCTTGAAAACTGATAAATACAGGAAAAGAATCAAGCATTTAACTTGCTTTTCTTAGATGAACTGTACCAAATTGTAAACAAGGGGAAACATCTCTTTAAAAAGTACTCCAAGTAATAAATGAAAAGAAAATTATAGTATTAGAATATCACCATTTTGCTGCTGCCAATCTGAAGTAATAGATCAAGGCATTATTGAGCATTAGAGTGTTAAGTTCACAAAAGCAGAGACAACCAGCCATTATGAGCCTTCTGTTGAAAGAACACACCACCAACGGGATAGAACATGAGTTTGATTAAGCCTCTGGGCCCAAATGCAAATACAATCAGTTCTGCTAAAATGTGACATATGTGTTCCTAAAAATCATGCAGTAAAAATTATAGGGCTTATGGCAAAAATTATGTTAGACGTACAACACCTTCTCAGTGACACATTAAAAAACAAGATAGGCCATTGTATATCTTGCCATAACCTACAGAATTGGGTGGGAGAGAGTGTAAACTAAAATGTCAACTTTAATCCATGCTTAGTGGCAATGCTCCAAAATGTGTTCATCAATTGCAATGAGTGAACCACACTAATGAAGGATATTGTTAATGTGGGAAAATGTGTGGGGAGCGGGGCATATGGGAATCCCTTGTATTTTTATATAACCTAAGTATCTCAAAAAAAAAAAAAAAAAAAAAAAAAAAAAAGAAATGGAAATGGGTGTAATATGGTGGCCTTTTTGGGACATTGGAATTGTCCTGAATGATGTTGCAGTGACAGATACAGGCCCTCATATAGCTTGTCATAACTTACAAAAATGTGTGGGAGAGAGTGTAAACTATAATCTCAACTATAATCCACACTTAGTGGCAATGCTCCAATATGTGTTAATCAATTTTAACAAGGCACCACACTAATAAAGGATGTTGTTAATATGGGAGAGTGTGGGAGGGGTAGGGAGTGGGGCATATGGGAATCCCCTATATTTTTTATGTAACATTTATGTAATCTAAGTATCTTTTAAAAAATAAAAATAAATAAAAGTAAAAAAAACAAGATATTAACCTATTAAAAAGCAGTAACACAGTTTTACATAGTTAAATGGTTAAGAAATACAAATTATACAGTAAATATTGTACTTTATCTCAAAACAGACATGAAGTTGGCTTGTGAAAATGGGTGTTGTAGTTTGCTAAAGGCTGCCAGGGCAATATACCATAAATGGGTTGGCCTTTACTATGGGGATTTATTAATTTACAAGCTTGCAGTTTTGAGGCTGAGAAAAATGTCAACGCATCAGGCGAAGCTCTCTCCCCAAAGATCAACGGCCAGAGATCCTGGGCTCCTGCCACATGGCAGGGCACAAGAGCAGCATCTGCCAGTCCCTGCCTTCTCCTCCAGGCTCTGTTGCTTTCAGCTTCTTGCTTGTGGCATTCTCTCTGCTCCTGTGGTTTTCTCTTCCCCAGGTTCTGTTTACTTCAGCTTCTGGGTTTTTTTTTCTGTGTCTATGGCCTTGTATCCATTTATAAAGGACTCCAGTAAGAGGACTAAGACCCACCTGGGCTGTGCCTTACTGTAGTAGTCTGAGCAAATGGCCCTTAACCAAATCTAATCTAATCATAGGGTCCCACCTGCAATAGATTCACACCCACAGGAATGAGCCAAATTAAGAACATAATTTTCTTGGGTTAATAAAAAGACTAAAACTATCATGGTGGGTATGTAAGAGTTACTGCTTGCAAGTAGTTTTGAAGTGGTGGAAAGAGAGTTCTCTGAAATTGGATGAAAGTTGTAATGCCAGATGTGGATGGGTGTGGCTCATAAGACACTATAATCTGAAGTAGCCGGTAGATGTTTGAGATGTATGTGTTCCTTTGCAGCTCCACTCAGCTGGGTGTGGTTTCCTACATTCACGTGGTGTTTGCACACAGAGGAAATTGCACATCAGCAAAGGTGAAATTCACTCTGCTCAAGTCCTTCCCTAATATATCAATCAAGTTGAAACAAATTGTGCGTTTTCAAAACAAGTATAGCAGAACTGACAAGAGGACAGAGAAACTTGTTGAACCACATCATATGTGTGCAATCAGCATGCTCTAGACTGGGAAACTAGAAGTTAAATAGGCCACTTCTTTAACAGTTAAAGTGTAAGCAAAAGAAAGGGATGGAGGTAGAACCTGCAGGTTAAGAGAGACTTATAAGGCATAGCAAGTTTTTAAAAATAGACAAGATTAAACTATTGTGATTAGGGATGCACATGTGGATGAAAAAATGATAAAGAAACATTTATGAAGTGATTATATAAAAGTTAGGAGGAAGGTTACTTTTGGGGGAAGAGAAGGGCTTGAGGGACTTCTGGAGAAGCTGGCAAAGTTTTATTTATTTGTCTGAGGGGTAATTTAAAGGGGTGTTAACTTTACAATAACTCTTTACTTATCCAGTAGTTTTCTGTGGCTTTTTTTTTTTATTGTATCTTTATTTTAATACAAGAAAAAGGTTTGTTTTTTTTTTTTTTAAAGCCAACCTATTGAACTGATGGCCAGAATGAAAGTGAAAAGTAATAGCTAGATTCCTTCTAAATTCAAGTGGAAATAGCTTTATCAAATGAAAACATACACGTGACATCATTCATTTATTCATAAAACATTAGATGCCTAGGAAAAAAAAGATGATCTGACCAAGTTTCTACCCTCAAGGATTTTAGTGTTTTCGTGCACACAGATGTTTAAACAGATAAACTACAGGTGCCATGCCAATTGCTATTACAGAGGAACAGAATGCTGTGTGAAAGAATGACTGCCTGGGGGAGTTGGGGGAGGTAGCACAGAGAAGGTAGCTTTCGAGCTGGGGCTTAAAATAAGACACTGCAGATGGGAAAGAATGTCCTGGAACAAGCTTTCTTGTCCTCCTTAATCCCTAATGAGAATCCACCACACCTCTTTCCACCCCATGTCATTACCAGATTACCTAACTCTTCTGCTTGGAGATGCCGTCTCAGAAAGAATTTAGGCCTCTGTCCAGTAGGAAACTTATCTCTTGGCTAATTCCCACTGGGGGCAGAGGCTCACCTGCCCCTCGGACACCCCTGTGCCTCTGTTTGTAATCTCTTGCTCCCATCCTTGGGTTGCTGTAGGTATTAGCCTCCAGATGAAGGCCTTGCTGTCCTCTGGTCAGCCTACACGGCCTACTGGTGTCCAGGAGGCCCAGTGTATTCAGCGAAACATTCCTTAGTTTGTCTGGCAGCACAGAATTGGAAATTCAGTAACCAATCTAGTGGGAAGGAGGAATATTTCAGAAGGAAGGGTGAGTGACTGTTAGAGAGCCTGTTTCATACTCAGAACACCTAAAGCAAGGGTTTCTCTCCTTTGACTGCCCCCCCCTGCCGGAATGTTGCTACATTTGAGGGTCAGACCTTCCTCTGCATTTGTCTTGTTGGATCCTGTCTCCATGAGACACAGAGTTAAAACCCGGAGCTTGTACTTGAAAGTGGCTAAAATTATTAATTTAAGGTTGTATATATGCTATCAAAATATAGGGGACTTCCGGGAAGATGGCAGACTAGTAAGACACGGGAATCTCTTCTCCAGAAAAATAGCTAGAGGACAAGCGGAAACAGCCCCTAAAAAGATCTTCTAGGGTTTAGGACAGAGGTGAAGGCTGCATACCACCCAGAAGAGAGAGGGACAGAAGAGGGAAATCGCGACTACAGAACCATGAGTTGCAAGTAGCAGCTTCTGCAGCTGCCAGCACCCTCCCCCACACTCTTCAGAATTCTTGGGCCTCTGGGCCTGCGACCACAGACAAAGGGGGCTCCCAGGGACCTACCACTCCCAGAAAGGGGAGAGAGAGGGACACAGCCTTAGGCTGACTGAGGTTCTGACCTGAAATTTGGCTGCAGAGCCCCATGGACCTTTCCACACGGCGGTTTGTCATGGTTGCCTAGAAAGGACTGGAGAAATCCGACCCTCACACCCTCCCTCTCTTCTAGTGTGGACTAATTGTTGAGGACTCCACGGGAGAGGGGAGAGAGAGCCTGGGACTGACCCTGCTTTTGACTCTATCCATATCAGATGGAGAGTCCCCTGATCCCAGTTTCTCTTCTTGTCTTATTCTTTCTTTCTCATCCGCGGCACCGTTTTCATGGAACCAGGTCCTGACCGGCAACATATGGTGAAATGGGATTGCGTCTATGCTTGATGAGATTCCTCAGGTTTGGTCTGCCCTGTCCCGAGAGCCCTTCCAGGCCAGGAGGGGCTGCGCCATTGTTTGCCTTGGAGCCTGCGAGGGGCTAAAGATATACAAACCTCCCAATCTCCTCCTCTACTAACAGGGACTGATTGTTGAGGATTCAGAAGGGAGTGGAAATATTTCCTAGCTGGGAAAAGGGGGGCGCTACGAGAGAAGTCTGGAGAACTGTCTCAGAAAGTTTGAATCACAGGGCTTTTAGCCCCCAGACAGGAAGCTCTATCACATTGATCTGGTCTGTGTCATAACAAATACGCTCTGACCAGGCATTGAATTGAGAGATGCCAACAAGCACCATATCCTGGCATACCAAGGAAGTGCACATAAGAAAATTAATAAGTAAGAGAGGCTTTTCCTGGCCTCTATAGCCTCCCTGCCCAAGGCCTTAGGAAACGACTCTACAACCAATTACTGGGTCCAGTGCCCAGTTTTGAGCAACCAGCAGAACAATCCTAACAATCAAGGTTGAGCCAAAAATCAAAGAGCTGTGGTAACTCACAGCCTCCTGCCACTAAAACCCCATGAAAGAGAAAGAGATAGAGCACCTAAGTAACATACAAACTAACCAGATGCCTAAACACCAGCAAAAAATTACGAGCCATACTAAGAAAATAGAAGACATGGCCCAAGAAAAGGAACACAGCAAAGTCCCAGAAGAGATGCAGAATTTTTGAGAGAACTAATCAGATGAGCACAAATTTCCAAAATCAAATTAATGAGATGAAAGAGAATATAGTTAAAGAGATCAATGACATCAAGAAGTCATTGAGTGAACACAGAGAAGAATTTGAAATCCTGAACAGAAAAGTTCATGGGAATGAAAGACACAATAGGTGAAGTAAAAAATACATTTGAAGCATAAAACAGCAGACTCGAAATGATAGAAGAAAGAACAAGTGATACCGAAGACAGCAGCTAAAATTGAAGAGAGAAAAGAAGAGACAGAAAAGAATGGAAAAAATTGAGCAGGGGCTCAGAGAGTTGAATGACAACACAAAAACGCAAGAACATACGTGTCATGGGAGTTCCAGAAGGGGAAGAGAAAGGAAAAGGGGCAGAAAGAGTATTTGAGGAAATAATAGCTGAAAATTTCCCAACTCTCACGAAAGAAATGAACTTGCATGTCCAAGAAGCACACCGTACCCCAATGAGAATAAATCCAAATAGACCTACACCAAGACACATATTATTCAGAATGACAAATGTAAAAGATAAAGAGAAAAATCTCAGAGCAGCAAGAGAGAAGCAAATGATCACGTACAAAGGACGTTCAGTAAGACTTAGTGCAGATTTCTCTTCAGAAACCATGGAGTCGAGAAGACAGTGGTGTGATACAATTAGGAAACTGAAAGAGAAAAACTACCAGCCGAGAATTCTTTATCCAGCAAAACTGTCCTTCAAATATGAAGGTGAATATAAAGTATTCACAAACAAACAGACACTAAGAGAATTTGCAAAAAAGAATCCACCTTTGCAGGAAATATTAAAGGAAGCCTTAGAACCTGAAAGAAAAAGACAGGAGAGAGAGGCTTGGAGGAGAGTATAGAAGAAAAAAAAGCAGAAAGGATAACCAAAAGAGTAAAAAGACAGACAAAAACAAGATGACATATGAAAACCAAAGAATAAAATGGAGGAAATAAATAGTGCATTTTCAGTAATATCATTGAATGTGAATGGATTAAATTCCCCAATCAAAAGATACAGGCTGACAGAATGGATAAAAAAACATGAGCCATCCATATGCTGCTTACAAGAAACTCACCTCAGACCCAAGGATACAAACCGGCTGAAAATAAAAGGTTGGCAAAAGATATGCCACGCGAATAGTAAACAGAAATGAGCAGGGGTAGCTATACTAATATCAGACAAAACAGACTTCAGATGCAAAAAAGTGATAAGAGATGCGGCAGGCCATTATATATTAATAAAAGGGACTATCCTCTAGGAAGATATAACAGTCATAAATATCTACGCACCTAACCACGGTGCCCCAAAATATATGAGACAAACTCTGGCAAAACTGAAGGGAGAAATAGATATTTCTACAATAATTGTTGGAGACTTCAACATCCCTCTCACATCATTAGATAGAACAACTAGACAGAAGATCAACATGGAAACAGAGAACTTGAACAATATGATAAACAAGTTAGACCTAACAGACATATACAGAACACTGCATCCAAATTCAGCGGGTTATACAGTCTTCTCAAGTGCCCATGGATCTTTCTCCAGGATAGACCACATGTCTATCGCAATAGAGCTCTGAATAAATATAAAAAGATTGAAATTATACAAAGCACCTTCTCGGATCATAATGGAATGAAACTAGAAATCAAAAACAGACTGGAAAAAAGTAAATTTGCAAATGTGTGGAGACTGAACAACACACTCCTAAATATTTGGTGGGTCAAAGAAGAAATTGCAAGTGAAATCAGTAAATATATTGAGACAAATGAAAATGAGAACACAACGTATCATAACTTACAGGATACAGCGAAGGCAGTCTTGAGAGGGAAATTTATAGCCCTAAATGCCTATATTAAGAAACAAGAAAGAGCTAAACTCAAAGATTTAACTGAACAACTGGAGAAACTAGAAAAAGAACAGCAAACCAATCCCAAAGCAAAAAGAAGGAAAGAAATAATAAAGATTAGAGCAGAAATAAATGAAAATAGAGAACAGAAAAACAATAGAGAAAATCAACAAAACCAAAAGCTGGTTCTTTGAGACGGTCAATAAAATTGACAAACCACTCACTAGACTAACAAAGAAAAAAAGAGAGAAGATGCAAATAAATACAATCAGAATTGAAAGGGGGGGAATTACAAATGACCTCACAGAAATACAAAGAATCATAAGAGGATATTATGAGAAATTATATGCCAACAAACTAGACAACCTGGATTAAATGGACAAATTTCTAGAAACGTACAACCAACCTACACTGATGCTACAAGAAATACAAGAACTTAAAAAACAATCATATTTAAGGAGATTGAATCCGTCATCAAAAATCTCCCAGCAAAGAAAATCCAGGACCAGATGGCTTCACAGGTAAATTCTACCAAGCATTTCTAAAAGAATTATCACCAGTTCTGTTTAAACTCTTCCAAAAAATTGAAGAGGACAGAAAATTACCCAACACATTTTATGAAGCCAACATCACCCTAATACTAAAGCCAGATAAAGATTCCACAAGAAAAGAAAATTACAGACCAATCTCTCTCATGAACATAGATGCAAAAATTCTCAACAAAATACTTGCAAATCGAATCCAACAGCATATCAAAAGACTTATACATCACGACCAAGTGGGATTATTCCTGGTATGCAAGGCTGGTTCAACATAAGAAAATCAATCAATGTAATACACCACATTAACAAATTGAAGTAAAAAACCACATGATCATCTCAATAGATGCAAAAAAGGCATTCGACAAAATCCAACATCCTTTTTTGATAAAAATACTTCAAAAGATAGGAATAAAAGGAAAATTCCTCAATATGTTAAAAGGCATATATGAAAAACCCACAGCCAACATCATACTCAATGGGGAAAGGTTGAAAGCTTTACCCCTAAGATCAGGAACAAGACAAGGATGCCCACTGTCACCATTGTTACTCAACATTGTACTAGAAGTTCTAGCGAGGGCAATTAGACAAGACAAAAAAATTAAAGGCATCCAGATAGGAAAAGAGGAAGTAAAACTCTCACTGTTTGCGGATGACATGATCCTGTATTTAGAAAATCCTGAAGTATCCACAACAAAGCTACTTGAATTAATAAATGAGTTCAGCAAGTGGCAGGATACAAGATCAACACGCAAAAATCAGTAATGTTTTTGTACACTAGTACTGAACAATCTGAGGAGGGAATCAGGAGGAAAATTCCATTTTCAATAGCAACAAAAAGACTCAAATACCTAGGAGTTAATTTAACCAAAGAAGTACAGGACCTATATGCAGAAAACTACAAAACAATGCTAAAAGAAATTTAAAGAGACCTAAACAAATGGAAAGACATTCCGTGTTCATGGATTGGAAGAATAAATATCGTGAAGATGTCAATCTTGCCCAAACTGATTTATAGATTCAATGCAATACCAATCAAAATCCCAACAGCTTACTTTACAGAATTAGAGAAGGCAATTACCAAATTCATCTGGAAGGGTAAGTGCACCTGTATTAGTCAGGGTTCTCTCGGGAAACAGAATCAGCAGGAGATATCTGTGAATAATATGGAACTCTAAAAGAGTCTCTCACGCGACCGTGGGGACTCACAAGTCCAGGTTCCTCAGGCAAGCTGCAAACCAGGGGCTCCGATGAAAGCCCGATGAAAGGTCGTTGATGAGTCTCTGGGAGAAGTTGTCTGTCCAACGACGAGCTGGGAAATTCTCTCTGAATGTTGAAATCACTTCCACTTTTAAGTCATTCAACTGATTGGATAAAAGCACCACCCATTGATAATGTAATCTCCCTGATTGATGCAGATGTAATCAGCCATCCATGCAGTAAACTCACTGGTGATTGAAGTCCATAAATGCTCTTGTATTACAATTAACCCAGTGCTTGCTGGAACAAACACCTGGACACAACTACTTGGCCGAGTTGACACATTAACCTAACCATCACAGCTCCTGAATAGCCAAAAGCATTCTAAAAAAGAAGAGCAATGTGGGAGGAATTTCACTGCCTGACCTTGAAACATTACAAAGCTACAGTGGTCAAAACAGCATGGTACTGGCATAAAGATAGACACATCGATCAGTGGAATAGAATTGAAAACCCAGAAATATACCCTCACCTATACAGTTGACTGGTTTTTGACAAACCTACCAAGCCCATGCTAATGGGAAAAAACAATCTCTTCAACAAATGGTGTTGGGAGGACTGGATATATATAACCAAAAGAATGAAAGAGGACCCCTATCTTACTCCCTATACAAGAATCAACTCAAAATGGATCAAACATCTAAATATAAAAGCCAGGACCATAAAACTACTAGAAGAAAATGTAGGGAAACATCTTCAAGACCTTGTTAGTAGGTGGTGGTTTCTTAGACCTTACACCCAAAGCATGTGCAACAAAAGAAAAAGTAGATAGATGGGACCTCCTCAAAATTAAACACTTTTGCACCTCACAGGACTTTGTCAGAAGGGTGAAAAGGCAGCCAACTCAATGGGAAAAAATATTTGGAAATCACATATCTGATAAGGGTTTAATATCCAGGATATATAAAGAGATGTTACAACTCAACAATAAAAAGACAAATGACCCAATTAAAACATGGGCCAAAGACTTGAATAGACATTTCTCCGAAGAAGAAATACAAATGGCAAAAAAACACATGAAGAAATGCTCAACATCACTCATGATTAGGGAAATGCAAATCAAAACTACAATGAGATATCATTTCACACCTATCAGAATGGCCACTATTAAAAAGACAGAGAACTACAAGTGTTGGAGAGCATGTGGAGAGATAGGAACACTTCTTCACTGTTGATGGGAATGCAGGATGGTACAGCCACTGTGGAGGACTGTTTGGCAGTTCCTAAAGAAGTTGAATATAAACTTGCCACGTGACCCTGCAATACCACTACTGGGTATATACCCAGAAGAACTGAGAGCAGTGACATGAACAGACATCTGCACACCGATGTTCATAGCCACATTATTCACCATTGCCAAAAGTTGGAAACAACCCAGGTGTCCATCAACAGATGAATGGATTAAACAAACTATGGTCTATTCACACGATGGAATATTATGCAGCTGTAAGAAGAAATGAAGTCATAAAGCATATGGGAACATGGATGAACCTGGAGGACATTATGTTGAGTGAAGCAAGCCAGACACAAAAGGACAAATACCGTATGAATGAATGCGTTATTCATTCCTATGAACTAAATATATTGTGCAATATATTGTTTGATTAAAAAAAAAAATTTACATGTATCCATTACATTTAATTGAGAAATGTATATATTTATTATCTGTGTTTACTTTTTAGTTTTTGTTTATATTTTCAATTATTAAATGTACAAAATAAAGTTAAAAATATATATATATATGTATATATAACTGTACAACACAAAGAGTGAACCCTAATGTAAACTAGGGACTGCAGTTTATGATTTAATTATAAAAATATTCCAAAAAAGAGAAAGAATAAATAAAAGAAACTATGACCGTAAAACTCATTTTTATTATGCTTAACAGCATGAATTAAAAAGAATAAAAATTTTCATAATTTAATTTTAGGATTGTTTTATAAATTGGTTAATCTTTTTGTCTTTTTTTTTTTCCTTTTATGAGGTACCAGGGATTGAATACGGGACCTCATGCATATGAAGCAGGCACTTAACCACTCAGCTGCACCCGCTCCCCTCTTTTTTTTTTTTTTTTTTTTTTTTAAACTTAGGAAAAGTCTATTTTGCTTTGCTTTGAATCCACTTCACAACTTTTAAAGCCCTAAGTAAATAGCCTCTCTACTTGGGCACATTTAGTCTATTGGTTTATCTGTGGATTGTTCGTAAAGGTTCTGCTTTTTATGCTTTAGCCCTGGTGGAAACACTCAGGAGAGAATGGTCTCCAAATCAAGCCTTTTTATCTACCAATGATCTCACTCCTCCATTTGGACCTCACCAAACAGAGAGGGTAAAAAGCACTCCACTGGATTTTGTTCTGTTTAAACCCAAAGAGAGGCCTAGCCTCTCCATCAGTGCCGTTTACTGCCATAGGTATGTTTTCCTGTCATGAGAGTGCAAAGCAGCTTAATTTAGTTCATTGATTCAAAAAAGAAAATTTATATGTATTCATTACATTTAATTGAGAAATGTATATATTTATTCATCTGTGTTTACTTTTTAGTTTTTAAGTGTTTATATTTTCAATTATTAAATGTACAAAATAGTTTAAAAATGTTAAAAAAAATTACAAACGAAATGTATCAGCAATTTACTATTTATGTCAGGAAAAACAGGAAACTTTATAGTAATCAATAAACTTTTAAAAATTTTAAATTTTAATTTTAGAGCTTCATGGAAGCTTGGAGAGAATTGTAAAAAGGTAGAAAAAAGAAGAGAGGTTGGAAAGATTGAAAAATAGAGGTGGGCAGATCATCAAAGAGACAGCTGGCAAAAAGAACATTTATCTATGGTAATAACTCGTGTATATAGAGCTATTTAGTGTTAACGTGGTTCTTTTTTACATATACTATAATTTGATTCAGATAAAAATCACCTAAAGTGGGCATTTTTTACAGAAGAGGGAAAAAGAGATTCAGTTCACATGACTTGCGCTGGCAGCTGGCGGAGCCCTGGCTGGCATGTGGTCTGACAGCGCCTGTCCAGGATGCTTTTGTACTCACATCCTCCCCGAAAGACAGAAAGAGAGATCAGGAGGACATACAGATGAAAGACACAGGTCCATAGAGAAAAGGGAAAAGTCAAGGCTCTGATTCACTGGTTTAAAAATAACCACTGTACTTTGTTCTTAAATCACTGCCACAACCTCTCAAAGTGTATCAATTCTCAGCGAAAGTTTGGAAGTAGACTATTCCTTGAAATTCTCTCCTTACATTCAATAGAGTAAACCCCTTACTGAAAATTGGGGAATATGGCCTTTCATTGTACTGCCTGATGGAATAACATCTCCATCCTATGGCCCATTAGGTCTTTGCCCCTAAACTCAAAGCTGGTGTATTAGTCAGCCAAAGGGGTGCTAATGTAAAATACCAAAAATGGGTTGGTCTTTATAAAGGGTATTTATTTGGGGTAGAAGTCCACAGATAACAGGCCATAAAGCGTTAAGTTTCTTCTCTCACCACAGTCCACTGCCACGTGTTAGAGGAAGACAGCTGCCGGCATTTGCCAGGGTTCAGGCTTCTGGGGTTCCTCTCTTCCCAGGGCTGCGTTTCTCTCCGGGCTTAGCTCCTGTTTCCTCCACAAGGTCAGCTGGCTCCTGTTTCCTCCACAAGGTCAGCTGTAGATGATCAGGCGAACGGCTTGCTTCTCTTCTCCTGGTGCCTTCTTTCCAACATCAAAACTGCTTCTCAAAAGACTGCTTCAACTGTCCTTTGCCTTACCTTTTATATTTGATTCCCCACCCACCAAGGGGTGGGGCTCAATGTCCTAATCCTAATCTAATCATGCCCAGATTAACAGATCAGTTTACAACCATGATTCAATTATATTTTTGGAATTCATAATTACATCAAACTGCCACATCCACCCTCTGAATTCCAAAAATACATTACAATATTTTAAAAAACTTAAATCAGTAACAATCCAAGTATAATATCATATCAAAATCATTTTAAAGAAATACAGTTTGTCTTTAGGCAAAGTCGCATCTGCTATAGACCTCTGAATCTTACAAAACCATTTAACTGCTTCCAATACACAAATAGAAAGACAAAAGATAAACATTTTTAATATCATAAGAAGAAATTGGGATGTTAAACATGAGTCATGGATCCTCTACAGTTCAGTAAACCTGCTGGGCATCCTCCATTCGATTTCAATGTCTGAGAGTCATTCTTAAGACTATGGTTTCTTCTTCTTGGGGTCACATGGGAACCCACCCTTTCCACAGGCTTGCCCAGCGGCCATTTTCTTGGATCCACCCTCATCAAGCATCTGGGTGTCGACCATGCTCCAGACCTCACCCTCCAAGAGTGTTGGGGTGATTGCCACACCTTACCCAATCTTTCGGTTAAAGTCTTAGCCCCCCTAGCACAGTGAGGTGAAGACAACATTCCCCCTAACCTTTGGCATACAGGCTCAACCCTCTCAGAGGAACAAGTTGACCACCTGGCCTTCCCTAACCTTTGGCATACAGGTTCAACCCTCTCAGAGCAATGGGTTGACCACCTGGCCTTCTCTAATCCATGGGGGACAGGTGCACCCCTCTCAGACCAATGGGGTGTTGACTTTAACCGCCCTAATCTTTGAGGAATGTGCTCTAAC
Source organism: Tolypeutes matacus (assembly GCA_026826555.1). Taxonomy (NCBI): domain Eukaryota; kingdom Metazoa; phylum Chordata; class Mammalia; order Cingulata; family Chlamyphoridae; genus Tolypeutes; species Tolypeutes matacus. The sequence continues at coordinate 8,631,211 of JAKSZT010053792.1, forward strand.
CTCCCTGCACCCTGGGGTGGCAAAACTCTTCCTGAACATCGGGTGGGAACATCCACCCTCTTCAACTGCTGGGGAAAACTCACCCTTTCTGTATATATGGGTGGGGCTCCTCTCTTGGCCCAAGGAGATGTCTTAATCCCAGATCTTTGCTTCCACGGTTTTCTTCTTAAAGCTTTTTCTCCTTCAGTCTCTCCTTTCCATGTCCTCTTTTGTCCAAGCTGACAGTGGTTTTGTTCATACAGCATTCTTAAAAACTTTGTTGGTTTAGCATGCAGAAAGCAGGGGTCCAAGCCATCAGACAGTAAGACTTTCCACAAGTCTTTCCTAGATAACTGCATCTTCAATTCTGATTTACAAGTTCCAAGTTTAGTAAAGTCTTCAAATGGGGCATTTTCATCTGGGAATTTGATTTCCAGAAACTTGGAAGTTCCAGAATCAGTTTCTGTTTTCTTTGTGCCCAAAAGTTCAGTCCTTAGTGTATTTTTCTCGTCTAGTATTTTGCTATAAGCTGCAAGGAGAAGCCAAGCCACATTCTCCGAGTTTACCTTGGAAAGTTCTTTAGCTAAATGCTCTGGTTCGCCATTTTAAAATTCTGTCTTCCATATAACACCAGGAGTTAATCTTGTTAAGTTCTCTGCAACTTTAAAACATGGATCGCCTTTCCTCCAGTTACCAATAAAAGTTTCATCATTTATTTCTAAGGCATCATAGAAAGTCTCTTTAGCGTCCATATTGCTATCAACAGTTTTTTCAAAGCGATCTTGGCCTTTTCCATAAAGCATTTCACAATTCCTCCAAAAAATACCCCTTACCCATTTATAAAACCGTTCCAACATTTTGGTAATTACCAAAGCACTTCCCCACTCCTCGGTACCAAATTCTGTATTAGTCAGCCAAAGGGGTGCTAAGTAAAATACCAAAAATGGGTTGGTCTTTATAAAGGGTATTTATTTGGGGTAGAAGTCCACAAATACCAGGCCATAAAGCGTTAAGTTTCTTCTCTCACCATAGTCCACTGCCACGTGTTAGAGGAAGACAGCTGCCGGCGTTTGCCAGGGTTCAGGCTTCTGGGGTTTCTCTCTTCCAGAGGCTGCGTTTCTCTCCGGGCTTAGCTCCTGTTTCCTCCACAAGGTCAGCTGTAGATGATCAGGCGAACGGCTTGCTTCTCTTCTCCTGGGGCCTTCTTCCCAACATCAAAACTGCTTCTCAAAAGACTGCTTCAACTGTCCTTTGCCTTGCCTTTTATATTTGATTCCCCACCCACCAAGGGGTGGGGCTCAATGCCCTAATCCTAATCTAATCATGCCCAGATTAACAGATCAGTTTACAAGCATGATCCAATTATATTTTTGGAATTCATAATTACATCAAACTGCCACAGCTGGGTTGCATTTTAAGTTCAAGTTCATGAATTAAAGGATGAAATTGAGTTGAGGACTGGGTCCTCATTCCTATTATTAGATTATAAACAACATACCTATTTCTTAGGTTTAAGCAATTACATTTTCTATATGTTAGCTAAAATAATACTCACCTATTAATTTGTTTTTATAATTAAGTAGAATTGGAACCATTTTAATAACTTAATTTTATAGGTAAATTTGTGGAAATTGAAGTATACCAGAACATTATTCAAGTTTATTTGCAGGACTTCTGTCATGGAATGCTGTTTAGGTGAAAAGCTCTTATAATGAGGATCTTTTGGTAATGTGGCAACAAAATCCTTTGGAATGGGATCCCAAATGGACTAGTCTTATCCAGAAATGAAACCTAATAGTTATTTTCTTTATTTAAACTCCCCTTTCTCAAGCTAACATAGTAAATTAAAAAGAATGAACAAATGATATTTCAAGTAAGTAGATTGTTTTATAAATCAGTTATTTTAGACCTCAGTATTTTTTAAGTGAAAAACTTTTGTTTTAATCTGGTTCCCAATAGAAAAAAAATCACAAATCAACAGCCTTTCCCTCTTCTCAAGCAAATTTCATCTACTAGGTTGTCTATGAGTTGAACCATTCTAATGAAATAAGTTTTCACAAATAAGGCTACAATTTGCATATACAGAGAAAGACTAACCTTTTTTATTCATCTACTGGGTAGTTGGGGAAAACCATTAAAATTGGTCCAATTCCGTGCTGGCAAAGCTGCAGATTTGAAGTACTAAGGAATTCATGCCACCTCTTTGTCTTCCCTTGAAGGACAGAAAAGGCTAACATGGGTGTGTGCCCATATCACTCCAGGACAGAGCCTGTGGCACAGTATTAGAGGGGACTTTGTTTTTTATGATTCATGGTATTACCTTTTTTTTAAAAATCACTCACAGTATCATTTTTTTAATGATTCACAGTAGTATTTTTTTTTTATGATTCATGATTTTTTTTTTAATCATGGTAGTATCTTTTATGATTCACTGTAGGTGTTTTTTTTTTTTGTTTTTTTTTTAATGATTCACAAGAGGGAGCATTTTAATGATGGAAACAGGAAAAGCCTGATGGATGATTCTGTCAAGAGAAATTTGCAGTCATGCAGGGGCTGGGAGGGTTAGGGTGAACCCCTGAAGGCCAGGGGTGTTTTAGATGTGCCCGAGGTGGGGGGCTTCTGTTACCTGGTAGCATAGCAAGTCTTGTTCTGAGCATTCTGCTGGGACGTGTTGCCCTCCCTGTTGACCTGAATGCCCTCAGTTCTCGATGGCCCTACAGACCACTCTGAGCTTCCATCAGTTCTCCACTGGACCCTGGCCCAGGCCCTGCATGCAGCAGTCACCATACAGCCTCCTCAGCCCTGGCTCTGAGGGCCCATGAAAGGCTCTCCTGCTCTCAACCCAGTGTCCTTGCCACAAGCAGGCAGGCTCAGGGGTGCAACCTGGGTTTTTCTTTCTTTGATCACATCATTCAGCCTTTTTAATGATATTGGCTGGAGCACTCCCCTGCAGAGCTGTCTGTCCCTGGAGTCCCAGGTAGGGAACCAGACAAGGACATCTCTATTCTCTTGTCCCCTCAATTTACCTCACTCCCTGGAATGTACTTATCTAACCATTTGCTTTACTCTCCTTCTCTCCCTTCTTTTCCCCACAGTCCCTCCGAGGGGAGGACTTTGCTTCCAGCACAGGGCAGCAAGCATTTGATTTAGCCATGATAAATGCAGGAAGGTTCTTGGGAGGGACTAAATGAGGCATTCAGAGTTGGCCCTTCCTAGTTAAATGGAAACTAGCAGTATTTAGAAAATCCTTTCTCTTCCAACCATGCCTGGTTCTCAAACATATTGTCTTCTTCATAGATCCTATTTGAATGTTAGAAGCTGAATATTAGCCCTTTCTTTCTCCTTGTGTTCCATGTAATAATCATCCTAATCTTCCCCACCAACCAAGGTACATAGATGGCTTGGCTGACTAGGGAAAAGTTTATTTATATGAAAAGACAAAAGGAAAAAAGCACTAATATATATTTTAAATACTGTGTTATCCTTGTTACACCGAGGAGACCAGTTTCTTAATATTAGCTTGTCCACCTAATTCATTAATAGCTACAGCACTTAAAGTCCACCTGTCCAATTCCTAGATCCCCTTGACTTTAAATGAAAGGGGACTGGGAAGCAGATGTGGCTCAAGCAATTGGGCTCCCGTTTACCATATGGAAGGTCACGGGTTCAATTCCTGGGGCCTCCTGGTGAGGCAAAAGCAGGCCCGCATGGAGAATTGATGGCCTGTGAGGAGAGTTGGCGGCTCGCACGGAGAGCTGGTTGTCCGCGCAGAGAGCTGGCGCGATAAAAAAGACACAGAGGAAAAAGACAATGAGAGACACAACACACCAGGGAGCTAAGGTGGCTCAAATGATTTGAGCGCTTCCCTCCCGTGTTGGAAGGTCCCAGGATCAGTTCCTGATGCCTCCTAAAGAGAAGATGAGAAGATAAGGAGACACAGAAGATCATGCAGCAAGTAGACACAGAAAGCAGACAGCAAGTGCAAGCGGCGGGGGGAATAACTAAAATCTTTAAAAAAAAAAAAAAAAGAAAGGGGACATAAACAGCACAGAGCCCAATGCAGTGTCAGTATTCAATAATGAATGAACTTTGAAAGTTATACAGAAGTATTTTTTGTTAGAAACAAGAACTGAAGGTTAAAGGGCTACTCATTTTTTTAAATTGTGAGATACATCCTACAGACAGATAAGTGCATATGTACATTTACAAAAATTATAAAGCCATATTATATGGTGCTCCATATTAGCACCACCCTTGTCAAGAAATTAACTTCCACTATGACAGAAGCCAGAAGCTCTCCCACCAATCTGTCCATCCTCAATTTCAACTCCATCTCCCTCCTAGGGGTAACCATTAACCTGACTTTTTCCCTGCTCTTGATAGTTTTGCCACCTATGTATGCATTCCTAAACAACAGAGTTAAATTTTGCCTATTTTTGAACTTCATATAAATAGAATCTTACTGGAGGCATTCTTTATACCTTATTTCTTTCAGTTATCACTTCCTGTGAAGATTGATCCATACTATGTATAGTCTGTCATTGTAATTTTCTCATTTTTACTATGGTTTAATATTATGAATATACCACAAGTATTTATTCTACTATTGATGAAAACTTGGCTATTCATTCCTAACATCACACACATGTTTCAAAATTAAATATTTTATTAAAGCAGCAGTTTAAAAATGCAAGGCAGCACATTTCATTTTACTTTTATGTAACAAATAAACGGTGAATACCTTCTTAAAATATGCTAGTAAAATTAGAGCAGTAGTTTTTTTAAAAATCAATATTGCAGAACTCAGGTCAGATTTCTACTTTATAAAACTGTCCTGAGAAAATTATATGGAAATTTCCCAGATTATCTGATTTCTTTTTTTTTTTTGCCAGAGAGAATCTCAAGGCAATTTTCCCATATTTGTAGTAATTGCTTCCATTATAAGCATCCAAATCAGCTTTGTTTTAAATAAATGCAGAAAAGTGTTTTAATCAGCATATAAACCCTGCTTTCTATATTAAACAAAAAGGTTACATTTCCCCCTTAATGTATGTTATAAACAATGCCACATTTAACCACAGAGCAGTTAACTACTGCTCAGTATCTTCCTCTAATTGCCATAGCAAACTGGACCTCAAGAATCACAGGCAATGAAAGGAGAGGGTGTTGAGTTTCTACCTGTTAGAGAAAAACCATGCTCACTGGGACAGAGACTGATGATTGCAGGCAGAAAGTTTATTGGAAGACTTCAGCCCGCCCCCAGAGGGTGGTAGATATGGCTTCATACAGTACATCAATAGGTGGGGAAACTGAGTACCGCCTGGAGCCAAATGGCCAGGGGGGAGTGGGCTAGGAGGTCTTGGAATATGGGAGGGGTTGGTGGTGCTTGGGCCCAGACAGGGTGATGGCCCTTATCTGCTCCATTTTGTTTATTCTTGGGAGGGGATGAGCTGCCCATAAGCTATGGCTTACTCAATCAGTTATGGCTGGAGACTGCCTTTCTTTGATTTATGTCACTGAGGAATTGAGTCAAGGCCTTATGACCTGTTAATCATTGCAAACCTCATAAGGGGGAATCTCTAACACTACCATACCCTGTAAACTTCCTCAGAGTTCTTTTACTCTTTACTGAAATTCCATGCCTCAGTTAAAATGAATGAAAAAAAGATTAATTATGCTGGTTTAGCCAGTCCTCAAATCTAGATTTTTCTTTTTTCTCAGCAATCAGAAAAATGTTTTTGTTTCTCCTTGCTTCAAAACATATCTTACAGATTGTCTAAAATTTTCTTTTCAATTCAGAGTTGCTCATAGATTAATCACTAGTAGTTAATTATCCTACTCAGACCATTTTAATGGGAAAAAAAGGAAAAATGGTTGTCAGGATTTACGGGTCAGGATTTTTCCTCCTGCCTCCAAGAAAATCAATCATATGAGTAGTCTAAATTTAAATTTTTTCTACAACTCAAAAGCATTAAGCCCAGGCCTTAGTGCTTGGGAAGTAGTAGGCATTCAATAAATATTTGTGGATTGAACAACTGTTGAATGAAACCTAGGAATTTCCATTCTCCATTTTAATACTGTTACTTGGGGAAAAATATTTCTCTATTAATGTAAATATACTCTTAGGGTAGCCATTTTTCAAAAAGTCCTCTGAAGTAAAATTTTTCTTCTGAACCCCATTGTGCCATTGACTTTAAGTGGGTAGCAGCAGGCTGCAGTGTGGCCAGCGGCCCACTTTCCTCCCCAGGTGGGCTCCTCCTGACCACCCTGGTGCTGGTGAAATGGGTTCCAGTGCCCCAGTCCTAAGGTGGCTCAAACTGCAGCTCATGTCAAGTTTATATGGGAAGGGTCATCATGGCTGGTTATTCTGTGGGGGGAACAGGAGCAGGAATGGGTCAGATTCCACCCAAGGCTCCTGAGTGGGTTCCCTCAGCCTCAGGGCCCCAAGGTCCACAGAAACATCTGTACTTAGAGAATTGATAACAGTCATTTATTTTTCACACACGTTTTTTTTCAATTCCATACATTTAAAATTTGTAAGTCAATGGCTACCTGCACCTTTTAAAAACAATCTTCCGAGGAGTGGTTTTCAGATTGTCCTCTAGTTGTTCCAAGAGTGCCCTGAAGAGGTATCTACAGGAGATGAGAAGGCTCTGGGCCCTTTTAACTTTTTTACACACGCGCTTTCACATGGATTGCGTTTCAAAAATACAGGTATTTATGATTGCTTTAAAACTTCTCCCATAATCATAGAATTTTTGGTAAAAATGTTTCAACTCTATTCATTTTCTTTCTTGTTACTTACAGAATTTAAGAAAAATTACTCATAGTATCCAAAAGCAATGACAAAATACCATTTTCAGATGTTAAAAGTCCCTGAATCTTTGCTTTGCACCAATTTCCATTCCTTCCGATTTGCTGTGAAATGGATGGATTATTTCTATAGTTCACAGAAACGAATATGGAGCCTGGATATAATTATGTAGACTCATTTGTACAAAAATGCCTCATTTGCATTTCTTAAGATTTCAGAGGTCTTTGTTCAGTTTGCAGTTTAACAAGCTAAAAGTAACCACCACAGATATGATTGTGATTTGCTTCTATAACAGGAATAGTCATCAATTGCAGTTTAATAAATCTTATTGACAGTTAATATTCCTGTCTCTCAAGTATTCTCAGAATTTTTTTAAGTAATTGAATTTTTCTCCTACTACTTCCTTCTGTGAATTTGAACTTGGAGGCAATCTTATTTCATGCTGGGAATGGTATTTCTTGAAAATTGTAACCTGATAACCACTGTCCAATTCTTTTTACTTATTAACTTACACTAAAAAAAAATATATATATATCCCACAAAGTCTTGATCAATCCGTATAAGGTTTGAAATTAGAATTTATTTAAAGACTGCTAAAAATAAGCACAAATTAGTTTCCTTTTATCATCAACATTTAGGGACACACATGTGACAAGTCCAGTGCTTGGAGGCCCTGGGGCAACAGTTACAATGAGACCAGGTCCCCGCCTTCACATAGTAGAGAGGAAACAACAGTGTAAACAAATAATTACAAACAGTGTGATGAGGACTACAGTCGGATGATGTAGGGGAAGAATCAGACCTGAAAGAATTCTTAGTGGAAGTGTTTTTAATCATCACATTGGTAGTGTGAATGAAATACTGCTGCCAAAACAGCATGCGAAACTTTGCTGACTTTTATTCTTAAACTAAGACTAAATACTTCATTTTACATTATCTTCTTAGCACACTTGTTTTTAGCTATGCTAAATATAAACTAAAGATATATGTTCAAATGGTTCTAATAAGATTTTACAGCTTATCTTTTTAACAGCCCCTCTGAGTGAAAGTAATCCGAAACAATATTTACAATTTGGAATGTATCAATAAATATGATTCACATTGTTACATGTTATAATCAACAAAAATAATAGAAACAGTTTAATAACCTTCTGATTATTGTCTTTCCTAGACGAAAACTTTTCAGTTCCTCATAATAAAAGGGGAATTCTTGGAATGGTCAACAAAGGCCATCACAGCAATGGGTCACAATTCTATATCACATTACAACCAGCTCCTTACCTAGATAGAAAATACGTGGCTTTTGGGTACGTACATTACATGTTTGTCTATATAACATCCCTATATGTAAAATGTGGTTCATAAAGATTTGGACAAGTATGGTGCATAGTCTATGGGTAGCTAAAGATAGGATTTAAAAGCAAAATTTAAAAAATAATAGATGAGAGGGAGCCAATGTAGCTCAGTGGCTGAGTGCTGGCTTCTCACATATGAGGTCCTAGGTTTCAATCCTCAAAAAAGAAAAGATGCAAAACATGTTTAGAAATAAATATTTCATAAGAAACATGCTTTCTTAAAAAATAAGGGCTACAGCCCTTATTACAGTCTATCTATCTATCTGTCATCTATTTATCTGTCTATCTAATCTATCTCTCAATCTCTCCATCTGTCCATCCACCCACCCAACCATCTATCTATCTTCAGCCTTAAGGATATTATTAATTCTTAATTCCTATAAATAATATCATGGTGCTTAAAAATGTAGATATATTTAGATGTAGATAGTGAGGAGGTAAAACCATTTAAGTAATTGTCCATGAACAACATCAAGAGAAAGAAATGAAAACTACCCAAGTTACAAGTAGCTCTTTTTACTAAACAATTTTAAATATTGAAATATCTCAAATAATAATTGTTAAGAATATTCTTAGCACAATATTTATAGGCACGTGGACCTAAAATGGATGTTGAATATATTTTTCATATCTCTATTTAATTACTGAAGTATATATAAGGTGAAGCTTACTTTGTCCTTCCTGAAATGATGTGTAAAGTAGTTAGACTTTTGCTGAATAACTATTAGATTATTCTAGCCACCCCATAGGGCTAGGTATTGACTCTTCAGCCTGTGAAGAAATTTCATGTCAGTGTCAGTTTTAACCACAAATACTCCTTCCGTGTAATCGTTTCTGCTATATTTCCAGTTTGAGAAAGTTGGAAGTGTATTTTTATCCAGTGGGTAATTTTTTTAAGGAGATGGTTTTATATTGGTAGATGCATAGCCTAAAATAATGTGTTATCTTCAGTTTCCTTCATCCTGAAAAAACTGTATTCTGATTGTGAAAATGTATACCCGAATTATTTTTAAGTCCAAATAACTCGCCATTTCTTGACTCATTTAAAGATCTTCCTATCATCCTGCCAAAGGCTTTCCACCCTTTACTTAGTTGATCCTTTCTTTCTCTGCTAACGGCATCTTTCTCAAACACAAATATGACTACTTTAAAACTTTAAATGCCTCCATTACCACCTCCATGCACCCCAGAAGCACAGACGCTCAAGTCTAGAATGGCATTCCTGGCCCTTCACTGTCTAGCCCCTGCTGTTTTCAGCCTTCACTTCTGCCATCCTTCGGACTCATTTATTCAGCCAGCATTTTACTAAGCTCCCACTCTGTGCCTGTCATGTTGCTCAGCGCTGGGGAAAGAGCAATAAGAGACAATTCCTGCCCTTCAGGCAGCTTCTAGTCTAGTAGGAAAGACATATCAGAAAACTAACACTACAAAGCCGTGAGCCATGAGCTATGCCCATTCTGTGAAGGGTGCCTTGTCATATAGGAGAGAGGGGGAAGGAAACACCCTCCATCCTCTCTAGTCAAATCGACCCCAGATTCTTACAGGATGGCACTGGAGTGGAGAAGTGCTCCGTCTGGTTTTGACGACCCCTATCCTCCAGGATCAGCCTTCCTCTTGGGGAACATCTCACTAATTTTTGTTGTCACAATTGCGCTGGCCTCCAGGAGGCGCTGCGCCCCTTTTATTGTTTCAGCCCAAGTGCAATGTCAATTTATCCCTTATGTCTCCAAGTCACAGCTGAAGCTGGACTGGGAAATTTAAACAAGACCGTACAGAACACTAGGGGAGAAACAGAAAGTTGAAAATAATAGGCAACTAGATAATCTGATAAAACCTACCTCCTTCAGGGATATCATCCTTCCCAGCTGTAGGGCTGCCCAGGACACTTTCTCTTCCCTCTCATCCCTGAGCACCCCCAGGTCTATCTGGGCTTCTGAAAGTCCAAACATGGTTAGCAAGGCCCAGAGAGAAACAAGTTTCCTCTCCTATCTGAGACAGGCTCTCCTGCCAAGCTCTAGTTTCTGGTACAAGAACCTGTTCTTCTTCAGTTGGATGACCCTGGAGGCCCTTCACAGGGGGGCTGTGTCAGCCCACACAGCACGGCCTTGCCCACAGCCTCAGAGGGAAAGAAGATCAAAATGCAAACCTGCACGACCCCATTTGTGTAAGAAATGCTCACATACTTGCTGAGAAAGTGAGTTGAGTACTGAACATCAGGCAGAAATTAGCCAGATAGAGAAGGCTGAAATCAAAGTTAGTAAAATCAGTCTTAGGAAGAGTGTAGAGCCTTTGCAGAGTGGCCTGAAGGAGTAAGAGAGCCTCTTGTCAACAGTCCATTTGTTGTGTATGGAGCTCGATGCCCAGGGCCAAATGGGAGACTGGAGGCCAGAGGAGATGAGCAGCAGTGCCCGGGTCTCCAAGGGCCGTGCTCGCCCTGCTGCTGAGCTTGGGCCTCACCCATAGCACGGGAGCAACATGATCGTGTTCTCATTTGAGAAAAATCTCCTTGGCAAAGGTGATGAATGAATTGGCAAAGGGTGAAAATGAAGGGAGAGAGGCCAGTTAAGAAGCTATGACAATGAGGCCATAATAAAATTCTGATACAGGGCATTGACAGTGTAGACGGAGAGGATAAACAGACAAATTGCAGAGACCTTTAGAAGTTAGAATCAGCAGGAGTTGATGACTGTTTAAGTGAGGCCATGGGAGGAGCAGTGCCATCCAGCAGCTTTCTGTTGGAAAGGCCCTAGAATCTCCTTCCCAGTATGATAGCCACTGGCCACATGTGGCTCTTTAGCACTCGAAATGTGGCTACTGTGACTAAGGAGTTTTTAATTTGACTTAATTTTAATAAATGCAAATATAAACAGCCACATGTGACTCGTGGCTACAATACTGGGCAGGGAAGCTAGAATAAATCCTAGGATTTGGGAACTGGCTAGAAGATTGATACCACTCAGCAAGGTAGAGAAGACAAGAAAGAGATCTTGAGTTCCAGTTGGACCAGTGGTGTTTAGGATGAAGATGCCTATAGGGCATTCAGGTGGCAGCGTCCCAGGAGATGTGGATTTGGATATCAGCATGTCAGTGAGGTGCAGTCAGACCTGAATTCCATCCCTCCCCGAGCAGCCATACCCTTCACAGCCCTGGGCCTCGGCTTGCTGCCTCTCCTCGGTCTGCCGAAATCCTGGTCAAGGCTTAAGTCAGAAACCTCCCTGGTTACTGAAGGCACATGTCTCCTTTGACCTCTCTGGCACATGAACAACTTGAAGCAGGGACCAGGTCTCCCTCCTCTCGTACTCAAACACCTGTCACAGTAGAGAAGTGCACATAGTAGGTGCTCATTCAATATTTGTGAAACGAGCCTAGAGGATAGGCTTCACACCCCCTTTTGGCAGAGGCGAATCTGTCCATTTATCCCCTGCTCTACCTTCTCAGAATGGGCCTTGTGTACTGCCCTGTGTCATGGTTTCTCATGGGATGGCAAAAATAGAGCCCAGAAGAGGACAGAGAGTTGGCTAGAGCAGCGTCAGTGAAAGCACTGGCCATGCCCCTGTAAAGTCTCAGGAAATGGATGTTGCACGTTCCCCTCAGCTACTGCCCAACCCAAGTATTGGCAGAGAGGGCAGCAGCCCTATTTGGACTTTGTCTCTATGGCCTGTGCTGCCCTCTTTTAATTGAAGAGCCATCAGAAGTCTAGCTCCACTCCTTAGGGAGTGTGAGCTTGTTGCCAACAAATGTCTGCAGAGATCCAAGCTAGCATGGCTTTGAGCTGTCTTTTATTCAAGCCTTCAGCAGATGCTGATTAGGTGCCTAGTGTGGGCCAAGCATTGTGCTAGGCACTGAACAAAAGCAGACGTTATCCCTGCCCTCATGGGAGAATCAGAAGTCAATCAAAGCAGCATACAAATAAATGCGGTTCCAACCCTGATAACTGCTCTAAGGGAGAGGGGGAAATGGACACAAGTTGGGAGGTCTGATAAACTTCCCCAAGGAAGTGATAACTGAGCTGGGATCTGAAGGAAGGCCAGGAGGTGAGCAGGCAAAGGGGTGTAGTGCGGTGGAAGCAAAAGAAGGACAGGCAGCTGTGACAGGAGGGGGCATGGGGCTCTTGAGGTCCCAAAAGCCAATCTGGCTCAGGATGGCCCTGGAGGGGCCTGGGGAAGCAGACCGTGCCAGCCCTGGTGGCCATATTAGGGCCTTTGGTCCTTATCATAAGGATACTGGGAAATCATTGAGGCCTTTTCAGCAAGGCAGTGACATCAGATTTGTAATTTTAGAAGCTCCGTCTGACTGCAGCAAGGATAACAGATTGGAGGGGTACCAGAGAAGATGGGAGACCAGCTAGGAGGCCACGGCAGTAGGCCAGGCCGGAGAGGATGGCAGCTCAGCTTCTGCTGGTGGCTATAGATACGGCAAAGTGGACCCAGATGGAGCTAGCTATCCAGGATATTTATGACTGATGTTGATTTAGTTTGTAGAAAATAGCCTTAGTTATATGGCTGGGTGGGACTTAATAGAGGAATATAAGCTAAATATGAGCATTAATGACTGATTAAATTTTCCATTTTTTTCCTATGTAGGCAAGTGATTGAAGGAACAGAAGTTCTTAAACAACTGGAATTAGTTCCAACAGAGAATGAAAGACCAGTTAGAAATTGTTTAATTGCTGACAGTGGAGATCTCTATGCCTGATTTTCATATCAATGTTTTTTTTTTTAACTCTAATTTATTACCAAGTAGCTGAACAGCTGTTTCTATATTTAATTAAACAATGCTTGGTAAAATTTAACTCGAAAGCCATGGCAGACACTGTAGGGTGACTCACCCAACACCCAGTCTATCCTCATTTTCCTTTCCTCCCTCTACCATGGAGACTGTAAAAGCAAAATGCTCAGTTTTCCCAGCCCTTTTTGTGGCCAGGAGTGGCCATGGGATACCATTCTGGCCAGTGAGGTAGGAACACAATGCTGGTGGCCCTGCCGCTTTCCCCTTCATCACGCCTTCAATGCAGAGAGGCTAGAGTAGTCACCTCGTGGCCATGAGGAAAATGCCAAGAGAACTGCAGAGATAGCAGCCCTGACCTCTTGAGCTGTGGAACCAAAACCAGCAACCACCTACTTCTAGACTTCTTACTTTGCGAGAAAAATAGGCCCCTATTTTTTATGTTACGTAGGTCAAGTATTTTATTACTTGTACCACAAAACATCCTTAACTTCTCCGAAGAGTACCTATAGTTCTTTGAATCCTAAAACGTTCAACATAAGAGAATTATCTTGTCATTTATAAAAAATACACTGCTACAATGAGAAATTTGGTAAATAACCAAATAAGATGAAATGGAAAATTATACTTCATTAATATCTCACTGTTTATACACAGCATTAAGGAAAAGGTTTACATTTTGGATGTTTGTTTTAATACGACTTGAATATAGTGCTTGTCTCTCTGAGCCGTACCAATCAATGAAAATCAAGGGCTTGGTGGTTGACTCCTTTGATGTTACTAGAGATTCAGCTTTATTAGCTGCTCCTTAATCTGAGGTTCCCAAAGCTATGTCACTTGAGGAGCTTTTTAAGCACAGATTGCTGGACCCTGTCCCTTACCTCCTGAATCCAAGTCTCTGGGCATGGGACCAGGGATTCTGTGTGTTCATTTAGTTCTCTCCCCAGCGGTTCTTATTTAACCAGTTGGGCCCTGGTCATTTGGGAATCACGGCAAGATGGAAAGAACTGGTTCTAGTCCCCTTTTTGTAGTCACGAAGTGCTTGACTTTGTTATTGGTCCATTGGCTGTTACCACCATGCCATCTTTGTGCCCCTGCTCTGCCCAGAGCCATTGCTTTACCTGCCCCAAGCAGAAAGAGGTTGGTCTTCCAGAATGAACCCCCTTTTAGCCAGCCTTACAGAGCCTGGCCTCTAAATGATGTGAGGCTTGCCAAAGGTTTAAAGGTAGGCATTTTCTTTTTTAAAAAATTTTGAAATAACTATTGATTCACAGGAAGTTGCCAGAATAATCCAGAGCAGTCCCATGTGCCCTTCACCCAGTTTCCCCCAGTGGTTACATCTTACACAACTATAGTACAATATTAAATCCAAGCAACTGACAGCTTACACTTGTAGATCAGTGTGACCAGCACCACCACCATCACAATTCAGCACTATCCCAGCACCACAGAGCCCTCCCTCGTGCTACCCCTTGGTGCTCACACCAACCCCCAACCTCCACCACCCCTAACTCCTGACAACTGGCATATGCTTTTTTTTCCTTTTTCTTATTTTTTAACAAATCAGTTTTATGGATACATATTAATAAAGCATACGATTCATCCGCAGTGTATATTTAGTATAATCACATAGTTGTGCATTTATCACTTCAATCATTATTACAGCATTTTCATTATTTCAATAATAATAAGCAAAAAACAGACAGGAAAATTCTTCACCTTCAATCTCCGTTTCCCCTATTGTACATAGCTGCTATTTCTAGCTGCTATTGCACAATATTTATTTATTTTTTAAGCAGTTTTATTGAGATATATTCACATACTGTTCGGTCTATCCAAAGTTTATAATCAATGGCTTTTAGTGCAATCACAATGTTGTGCCATCATCACCACAAAACATTTTAGAACAATTTCATTACTCCAAAAAGAAAAACTCCACACTGCTTAGCATTCCTTCCCCAGCCCTATATTACCACTAATCTAATTTCATCTTTATAAATTGATTTATATTTACATTTTATATAACTGGAATAATACAATATGTAGTACTTCGTGTCTGGTTTCTTTTACTTTGCATAATGTTTTTTTTTTTTTTTTGTCTGATATTAGCATTTTGTAGTATTAACATACATTTGTTCAGCTTCAAAGAAAAATGGTCATCTATATACAATTTTTCCCATATTCATATTTCACATACAGTTTTACTATGCTATACAGTTCCATGTTACATTTTTTATCTTTCCTTTTAGTAATATACATGTCCTTAGACTTTCCCTTTAAACCACTTTCATACCCACATAATAGTACTGCTAGTTACAAACATTATGTTGGGCTTTCACCTTTTCAATTCATTTCCAAAGAAAGAGTAACATCCTTTTTTACCAATGCTGCACAAGTTAACCCTCAGCTTTTCATTCTCTAAACTCATTCTATTTTCTGGTAACCCATATTCAAGTTATTACCTCCATGAGATTACACAATATTTTTAGTTCATAATAGTGCCATCATACAGTATTTGTCCTTTTGTGTATCGCTTGCTTCACTCAGTATCCTCCAGGTTCATCCATGTTGTCATGATTCAAGACTTCATTTCTTCTTACAGCTGCATAATATTCCGTTGTGTGAATACACCACAGTTTGTTTATCTATTTGTCAGTTGATGGACACCTAGGTTGTTACCAACTTTTGGTAATCATGAATAATACCGCTGTGAACATCGGTGTACAGATGTCTGTTCTTGTCACTGCTCTCAGTTCTTCTGGGTATATACCAAATAATGGTATTGCCAGGTCACATGGCAAATCTATATTCAACTTCCTTAGGAACTGCGAAATAGTCTTTCACAGTGGCTGTACCATTCTACATTCCCACTAAAAGTGAGTAAGTGTTCCTATCTCTCCACATTCTCTCCAACACTTGTAGTTTTGTCTTTTTAATAGTAGCCATTTTGATAGTTGTGAAATGATATCACATTGTAGTTTTGATTTGCATGTCCCTAATCGCTACCCCATTATGGTCACACTAACCCCTATCCTCCACCACCCCTAACTCCTGACAACTGGCATATGCTTATTTTTTTTAGGTTACCAGGGCGGGTATTGAACCCGGGACCTCCCATGTGGGAAGCAGGCGCTCAACCACTTAAGCCACATCCGCTCCCTGGCATATGCTTTTAACTAAGTTCTGAGGTAGATGAGGAGAAAGCCTACTGCCCTGTGTCACATTACCAACTCACCCAGAGGCTACATAGTGTAAGAAGGTGCATCCTGCAAGAGCCAAAAGGTGGAAGCAACCCACGTGCCCATCCACTGATGAATGGCTAAACAAAATATGGTATATGTATATAGAATGGAACATTATTTGGCCTTAAAAAAGGAGTGACATTTTGAAACATGTGACAACATGGATAAGTCTTGAAAACATTATGCTAAGTGAAAGAAGCCACAAGCAAATATTGTACGATTCTACTTAGATGAAATACCGAGAATAAGCAAATTCATACAGACAGAAAGTACATTAGAGGTTACCAGGGGCTGGCAGGGGGTGGAGGTGGAGGGGAATAGGTGGAGTTATTGCTTAATGGGTACAAAATTTCTGTCTGAGGTGCTGAAAAAGTTTTGGTAATGGATGGTGGTGATGGCACAATATAGAGAATGTAATTGATATCACTGAATTGTACACGTATAAGTGGTTAAAATGGGAATTTTTGTGTTGTGTATATCTATATTGCCACAATAAAATTTTTTTTTAAATGAATGTGTGTTCTAGAGCCAGGCTACCTGGGTTCAAATCCTAGCTTTGCCATTCCCTGGCTACACTAACTCAGGCAAGACCTCCTCTATCCCTCCATTTCCTCATCTACAAAACATTGGTACCTACTGTTATAAAGGTCAATGGATCATTTATTTGTGTAAAGAATGTAAAATACTTCCTGGTACCCTGTAAGTGCACAATAAATGTCTGTTCAGCAAATTACTGACATATAACCTTTAGGGAGTGGCCCAGGAACTTGAACTTTCCAGCAACCCTGATGAAGAGCCACGTTTGGGAAATAATTTCCTCCTATATCCTTAGTGATCTGAGCAACCTGAGAACCTCAGGCTATTTGTATGATGCCTCCAGGCCCTCATTCTAGGCCTTCAGCCAGGTTCTTCTGGTCACAATGGTGACATCTCAAGCAAAGGGGAGCTGAGCTTGCTACTGGGACTCTCATCAACCAGTGACGACACCTGAGGTGTATGAAAACTGATGCTTTGCAGGGATCCTGCTTAAAACAAAATTACAAGTGTTGGACATGTAATAATAAGCAGCAGAGCAATTCTTACTGGTGAGGGGACTGTATATTATGGCATTATGCATTTTATCTGATACAGTGAAAGAATTGGGATATTTGCCTGGGTATAATCTAGCAACTTTTATTTGTCATTCTACTAACACTGTAAAGGTAGAACTTGGCCAGTCTTCTGAAAGATGACAAGTTCATGGTCCCTTTGTTTGTTTTCACTTTCTACTTTCTGGCTGCATAGAAACTTTGGCCACAGATCTGTATAGGCAAGGGTTCTTATTACCACCTCTTAGAGGTACACACAACGGTATTTCTGCAATGGAATGATCTGTATGTTGAACCTTGTAATTTGGAGAAACTGTTACATAGGATTCAAAAGCTTGTCCCAGTTAATTCCAAATATAAGATGAATTTTACTCCAAATGAAAAAGACTTTGATTTAATTAAATAGTAATTCTAGATTTTTCTCAGTCTACAAATATGAGAGGCATTCTGATGACTTATACATATACAAAATAGTAGTTATATGACTGTACCTTGCCCTAAATTGATACAGTAAAATATATATGCTATGTCTTATACTAGCCTATGTTACTGAGGGAGAGTGTTATCAAACCATTTTCATTTTGGGAGATTTGAGGTAAACATTTGAAATTCTGTCAAAGGAATTTGTTTGCCCCAGCTGCAAACAGTGCTGTTATTTGTTAATGAATCAATAGCCTGGCAGTCTAAGGGTTCCAGACTCTGAAGTTTTACACCTGATACATATTTTAAATTAGGCATGTTTGTTTTAGTACAGCTATCTAGCAATGTGACTGTCAAATTACATAACCTTTCACTTTACTCATTGGTAAAAAGAACAGATAGGAATAAATAAGTTCTCTTCTGGTTCTAAAACTTCAGCGATTCTCGGAGTAAATTTACAAAATGAGTAATAATACAACTGTTTCCTTTGGGGCTTCAATTTCTTCATTAGTAAAAATGGAATATCTCTATCTTTTTTTGAGTATTTTAAGGATTAATTCAGATAATATATGATGGCATTTCTAATGAAGCTTGGCACTTAGCAGATGTATTAGCCAAAGAGGTTCTGAAGCAAAATACCAGAAATTGGTTGGTCTTTATAAAGGGTATTTATTTGGGGTAGAAGTCCACAGTTACCAAGCCATAAGCATAAGTTACTTCTCTCACCAAAGTCCATTGCCACATGTTGGAGCAAGACAGCTGCCGACATTTGCCAGGGTTCAGGCTTTTTGGGTTCCTCTCTTCCCGGGGCTGCGTTTGTCTCCGGGCTTAGCTCCTTTGTTTCCTCCACAAGGTCATCTGTAGACTATGAGGCTCTCTAGGCTTTGCTTCTCTCCACAAGGCCAGCTGTGAACTCTCAGGCAAATTGCTTGTCTATATCCCAGGGCCTTTTCTCCTTCCTTACCAGAATTCCAACATCAAAACTGCTCCCTCTATCGTTTGCCTTGCCTTTTATATTTGATTCCTGCCCCACCAAGGTGTGGGGCTCAATGCCCTTCTGACGTGGCCCAGTTAATGCCCTAATCATAACTTAATCATGCCCAGATTAGCAGACCAGTTTATAAGCATGATCCAATTCTATTTTTGGAATTCATAATTACATCAAACTGCCAAACTGCTACAGCAGATATTCAATAAAAATTTGTTTCCCTTCTGAAATGTCAACTCACAAAAACCAGCCAAGCAATTTCTGATGACAGAAAGAATATCATCATTTCAAGAAACAATGACGGCCTGCTATGCTCAGTATTAGCTATTAATTTTCAATCAATGGAACTAATTCACAGGTAGTAGATACCAATTTTAATTTTTAGGAGGTATCGGGGATTATACCTGGGACCTGGTACATGGGAAGCAGGCGCTCAACCACTGAGCTACACCTGTGCCCTGGGGACAACACTTTAAGAACCACTAGGATATATTATGGACATAGATATATAAATGAAAGAATTATGGCATGCAGATATGTGGAAGAAAAGGAAAAGTAATAAAACATTAAAGGGTGACCTATAACAGAAACACAAGAATGAAGAAAAATGATGAAATGAGAAACTTTGATTTCATCAAGGCAGTGGGGAAGAAATGCAAACATTGACCAATCAGAAGGGATGGTGATCAGTGTCCTGGTGCAGGTCCTGGAGTTGCTGGCTGGGTTGGTGTGAGCCCTCTGGCTGCTGGGGTCCTCAGGGGATATATGGGGACACTTGGGCTGCTTAAGAAAGTGCTTTTTACCAATCAGTACAGAAGCAGTGGAATATTTTAATAACCAGTATGGTCATCTGGATGTGTCTGTTTTCCAAGGCAAAAGAGCACAATGGATGCCTGGGCAGTAGCTAATGCAGGAGAATGGAAAGCTGCTTGGGGTAATTTAGCTTAAGCTTGGGGGTTATTGTATATGGCAATTTGATATTGTTTATGAATTCCAAAAATAGATATTGGATTATGTTTGTGAACTGGTCTGTTTCTCTGGGCATATCATATTGTATTGGATTCAGAGTTTCACTTTTACTTGATTAAATAATAATTAAGGTTTTGATTGGGCCACATCAGTAGGACGTTGAGTCCCTGCCCCCTTGGTGGGCAAGGACTCACAGAGAAAATGACATAGCAGAAGAGAAAGTTGGAGCTTTGTATGCTGTGTATGGAAGTAAACACACAGGAGAAGAACACAGAGAAATAGAGACGGCTCCAATAGACATGGCAGAGGCCCCAGGAAGAGACAGGAGCTGTTTGCCTAACAGTTTACAGCTGGCCTTGTGAAAAGAGCAGAGCAGCTGAGCCCGGAAAGAAATGGGCCCCAGGAGAGAGACAAGACTTGTCCCAGCCTGTGGCTGAGATTGGAAGAATCTGGGGCCAAGAGCCTTGGGAGAAAGAGGAAGACTGAACCCTCACAGACATCACCCACCATCTTGTATCAATATGTAGCAACAGACTCTGGGTGAGAAAGTACCTCTTCTGGTACCTTGAGTTGGACTCTTTAGGGCCTTGTGACTGTAAGCATCTACCCCAAATAAATACCCTTTATAAAAACCAACTGGGGGTGGATGTGGCTCAAATGGTTGGGCGTCCATCTCCCATATGGAGGGACCTAGGTTCAATCCCTCCTGGTTAAAAAAAAAAAAAACGCCAACTGGAGAAGCAGAACCAACAGGATGTGTCTATAAATAGTATGAGATTTTATAAAATTCTCTCATGTGACCTTGGGGAGGCACATGTCTAAATTCTGCAGGGCAGGCTGCAAACCAGGGGCTCTGATGAAGGTCCTTGATGAGTTCCCAGGAGACACTAGCTTTCTGAAGCAGAGATGGTAATTCTCTCTGAATGCTGAAATCGCTTCCCCTTTTAAGGCCTTCAACTGATTAGGTGAGATGTCACTCATTGTTGTCAGCAATCACCTTAGTTGATTGTAGATGTAATCAGCCATCTATGCAAGCAACTCATTGGTGATTAAAGTCCATGAAATGCCATTGTATTAAAATCAGCCCACTGCTTGCTTGACCAAACAACTTTACACCATTACCTGGCTAAGTTGACGCATTAGCCTAACCATGATAGTTATTCTAAGGAACAAGTCAGAAAAAAGTTTTGTTTCCTCAGGACCAAGGTATAAAAGGGAAACAGCTCTTGCAGAACCAGAGTTTGAAGCAGAACGGAAATAAAAACAAATCACATGTGGAAGAACTAGGGAACTTCTGGGAAGACAGAGGGTTAGAGAGACACAGGACTCAATTCTTTTCCAGAAAAATAGCTAAAAGACAGGCAGAATTGGCCTGAAAAAAATGTTTTAGGGTTTAGGGCACCGGGGAAAGGCTGGATATCACCCAGAAGAGAGGGGAAAAGGAAAAGGATCTTTACAGGAAAACTCAGTGAGTAAAAGCTGCAGCTGCAGCTGCCAGTGCTCATCCCCCACCCTTGGAGCAGACAGCTTTGAGTTCCCAGGCTTCTGGCCAGCAACTACAGACAGAGCGGGCCCCAGGGGTCTACCTCCCCTGGAAAGGGAAGAGAAGGATACAGTCTAAGGCTGATTAAACTTTTGGCAACAAATTTGGTCTGCTGTGTCCCACAAGCCCTTCCAGGAAGGTGGCACTGTACCATGTTTTGCCCTGGGAGCCAATGGGACAAAAGAGATCCAGCTTACACAAACAGCCTCCATACTGGTTGTTGAGGACACATAGAGGAGTGGAATAATTTTCTACCTGGGAAAAGAGAGGCAGCTGCCAGCAAAAGTTGGAGAACAGCCTCTGGAAAAGTTTGAAAAAGTCTGAATAGCCTAGAGGATCATGCTGTTGCGGTTGGTGTTAGAGAGAACATATTCTGACCAGGGTTTGAACTAAGTGGGCTGTCAAAGGGTGTCCCCCACTGGTGGACCAAGGAAGTGCATGCCAAGAAATTAAAAGTAAATAAGAGAGGCCTTTCTGGCCTTTATAGCCTCCCTCCCCAAGGCCCTTGGAAGCAGGTCCGCAACCCATTACTGGGTCCATGGCCTGGATTTGAGCAGCTAACCAGGGATAATCTTAAAGAGCTAGAACAGGTTGAACAAAGAAGAATGGTTACACGGCTGCCCCCCACCATACCACACATTCGAAGAACCTGCCTACGTAAAATTCTAGCTGAAAAAAATCAAAGAATGGCAGTAACACACAGACTCCTGCCACTAAATCCCTACACAAGAGAGAGAAATTGAGCATCAGAATAAGCTCACCATCATAATCATATGCCTAGACATCAGTAAAAAATTACAAGCCATAGTAAGAAAAAGGAAGATATGGCCTAAGCAAAAGAATTTATCAAAGCCCCAGATGACATACAGGATTTGAGATAACTAATCAACAAGTTTCATACAAATCTCCTAAATCAAATCAACGAGTTGAAAGACAATATGACTAAAGAGATAAAGGACATCAAGAGGACACTAGGCTCTCTCTGCCTAGAGGGGCCTGCACCAAATCTTGGTGTATATTTCTGTCTTTCTCTCCCATTTCTCAGCAAGCTCTATTCTTTCCCCCATTTCCTAAATAAATTCTTTAAGGGAAAAAAAAAAAAAAAAGGACACTGGGCAAGCACAAAGAAGAATTTGAAAACCTGAATAGAAAAGTAGAAGAGCTTATGGGAATGAAAGATACAGCAGGTGAGATCAAAAACACATTAGAGGCATAAAACAGCAGACTCAAAATGATAGAAGAAAGAATAAACAATGCAGAAAACAGAACAGCAGAAATTGAAAAGAGAGAACAGAGAGAGAAAAGAAAGGAAAAAATTGAGCAGGGCTCAGAGAGTTGAATGATAATATGAAGTACAACATGAGTGTCATGGGAGTTACAGAAGAAGAGAAGGGAAAAGGGACAGAAAGAAGATTTGAGGAAATAATGGCTGAAAATTTCCCAACTATCTGAAAGAAATGAATTTACATGTCCAAGAATACAGCATACCCCAATCAGAATAAATCTGAATAGACCTATTCCAAGACACATACTACTACTAAGAATGTCAAACGGCAAAGATAAAGAGAAAATCTGAAAGCAGCAAGGGAGATGCAAACCATCACATACAAGGGACACTCAGTAAGGCTTAATGAAGATTTTTCATCAGAAACCATGAAGGTGAGAAGACAGTGGTATGATACAATTAGGGTACTGAAAGAGAAAAACTGCCAGCCGAGAATTCTTTATCGAGCAAAATTGTCCTTCAAATATGAAGTGCTTAAAATATTCACAAACAGGGAAGCAGCTGTGGCTCAATCAGTAGGGCTCCCGTTTACCATATGGGAGGCCCCAGGTTCGGTTCCCGGGGCCTCCTGGTGAAGGCAAGCCCGCCCACATGGCGCGGTTAGCTGACCCAGCGAGCACAAGCAGCAAGGGGGGGATAAATGAATAAATAAATAAAATCTTAAAAACAAACAAACAAAAAATATTCACAAACAAGCAGAAACTAAGAGAGTTCATAAAAAAGAATCTTCATTTACAGTAATATCATTGAATGTGAATGGATTAAAATCCCCAATCAAAAGATATAGACTGACAGAATGAATAAAAAAAAATCATGAGCCATCCATATGCTGTCTTCAAGAGACTTACTTTAGATCCAGGGATACAAATTGGCCAAAAGTGAAAAGTTGGGAAAATATATTCTATGCAAACAGTAATCAAAAAAGAGCAGGAGTAGCTATACTAGTATCAGACAAAACAGACTTTAGATGCATTATAAGAGATGCAGAAGGCCAGTATATATTAATAAAAGGGACACTTCACCAAGAAGAAGTAACAGTCATAAATATCTATGCACCTAACCAGGGTGCCTCAAAATGCATGAGGCAAACCCTGGCAAAACTGAAGGGAGAAATAGATCTCTACAATAATAGCTGGACTCTTCAACATACCACTCACATCATTAGATAGAACAACTAGACAGAAGATCAACGAGGAAACAGAGAACCTAAACAATATGACAAACAAGCTAGAACTAACAGACATATACAAAATGTTGCATCCCCAAATCAGGGGGTTATACATTCTTCTCAAGTGCTCATAGCTCTTTCTCCAGGATAGACCACATGTTGGGTCACAAAGCAGGTCTCAATAGAGTTATATAAAGATCAAAATTATACAAAGCACTTTCTCTGATTATAATGGAATAAAGCTGAAAATCAACAACAGGCAGAAAAAGGGAAAATTCACATTCTTAAATAATCAGTGGGTCAAAGAAGAAATTGCCCGAAACATCTGAAAAAGGAAGAATGAATTTGAAGATTCTCACTTCCAGACTTTTAATCATATTACCTAGCTAACAGTAGTAAAGACAGCATAGTACTAGCATAAAGATAGTCATGTATACCAATGGAATCAAACTAATGGTTTAGAAACAGATCTTCACATCTATGTCAAGTGATTTTTGACAAGGCTGTCAAGCCCACCCAGCTGGATTTGAAGAGTCTATTCAACAAAGGGTGCTGGGAGAATTGGATATCCATATCCAAAAGAAAGAAAGAGGACTCTATCTCATACCAAATACAAAAATTAACTCAAAATGGATCAAGGACCTAAATATAAAAGCAACAACCATAAAACTCCTAGAAGCTAATAACTATAACATGGGATGTATGAGATAGTAAAACCTTATGTAAACCATGAATATGGGTGATATTGCATATATAAGACTGCTTTTGCAAAATATAAATACAAATATGCTGGAGAGAAGGAAAAAGAATAGCAGCTATGTACATCAGGGGAAGCATAGAGATTGAGAGGTGATGAGGTTTGTTTGTTTATTATTATTATTATTATTGGAATAATGAAAGTGATCTAAGAATGATTGAAGTGTTGAATGCACAAAATATGATTACACCAAATACCATTCATTATACAATTTGGATGGATTTGTGCTTTATTAATATGAATCAATAATATTGCTTTGTTAAATTAAAAAAGTAAGTTAAAAAAAAAAAAAAAAAGATCAAGGACCTAAATATAAAAGCCAGGACCATAAGACTACTAGAAAAAATGTAGGGAAACATCTTCAAGATCTTGTGGTAGGTGGTGGTTTCTTGGACCTTATGCCCAAAGCACAGGCAACAAAAGAAAAAAATAGATAAATGGGACCTCCTCAAAATTAAACACTTTTGTACCTCAAAGGACTTTGGCAAAAGGGTGAAAAAGCAGCCAATTCAATGGGAGAAAATATTTGGAAATCACATAATATCCAGGATATATAAAGAGATGCTACAACTCAACAATAAAAAGAGAAATGACCCAATTAAAAAGTGAGCACAAGACTTAAACAGGCATTTGTCCACAAGAAATACAAATGGCGAAAAAAATACATGAAAAAAGGTTCAATATCACTAATGATTAGGGAAATGCAAATCAAAGCTGAGATATCATTTCACACTTATTAGAATGGCCACTATGGAACAGATGGAAAACTAAAAGTGTTGGAGAGGATGTGGAGAGATAGGAACGCTTATTCACTGTTGGTGAGAATGTAGAATGGTATAGCCACTGTGGAGGACAGTCTGGCAGTTCCTAAGGAAGTTGAATATAGACTTGCCACATGACCCTGCAATACTACTATTGGGTATATACCCAGAAGAACTGACAGCAGAGACACAAACAGACATCTGCACACCAATATTTATAGGGGAGTTATTCACAATTGCCAAAAGTTGGAAACAAGCCAGGTGAACATCAACGAATGAATGGATAAACAAATCGTGTTGTATACATACGATGGAATATTAGGCAGCTGTAAGAAGAAATGAAGCTGTGAAGCATATGACAACATGGATGAACCCGGAATTCATTAATTGAGTGAAGTACACCAGGCACAAAAGGACAAATAATGTATTATTGCGCTATTATGAACTAAATATATTGTGTAATCTCTTGGAGTTAATAACTAGAATATAGGTCACCAGAAAATAGAATGAAGTTACAGAATGGAAAGTTGAGGGTTAATCTGTGCAGGAATTGGTAAAAATGTTGTTTGGAAATCTTTGGAAATGAATAGAAATGGTGAAGGCACATCATGGTGTTTGTACCTAGCAGTGCTAATATATGGGTATGACAGTGCTAGAAAGGAAAGTCTAAGGTCATGTATATTACTAGAAAGAAAGCTTAAAAAATATAACATGGGACTGTACAGCATAGCAAAACTTCATGTGAAATATGAGCATAGCTAATGTTGCATATAAAAGACTGTATTTCTTTGAAATGTAACAAATGTACGTTAATGTGACAAGATGTTACTATCAGGCAAATATACAACCAAAGCAAAATATGGTCAGTAGTGTATAGTAATATATTAATAATCTTCCATTAACGGTAAAAAAAAGAAAATATACTGAGTGGGAGAAACTAGACAAAAGTACCACATATTGACTCTATCTATACAAAACATAAATTCAAATAAATTAGAAAGATGGAAGCAGAATAGCAGCTATGTACAGGAGGGGAAACACAGAGAGATTATTATGGGGTAGAGTTTTTACTGTTTGCCTGTTTTTTTTATTATTATTATTGGAATAATGAAATTGTTCTAATAATGATTGAAGTGATGAATGCACAACTCTGTGATTATACCAAATACCATTGATTGTACACTTTGGATGGATTGTATGCTTTATTAAAATATCTTTTTTTAATTAAAAAAAAGTGAAGAACTGAAAAAAAAATCATGTGCATGCCTCTAAAATCTACTCAGCAGGGGTTTTGTGTTGTTTATACCTTGACTTTGACATGCATTTGTAAACAAAAAAATATGTTTGGCTTAATGTAATTTATAGATGATTCAGTATTAAGAATTGATGAAATTTCAGGGGGGTTAGAATAGTCATAGCAGGTTAAAGTATAAACATTTTTGCAAACTATAATAAGCATATCTTCCGGGGATCTTTTAAAAATGTAGATTCTGATTCAGGACGTCTGTAGTGGGGGCTGAGATTTTTACATGTCTAATAAATTTCTAGGTGATATGAATGATATTGGTTCATGGACCACACTCTAAAAAGCAAGAGTAAATTAATGGCTTTCAACCTAGGCAGCACAAAAGAATCACCAGGGGAGCTTTTAAAAATCCTGCCATCTAGACCTTAGCCCAGACCAGTTCAGTCAGTACCTAGGCAGCAGCAGTTTTCAAAAACTCCCCAGGTGTTTTTAGTGTGCAGCCTAAGAGAAGAACAACTGCTCTAAAGTGTAATATGAAGCCCAGTACAGTCACTACAGGAATATCCACCGTCAAAGTAGAAAGTTTCTCAAGGAGGGTGACTCTAGTATTTCACCATCAATCCTGATTACAGAGCTAATAGATTCTGAATGTATAGTTTTGACTCATACTATTGATCTCTTTGTTAGGATCCTTCTCTAATTTTGTTGAAATTATTTCAAATAGAACACAAGCTTTAAGACATATCTTTAAGCTGTATTATAGATACCAGTCCTTGCCTCCTCCCCTTACCTCTTTCTAAATCAATCTGCCCTAACTCACAGCTGAAGAGGGGCTGTGTCCAGACAGCTACACTCCTGCCCTTGTAACTGCAGCATTTTGGAAAGGATGGACAGCTGACTGAAGTGAACTAGGTAATTCCTTTATTAATCCCCGCCCCCATGATTAAGTACCTACCAAGAGCAGGGCATTGTGATTAGAACTGGGAGGAAAGAGGCAAGCACTGTCCATATTCTCAGTTTATAATCTAGTAAGACACAAAATTGCAATACAATGTGGTGTATGCTTTTGACACAGGCAAGTCCAGGGTAATTGGGGGCACAGAGCAGCAACACCTCTCTGTAGTCTTTGGTGGGGTGGGGCGGGGGATGTTGGGAAGTTCAGGATAACTTTCCAGAGGGAGTGACACCTGAGGTGAAAGACCTGAAAGGGCAGGAGGACTTGGCCAGCTTCCAGGAGGGGATAACTGTGTTCTAGGCAGAAGAAATTACATGTGTGGTCTGGAGGGGAAAAAAAATTAAGAGCAGTTAGATGAATTGAAAGTTCAAAGAGCTCTAATGTAGATTTTAAAAGGTAGTGGGACGTGGTCAGAGGAGAGAGGAAGGTAGTAGACGGGATGGGAAGGCTTTGTCAGTCAATCAATTCTCTCTTCCAAGAACTGCCACTGGAATACTGGGCAATGGAGGTGGTTAACTGTGGGACTGGAGCTGGCCAGGTCACGAGGGCTTGGGCCTGTAACAGTGCCCCAGCAAGCCAGTCCACATGCCAGGGTTTCCTCTCTTTAGGACCAAGCTTTCCCTGGCCCACGTGCTTGGTTTCCCGCCCCTATAATATCTATAAGATTTATTGCCATATTCTTAGAGAATACCCCTTTAACATGAGCCAGTTCAAGAGGGTTTCTGTTCCTTGCTATCAAGTAGCAGAGTCAAACTTCTGGTTCCTAAGGGCCACTACATACTAGCTACACTTAAAACTAGAAGGCAGGCTTCTCTTTAGAGTACTCATTGGCTTGGGAAAGGTGTTGGCAGGTCAAAGCAATTTGTTTTTTCTTTTTTCTTTCTTTTTTTTTTTAAAGATTTTATTTATTTATTCACTTATCCCCCCGCTGCTGCCTGCGCTCGCTGGGTCAGCCAAGCACGCTGTGCTTGGTGGGCCCGCCCTCACCAGGAGGCCCCGGGAACCGAACCCGCGGCCTCCCACATGGTAAACGGGAGCCCCACTGATTGAGCCACAGCCGCTTCCCTGTTTTTTCTTTTTTAAAACTAGAGAGAGCCCATACTGCCACTTAAACGAGCGGAAGCACTCTGTCATGTTGCTTTCAAGGAAAGAAATGGTTAGTTAGGAAGGTGGGTCTAACAGCCAACCGGATCTGAGGCAGCATAACTTAATGTGGCAAAGTCTCTAAGGGGAAATAAGGAGTGCTGGCTGACCTTGCAAAGCCAAGCCTCTTTGACAGTGGTTCTCAATTAGGAGCAGTCTTAGCCCTAGGGGACTTTGGCAATGTCTGGGGATATTTTTGGTTGTCATAACTGAGGGGTGGGGTGCTTCTGACATATAGTGGGTAGAGGCCAGAGATGTCGCTAAACATCCTATCAAGCACAGCATTGCCCTGCCCCCTCCCCCAAAAGAATTACCCAGCCTCAAATGTCAATAGTGCTGAGGTTGAAAAACCCTGCTCAATGACAAACAGAATCCTGATCCTTCAGGAACTAAAAATAAAGCTGTTTCGCTATGGTAAGAATGACTTTGGAAAAGTCTTCCAATCATGTAAAAATGCCAAGTAAAATAAAATAAGCAGACACTTCTCAAGTCAAATCAAGAGAGTGAAATGTTTCCTTCTGAAGACTAAGAAAAATCTGAGAACAGAATTGAACACCCAGATGACAATCAATAAAAGAGAATGGCTTCCATGGAAGGGTTAGTTCAACCTTGGCTGTAAACACAGAAATCCATTGGGATATGGGGAGAAAACAGAACTTCTATTTACATTTTTAACCTTAAAAAAAAAAGTGAAAAAAAAAGTTTGAAAAAAAATTGGCTCTGTGCCTTCACTAGGTCTGAGCATCAGATGATCTTGTGTCAAAATGGTATGAGATATGGTTCTGGGAGAAAAGCAGATGTTTCACTCTTTGAAGGTCCAATGAGACTGAAAGTCTAAGACTGCCACCATAGAATTGTACTATGCTTGGC
Organism: Tolypeutes matacus; assembly: GCA_026826555.1. Lineage (NCBI taxonomy): Eukaryota > Metazoa > Chordata > Mammalia > Cingulata > Chlamyphoridae > Tolypeutes > Tolypeutes matacus. The sequence goes on from JAKSZT010053792.1 coordinate 8,660,519, forward strand.
AGAAATAAATTATAAATTTTTAAAAAGGCTTAATCAATGTATTAATTTCTGAAGGCAATTAAAAAATACAAATTCTTTTGGGGAGAATTGTAACCTAGAGAAATGTCCCTAATAAAAAGAAGCAGTGTGAATTGTTGGTTGTATAATGATATTTTGCCTGGCAACATGACTGAATTTCTGCATGAATCACCTTGAACATTTAATGTTTTGTGAGATGTATCTCTAATTAATGCAAGTATATGGGGTCACCATGAGTTGATGTGATGCCTTATTAACTGGATAGACTGTTCATTTTCTATACTTCTAACTGATGGAATATTTAGGAAATTTTAGGTTTTAAAAGGGCAAGCTGTGTTTTTGTGAGAAAAAATAATAGATTATTGATTATCAAGATATTTTTGTGTTCTATATAAAAACATGGTTTGAATATTTATTTAAAGAAATGTTTGCTTTTCTTTATGGAAATGGAACTCAGACTTTCATAAATCATGGCCATATTAAATTGAAGACACTGCTCTGTACATCCTGCCACCTGGCAGAAACTATTCCCCTCAAAGACCTTGCAAAGGATTCAAAAATAGCATTAAAAATTTTAAAGGAAAAAAAAAAAAGAAAGAAAGAAAAGAAAAGGAGGGGACCAAAGTGCTCTAAGACACAATGGGTCTCAGAACTGAAAAGTGGAAGGAAAAGGGGACACTGAGTGAGGGAGAGAATTTAACAAATAATAGGATCTGGTGAGAAAATTCTGCACAAAAACAAAACAGAAAAGATCAAGATTCCTGAAGAACAGCGGAAAGGAAGCTTTCTCTTGGAGGTCAAACAATTGCACAAAAAGTACACTCTTAAACACTGTACTGTATATCCAGGGCAAAAATTAGCTGAAGAATTGAGAGGTGGCTCAGTGGTTGAATGCTGGCTTCCCACATATGAGGTACCCAGACCGGAGGGGGAGGGGAGGGGAGGGGAGGGGAGGGGAGGGAAGGGAAGGGAAGGGAAGGAAAGGGAAGGGAGAAAGAAAGAAAGGAAAGAAAGAAAGAAAGGACTAAGAAACTGTGAACACTTAAATATGGGTTACTCTTAAAGGCTCAGAACGAATTGGACGAAGAGTCAAAGAAGAGCCTTAACATAAAGCCACTTAATAATAAAACCCTAGAAAGGAGGGAGAAACTGACCTTCAGAGTTAACTCATCAAAATTATCAGATGCTCAGATATCAGTGAAAAATTACCAGCTGTGGCAGTTTTAAGTTATTTTACGAATCCCCAAAAGAGAAAGATTACATTTGTGAGCTAACCCATTACAGTGGGTGTGAGACCCTTTCAACTGGACTAGTTCAGTGAGAGGCATGATTCAGGTTGAGTCTCTGCTTTCTTTCTGTGTCTGATAAAAAAGAAAATTTTCCAACTCTTATGAAAGACATAAATATACACGTCCAAGAAGCACAACATACTCCAAATAGAATAAACCCTAATATACCTACTCCGAGACACATACTAATCAGAATGTCAAATGCGAAGGATAAAGAGAGAATTGTGAAAGCAGCAAGAGAAAATTGATTCGTCACATACAAGGAATCCTCAATAAGACTAGGTGCTGATTTCTCATCAGAAACCACAGAAATGATAAGGCAGTAAAGTCCTTATCATTGTATTTAAGGTGCTGAAAGAGAAAAAGTTCTACCCAAAAACTTTTTATCTGGCAAAACTGTCCTTCAAAAATGAGGGAGAGTTTAAAATATTCACAGATAAACAGAAACTGAGAGTTTGTCAAAAAAAGACCTGCCCTGCAAGAATTACTAATGGGAGTTCTGTAGGTTGAAAGGCAAAGACAGGAGGGAGTGCTTAGAGTAGTGTGAAGAAATGAAGTACTTCAGTAAAGGTAACTAAAAGGGTAAATGCAAAACCCAATAGCTCTGTATCATCAATATATAGCTCTACTCTTTAATTCCTGTAAGAATCAGAACACAATTGAACAAGAAAAAGTCATACTTCCTGATAATGGCACACACAATATAAAGAGGATGTGGGACAAAAAACAAAGAGAGGTAACAGAGGGATATGGGAACAGAAACTGTGTATGCTATTAAACTTAAGTTAGTATCTTCTCAAATTAGTAGGTTATAGATGTAGGTTGTGTAATACAAACTCCAGAGAAACCAAAAAGAAACCGTTTTAAAAATACAGAGAGGGAAGCGGCTGTGGCTCAATCAGTAGGGCTCCCGTTTACCATATGGGAGGCCCCGGGTTTGGTTCCTGGGGCCTCCTGGTGAAGGCAAGCCCGCCCGCACGGCGTGGTTAGCTGACCCAGCGAGCACAAGCAGCAAGGGGGGGATAAATGAATAAATAAATAAAATCTTAAAAAAAAAAAATACAGAGAAACAAAAATGAGAAACAGTTCAGTCTAACACATCACAAAAGATCAACTACATAGAAAAGGAGGTTGCAATAAAGAGAAAGAGGGACAAAAAAATATATGACATACAAAAACCAAAGGACAAAATGGCTGAACCAAGTATTCGTTTTACAGTAACAGCATGGATTAAAAAAAGCATGATCTGGCAGCCTCTTGTGTTTACACTTCAGGATGGCCTGCACTGTGGAACCACTGGCAAAGAATATCTCTAAAGGAATATTAGTAGCTGAAGTTATAAGCATTTTTGGAGCTTATTTTTTTTTAATAAAATGAACACAAGCCAAGCTTTCAGGCAAACAGTGAGCAAGAAATATCCCTTCATCTTAGGCGATTATTACAGATCCACTGAACATTCAGCAAGATCAAGAAAATTGGTTGAACGACAAAACTTAGGAACAGTCATCATGTTCAGCTTCCCATCTAAACTGTTTAAGACCTTTGGAGGGGAAGAGAAGAAAGACAGCTCACCACACTGCAGCCTATCGGCAGTCCCAAAGAACACCCTACTGAATAACAGGAACTCTTGGCTTGCCAAGGCCTGCAGCTTGTTTCCTACCTTCTGGAAACAAATCCTCTGTTTGTTTGTTTTCTTCTGTATCATTATTTATTGTCCAATATTACTATTTTACAAATTAAATACCAGAAAGGATACAAATGCTCTAAAGATTTTTTCCCCCTTGAACAAACTTACTGGTGAAAGAATAGAAACCAATACTATCAATATCAGAAATAATTAAAATGTCTATAAAGTATATAAAGTTGCTTAGCAAACTCACACATTATAAAAATAGCCTGCCTCCCTAAAACAAATTAACATGACATTTAAAAGGCTGTAGTCTAAGTGCTTTTAAGTCCTACATGCTGCCCAGCTTGGGAGATGAGAAACCATTTTTTCCAGGTTGTAAGGTGGTATAAAAAGGTCTTCCAAAAATATTTACATCTTCAGAAATTCTAAGTCAAGGGTATTTTGGAACTTCAATAAAAAATTCAAGATATTTACTTGAATTATCTTTTTAATTAAGCAGTTTTATTGAGATATATTTACATACCATATGATCTATCCAAAGTGTGTGGCTTTTATTATTATTATTATTATTTTTTTTTTTTTTTAAGATTTTATTTTATTTATTCATCCATCCCCCCCCTTGCTGCCCGTGCTCGCCGGGTCAGCCAACCACGCCGCGCGGGCGGGCCCGCCCCCACCAGGAGGCCCCGGAAACCGAACCCGGGGCCTCCCACATGGTAAACGGGAGCCCCACTGACCGAGCCACAGCCGCTTCCCTTGTGTGTGGCTTTTAGTATAATCACAATGTTGTGCATTCATCACCACAAAAAACTTTAGAACCTTTTCATTACTCCAGCAAGAAAAACTCCACACCCCTTAGCATGCCTTCCCTGGCCCTACATTACTAATCTAATTACATCTTTATAAATTGATTTATATTTACGTATTATATAAATGGAATCATACAATATGCTATACATAATGTATTTAGTTCATAGTATTGCAATCATACAATATTTGTCCTTTTTTGTCTGGATTACTTGCATTATCTTTATTAGCTGTGGCATTTATGACAGTGTTATCAAACTTGGATTCATATTTTCATCCAATAGGTGTCTAAACTTAAAAACAAAAAACAAATTTATTAGAAAACTTAAAACATGTAGGATAGTTAACTTCTTAAAGAAGTATGTTAACCTTAATTCTTCAGCAGACTCAGAGGCTGCAGTCATTGAGATTTCTTTTCTTTTTCTGCCTTGATCCTGAAAAAAAAGTATAACAATATTCAGTTGTAAATTCAATGATTTATGGAAAAATGTAAATCTTTCAACATGGCTTTGTTTTAAAAAATTCTATTTGGCTTAAACACCAGAATTGCAATGATCTTCTAGCCGCATTAGATAGCTGGCATTTAAAGACAGAAATATAATTTATTTGTGTTAGTATATAGTATTTTTTTAGTTAATATTCTAATAAAACTGTTCAGATGACCAAAGCATCTTCTTGGCTTTCAGATTTTGCCACTGATCAAGGGTTACTCTTAAGTGAAATACCATAGTATCAGGCAAGATAAAAATTCCAACTTTTCATGAACAGGTTTGGGAATATTTAAGGCAAAATGTAAACTCCAATTAAATTAGATGTGTCATTCTGTGGAGTAGCTGTGAAAAAACTGATTGAAGTTATGTTTATTGTGTTATAAATGAAGTTTTGGTATACTACTCAAAATAAAGTCATTCTTCTTAAAAACAAAAAACAAAAAAACTCACCTGTAAGTTTGACTACATAAACTTTCACAGATATAGACAAAATAGTAAAATGTCTGTAACACTTAATAATTTTAATTTACACATTTTAAACCAGATTATCTAAAAATATATTAACTTAGAGATATTACTTTTATTCATTCTCACTTTTCTTGAAACAATATTATTCAAACTCTTTGCATCTTTGACATCAGTGTCTCTGGTACTTCTAAAGCCACTTTTTTTTTGTTTCAGATCTCTCTTTTTTTAAAAACAGCTTTACTAAGGATACCACAACTGATCTAAATGTATAATTCAGTAAGTTTTAGGAAATTTACAAAGTTCTTCAGCCATCACAATTCAACTTTAGAACATTTCCATCACCACAAAAGCATCGCTTGTGCCCATCTGCAGTCACCACCTGTGCCAGCTAACAATTAATCTACTTCATTTTTTATAGAATTGCCTTTTGTGGATATTTCACTTAAAAGGAATCATATAATATGTGGTCTTTTGCACTGGCATGTTGTATCATGTAGCATTACTTTATTCCTTTTTTCTGGCTGAACCACTGTAAAGATTATACCACATTTTGTTTATCCAGTCACCAGTTAATGGATATTTGGGTTGTTTCCCCTTTTCGGCTATTATGCATAATGCTGCTATGAACAATTGTGTACAATTCTTTGGACATATCAGAGCCACTTTTTAAAAAAAGATTTCTCCCCACCCCCTCATTGCTTGCACTTGCTGTATCTGTTCATCTTCCTTTTTTTTTTTTTTTTTAGGATTTATTTTATTTATTTTTATCCATTTTTACCCCCCGCCCCAATGCCCCCGTTTTTGCTGTTTTTGTGTCCATTCACTGGTCAATTCTCTGTCTGTTTCCTGCCCTCTCCTCTCAGCCTCATCCTCCTGTCTTCACTGGCATTCGATCCTCGGCACCTCCGATGTGGGACAGAGGCATCCTACTGCCTGTGCCACCTTAGTTCCAGATTTTCTGGTGTGTCTTGTCTTGGCTCTCCCTTGTGTCACTCTCCTGCTACGTCATCATCTTGCTGCATGGCTCGGTGGGGCCAGACGGTGCACCTGCACGTGGGGTCTGATGGTGCACACACGCACAGGGCCTGGTGACCCACACCTTCTATATTTTTCTTTATTTTTACCAGGAGGGCCCGGGGATCGAACCCAGGTCCCTCCATATGGGAGACAGATGCCCAACCATTTGAGCCACATCTGCCTCCCTTCCTTGTTTTTTTAGGAGGCACTGGGCACCGAACCCGGGACCTTCGATGTGGGAAGGAGGTGCCCAATCACTTGTGCCACCTCTGTTCCCTGCTTTGTTGTGTCTCTCATTATGTTTTTCTTCTTGCATCTCTTGTTGTGTCATCTTGCTGTGCCTGCCCATCATGTTAGCTCACTATCTTGCTCATCTTCTTTAGGTGGCACTGGGAACCTTCATTCCCTGCTCTGTTTTATCTTTCATTATATTTTTCTTCTTGTGTGCCAGCTTGCTGTCTGCTTTAGGAGGTACCAGGAACCAAACCAAGGACCTTTCATGTGGTAGGTGGGAGCTCAATTGCTTGAGCCACATCTGCTTCCCTGGAGCCACTTATTTTTTTATTTTTTTTAACATTTCTCAATTAAATGTAATGGATACATGTAATTTTTTTTTAATCAAACAATATATTCCACAATATATTTGGTTCATAGTAACGCATTCATACAGTATTTGTCCTTTTGTGTCTGGCTTGCTTCACTCAACATAAAGTCCTCCAGGTTCATCCATGTTGCCATATGCTTTATGACTTCATTTCTTCTTACAGCTGCATAATATTCCATAGTGTGAATAGACCATTCATCTGTTGATGGACACCTGGGTTGTTTCCAACTTTTGGCAATGGTGAATAATGTGGCTATGAACATCGGTGTGCAGATGTCTGTTCGTGTCACTGCTCTCAGTTCTTGTGGGTATATACCCAGTAGTGGTATTGCAGGGTCACATGGCAAGTCTATATTCAACTTCTTTAGGAACTGCCAAACAGTCCTCCACAGTGGCTGTACCATCCTGCATTGCCACCAACAGTGAAGAAGTGTTCCTATCTCTCCACATGCTCTCCAACACTGTAGTTCTCTGTCTTTTTAATAGTGGCCATTCTGATAGGTGTGAAATGATATCTCATTGTAGTTTTGATTTGCATTTCCCTAATCATGAGTGAGGTTGAGCATTTCTTCATGTGTTTTTTTGCCATTTGTATTTTTTCTTCGGAGAAATGTCTATTCAAGTCTTTGGCCCATTTTTTAATTGGGTCATTTGTCTTTTTATTGTTGAGTTGTAACATCTCTTTATATATCCTGGATATTAAAGCCTTATCAGATATGTGATTTCCAAATATTTTTTCCCATTGAGTTGGCTGCCTTTTCACCCTTCTGACAAAGTCCTGTGCAGTGCAAAAGAGTTTAATTTTGAGGAGGTCCCATTTATCTACTTTTTCTTTTGTTGCACGTGCTTTGGGTGTGAGGTCCAAGAAACCACCACCTACTACAAGGTCTTGAAGATGTTTCCCTACATTTTCTTCTAGTAGTTTTATGGTCCTGGCTTTTATATTTAGATCTTCGATCCACTTTGAGTGGATTCTTGTATAGGGGCTGAGATAGGGGTCCTCTTTCATTCTTTTGGTTATAGATATCCAATACTCCCAACACCATTTGTTGAAGAGACTGTTTTTTCCCATCAGCGTGGGCTTGGTAGGTTTGTCAAAAAACAGTTGACTGTATAGGTGAGGGTTTATTTCTGGATTCTCAATTCTATTCCACTGATCAATATGCCTATCTTTATGCCAGTACCATGCTGCTTTGGTCACTGTAGCTTTGTAATATGTTTCAAGGTCAGGCAGTGAAATTCCTCCCACATTGCTCTTCTTTTTTAGAATGCTTTTGGCTATTCAGGTGCACTTACACTTCCAGATGAATTTGGTAATTGCCTTCTCTAATTCTGTAAAGTAAGCTGTTGGGATTTTGATTGGTATTGCATTGAATCTATAAATCAGTTTGGGCAAGATTGACATCTTCACGATATTTATTCTTCCAATCCATGAACACGGAATGTCTTTCCATTTGTTTAGGTCTTTTTAAATTTCTTTTAGCATTGTTTTGTAGTTTTCTGCATATAGGTCCTGTACTTCCTTGGTTAAATTAACTCCTAGATATTTGAGTCTTTTTGTTGCTATTGAAAATGGAATTTTCCTCCTGATTTCCTCCTCAGATTGTTCAGTACTAGTGTTCAAAAACATTACTGATTTTTGCGTGTTGATGTTGTATCCTGCCACTTTGCTGAACTCATTTATTAGTTCAAGTAGCTTTGTTGTGGATACTTCAGGATTTTCTAAATACAGGATCATGTCATCCGCAAACAGTGAGAGTTTTACTTCCTCTTTTCCTATTTGGACGCCTTTAATTTTTTTGTCTTGTCTAATTGCCCTCGCTAGAACTTCTAGTACAATGTTGAATAACAATGGTGACAGTGGGCATCCTTGTCTTGTTCCTGAGGTTAGGGGGAAAGCTTTCAACCTTTCCCCATTGAGTATGATGTTGGCTGTGGGTTTTTCATATATACCTTTTATCATATTGAGAAATTTTCCTTTTATTCCTATCTTTTGAAGTATTTTTATCAAAAAAGGATGTTGGATTTTGTCAAATGCCTTTTCTGCATCTATTGAGATGATCATGTGTTTTTTTTCCTTCAATTTGTTAATGTGGTGTATTACATTGATTGATTTTCTTATGTTGAACCAGTCTTGCATGCCAGGAATAAATCCCACTTGGTTGTGATATATAAGTCTTTTGATATGCTGTTGGATTTGATTTGCGAGTATTTTGTTGAGAATTTTTGCATCTATGTTCATTAGAGAGATTGGTCTGTAATTTTCTTTTCTTGTGGAATCTTTATCTGGCTTTAGTATTAGGGTGATGTTGGCTTCATAAAATGTGTTGGGTAATTTTCCCTCCTCTTCAATTTTTTGGAAGAGTTTAAACAGGATTGGTGTTAATTCTTTTAGAAATGCTTGGTAGAATTCACCTGTGAAGCCATCTGGTCCTGGACTTTTCTTTGCTGGGAGATTTTTGATGACGGATTCAATCTCCTTAATTGTGATTGGTTTGTTAAGTTCTTGTATTTCTTGTTGTGTCAGTGTAGGTTGGTTATGAGTTTCTAGAAATTTGTCCATTTCATCCAGGTTGTCTAGTTTGTTGGCATATAGTTTCTCATAATATCCTCTTATGATTCTTTTTATTTCTGTGAGGTCATTTGTAATTTCCCCCCTTTCATTTCTGATTGTATTTATTTGCATCTTCTCTTTTTTTTTCTTTATTAGTCTAGGGAGGGGTTTGTCAATTTTATTGATCTTCTCAAAGAACCAGCTTTTGGTTTTGATTTTCTCTATTGCTTTTCTGTTCTCATTTTCATTTATTTCCGCTCTAATCTTTATTATTTCTTTCCTTCTTTTTGCTTTGGGATTGGTTTGCTGTTCTTTTTCTAGTTTCTGCAGTTGTTCAGTTAAATCTTTGAGTTTAGCTCTTTCTTGTTTCTTAATATAGGCATTTAGGGCTATAAATTTCCCTCTCAAGACTGCCTTTGCTGTATCCCATAAGTTTTGATACGTTGTGTTCTCATTTTCATTTGTCTTAATATATTTACTGATTTCACTTGCAATTTCTTCTTTGACCCACTGAATATTTAAGAGTGTGTTGTTCAGTCTCCACACATTTGCAAATTTACTTTTTTCCTGTCTGTTATTGATTTCTAGTTTCATTCCATTATGATCTGAGAAGGTGCTTTGTATAATTTCAATCTTTTTATATTTATTGAGAGCTGTATTGTGACCTTACATGTGGTCTATCCTGGAGAAAGATCCATGGGTACTTGAGAAGAATGTATAACCCGCTGAGTTTGGATGCAGTGTTCTGTATATGTCTGTTAGGTCTAACTTGTTTATCATATTGTTCAAGTTCTCTGTTTCCTTGTTGATCTTCTGTCTAGTTGTTCTATCTAATGATGTGAGACGGGTGTTGAAGTCTCCGACGATTATTGTAGAAATGTCTATTTCTCCCTTCAGTTTTGCCAGAGTTTGTCTCATATATTTTGGGGCACCCTGGTTAGGTGCGTAGATATTTATGACTGTTACATCTTCCTAGAGGATAGTCCCTTTTATTAATATATAATGGCCTGCCGCATCTCTTATCACTTTTTTGCATCTGAAGTCTGTTTTGTCTGATATTAGTATAGCTACCGCTGCCTGGAGCCACTTTTGATAAATTGTTTCATCTTCATTTTTATCAAGGTAAAATGTATATTTAAAATCTGTTTATGATATTGTTATTGAATATTTTATTTCCAGCTAAAATATCCATTTGCATGGCGTTAAGACAGGATTATTTGGTCTCATTCATTCTGTAGGTAATATATCTGTGACCTTATGAGTAAACACTTACTATACTGCTTTTTAAAAGTTTCATTAAGGTTTGCTGATAGTAATATCCAACATTTGTAAATGTAGGGTCATACCCCCTCTCAGTATCAATTAATAAATCTGTTTGAAATTTTTTTAAAAAGATTGATCCAACTGTATGTTGTTTACAAAAGACTCGCTTTAGACCTAATGACACAAATAAATTGAAAGTGCAAGGATGGAGAAAGATATTCCATACAAACAATAACCAAAAAAGAGCTGGGGTAGTTATATTAACATGAGACAAAATAGACTTTTAGTCAAAAACTGTTACAAGAGACAAAGAAGGACACTATATGTTAATAAATGGGTCAATCCACTAAGAAGAAATAACAATTCTAAATATTTATGAACCTAACAATAGTGCCTCAAAACACTGGCAAAACTGAAGAGAGAAATAGACACCTCTATAATAGTTGTAAACTTCAATTCAGTACTCTCATCAATACATAGAACATCCAGACAGATCAATAAGGAAACAGAGAACTTAAATAAAATGATAAATGAACTAGACCTAACAATGATATACAGAACACTGCACCCCCAAGCAGCAGGATATACATTTTTCTCAAGTGCGCATGGATTGTTCTCCAGGATAGACGACAAGTTGGGTCACAAAGGAAGTCTCAATAAATTTAAAAAGATTAAAATTATACAAAGCATCTTCTCTGATCATAATAAATTGAAGCTGGAAATCAATAACAGGCAGAGAACTGGAAAACCCATAAATATCACATTAAATAACACATTCAATCAGTGGGTTAAAGAAAAAATTACAAAGGAAATCAATAAATATCTTGAGATGAATGGAAACAAGAACACACATATCAAAACTTATGAGATGCAGTGAAGGCAGTGCTGAGAGTGAAATGCCTAGCCTTAAATGTGTACATTAAACAAGAAGAGCTAAAATGAGATACCTAACTGCACACTTAGAAGGAACTAGGAAAACAATAGCAAACTAAACCCAAAGCAATAAGAAGGAAAGAAATAAAGATTAGAGCAAAAATAAATGAAATAGAAAATAAAAAACATTAGAGAGCATTATCAAAGCCAAAAGTTGATTCTTTGAAAAGATCAATAAAGTAGACAAACTCTTATCTAGACTGAAAAAGAAAAAGAGAGATACAAATAAATAAAATCAGAAATGAGAGAGGGAAATTACTACTGATCGAACAGAAATAAATAGGATCATAAGAGGATACTATGAAAAACAGTAGGTCAACAAATTAGACAACCTAGATGATGTAGACAAATTCCTAGAAACACACAAACAACCTATACTGACTCTACAAGAAAAAGAAGCTCTCAACAGACCAGTTACAAGTGAAGAGATTAAATCAGTGATCAAAACCTCCCAATGAAGAAAAATCCAGGCTTCACAGATGAATTTTATCAAACGTTCCAAGAAGAATTAATACCAATCTTGCTCAAACTCTTCCAAAAAATTGAGAGGAGGGAACACTATCTAACTCATTCTATAAGGATCACCCTAATACCAAAGCCAGATAAAGATACTACAAGAAAAGAAAATTACAGACCAAATTCTTATGACTATAGATGGAAAAACTCAACAAAATACCTGCAAATTGAATCCAACACACATTAAAAGAATTATACACCATGATCAAGTGGGATTTATCCCAGTTATGCAAGAGTGGTTCAACATAAAAAAAGCAATTAATGTAATACACCACATTAACAAAACGAAGGGAAAGAACCACATGATCCTCTCCACTGATACCAAAAAAGGCATCTGACGAAATCCATCATCTTTTCATTTCTTGATAAAAACATTTAGAAATCTAGGAACAGAAGGAAACTCCCTCAACATGATAAAGGTCATATATGAAAAACCCATTGCTAACATCATACTTAATAGTGAAAGACTGAAAGCTTTCATTTAAGATCGGAAACAAGACAAGGATGCCCATTGTCACCACTATTATTCAATATTGTTCTGAAAGTTCTAACCAGAGCAGTTAAGCAAGAAAAAGAAATAAAAGGCATCCACATTGAAAAGGAAGAAGCAAACCTTTCCCTATATGCAGATGATATGATCCTATATAAAGAAAACCCTGAAAAATCCACAACAAAGCTCCTAGGGCTAATAAATGAATTTAGCAAAGTGGCAGTATACAAGATCAACACCTCAAAATCAGTAGTGTTTCTATATACAAGAAAAGAACAATTAGAAGAAAAAAAATCAAGAAAAAAAATTCCACCTACAACTACAGCTAAAAGAATCAAATATCTAGGAATAAATCTAACCAAGATGTAAAGGACTTGTACACAGAAAACTACAAAACATTGTTAAAAGAAATTAAAGAAGACCTAAACAAAGGGAAGGATATTCTGTGTCCATGAATTGGAACACCATGTATTATGAAGATGTCAATAATACCCAGAGCAATTTATAGATTCAATACAATCCTAATCAAAATTCCAACAACTTTCTTTGTAGAAATGGAAAAGCCAATCATCAAATTTATATGGAAGGATAAGGGGCCCCGAATAGCTAAAGCCATCTTGACAATGAAGAATGAAGTTGGAGGACTCATACTTCCTGATCTTAAAATTTATTACAAAGGCACAATAATCAAATCATGGTACTGGCAAAAGGACAAACATATAGACCAATGGAATAGAAATGAGAGCTCAGAAATCAAACCTCACATTTATGGCTTACTGATTTCTAACAATGTAGCAAAGACCACTCAATTGGGAAAGAACAGTCTTTTCAACAAATGGTACTGGGAAAAACTGGATTCCCTATTTGCAAAAGAAAAGGAAGGAAGACCCCTCCTTACACCATGTACAAAAATAAAACTCAAAATGGATCAAAGACCTTAATATAAGAGCTAAAACTGTCAAACTCCTAGAAGAAAACAAAGGGATGCATGTTCAGGACCTTTCGTTAGGCAATGGTTTCTTAGATTTTTATACCCAAAGCACAAGCAACAAAAGAAAAAATAGATAAATGGGGCCTCATCAAAATTAGAAACTTTTGTTCTTCAAAGGACTTTATTGTGAAAGTAAAAAGACAACCTACACAATGGGAGAAAAATATTTGGAAACCACATATCTGATAAAGGATTAATATCCAGAATATATAAGAAATCCTTCCACTTAACTAAAAGACAACCCAATTGAAAAAATAGCAGAAGACTTGAACAGACATCTTTCCAAAGACTATATACAAATGACCAGAAAGCACATGAAAAGATGCTCAATACCATTAGCTATCAGGGAAATGCAAATTAAATCCCAATAAGAGGGGAGTGTGTGTAGCTCAGTGGTCAAGTGCTTGTTTCGCATATACGAGGTCCCGGGTTCAATCCCCGGTATGTCCTAAAAAACAAAAATAAAAACAAACAAAAAATTCAATGAGATACTATTGTACACCCATTAGAATGGCTACTATTATATAAATGGAAATAAAGTGTTAGAGAAGTTGTGTAGAAATAGGAACACTCATTCACTGCTGCTGGCAATGTAAAATAGTGTAGCCATTGTGGAAGAGAGTTTGATGGGTCCTCAGAGAGCTAAGTATAGTACCATATGACCTGGCAATCCCACTACTAAGTATATAACCAAAAGAGTTGAATGCAGGGACTCAAACAGTTATTTGTACATTGATGTTCACAGTGGCATTATTTACAATTGGCAAAAGATGAAAACAACTTAAGAATCTATCAACCAATGAATGGATAAACAAAATGTGGTATATACATTCAATGGAATACTATTCAGCTGTAAAAAGGAATGAAGTCCTGATACATGCGACAACATGGATGAACCCTGAAGGCATCATGTTAAGTAAAATAAGCCAGACCCAAAAGGACAAATATTGTATGAGCTCACTGTTTTGCAACAAATAGAATAAGCAAACTCATAAAGTCAGAATGTAGAATATAGCCTACAAGGGGATGGGGTGGGGATAGGGAATGAGAAGTTAAAGCTTTAAATGTGCAGGGATCGAAACGGATGTGGCTCAAGAGGCTCGGCATCCGTCTACCATATGGAGAGGCGGGGTTCGATCCCCGGTACCTCCCAGTAAAAAAAAAAAAAAAAAAAAAAAAATGTGCAGGGTTCCTATTTGGAATGATGGAAATGTTTTGGTAATGGATAATGGTAATGGTAGCACAACACTGTAAATGCAATTAGCAGTACTGAATTATATATCTGAGTATGATTAAAAAGGGAAAGTTTAGATTATATATATGGTAATAGAATAAAATTTTTTTAAAAATCATGAAACTACACTACACAGTGAACTCTTAAGTTAAACCATGGACTTAAGTTAATAGTACAATTAGAAAAATGTGCTATCATCAATTTTAAGAAATATTCCATACCAATGCAAAGTGGTGTGGGGGTTGGGAATTCTGTATTTCTGCATGATTGTTCTGTAAATTCAGAAGTTCCCTCTAATAAAGAAAAAAAGAGCCCATGAAAAGATGCTCAACATCATTAGTTATTTAGGGAAATGCAAATCAAAACCACTGTAAGATACCATTTCACGCCCACTAAAATGGCCACTATTTCAAAAAACAGAAAATTACAGGTGTTGGAGAGGATGGGAAGAAATAGGAACACTCATTCATTGCAGGTTGGAACAGAAAATAGTGTAGCTGCTGTAGAGGACAATTTGGCAGTTCCTCAGAAAGCGAAGTATAGAATTAACATATGTCTTCGCAATCCCTCTTCCCCAAAGAATTGAAAGCAGGGAGTAGAACAGATATTTCCACACTGATGTTCATAGCAAAATCATTCACAATTGCCAAAACATGGAAGCAACCCAAGTGTCCATCAACCAGTTAATGGATAAACAAAGTGTGGTATATACATGCAATGGAACATTATTCAGCATTAAAAAGGAATGAAGTTCTGGTTCATTCAACAACGTGGATGAACCTTGAAGATATTAAGTTGTATGAAATAAGCCAAACACAAAAGAACAAATACTGTATGATCTCACTGGTAAGAAATAATTAGAATAAGCAAACTCACAGAGAATCTAGAAAACAGATTACCAGAGACTGGGTTAGGATAGGAAATGGAGAATTAAAATGCTTAATTTGTACAGACTTTCTATTTGGGTTGAGTGTTAAGTTTTGGAAATGGATGGTGGTGATGGCAGCATACTGTTTTAAGTGTAATTAGGAGTACTTAATCATATACGGAAATGTGGTTGTAAGGGGAAATTTTAGGCTGTATGTATGTTACTAGAATAAAAATTAAAAGATAAAGCAAAGGACTACCACATAGCGAAGCATATTGTAAACGATAGGAGTATATATAGTTAGTAGTACAATCATAAAAATGTTCTTTCATGAATTATAACAATTTTACACTAATGCAAAATATTAGGGTGGCATATCGGGGAAAAATACACCCTAATGTAAACTATGCACTATAGTTAATTGTACAATTACAATATTTTTTTTCAACTGTAACAAAGGTACCACAAGAATGCAAAGTGTCAATAATGGGTCCGGGGGGGGGGTGTAGGGATGGTGGTGGTATATGGCAACACTTTATTTCAAATGATTTTTCTGTATATCTACAAATTTCCTAATTAAAATATTGTAAAAATCACATGATAAATACAAAATAACTGGAAACAGACTGCAATGAAATAAAATTTTTAAAGCCTAAGTTTTACCATTAGATATAAGCTTTATATGCATGGCTGCACTTGCAAATATTTTGGTGAGACTGGGCATCAGATGGCGCTCATCCTAACTAAAAGCCTGAGCAGTGAACACTAACAGGCACTTTAAAATCCATCTCTGATGCTTTGTAAGTCACCTATAAAATGGAGGTGGCAACGGACTTGACGACCTCCCAACTCAGACCGCCTGATTCTGACTTACATGGGTGACACCGGGGGCCGCTACCTCTAGTTTTTCAGTATCAGTAAGAAAGTCGCCAAAGGCAGCTGGACAAAGTGTGCTAGAGACAGACGGTTAGCAGTTCCGGCTGAGCGGCAGGAGCCTGCTTTCTTTTGATGCCTCAGGCACTCATACTACGTGGGCTGCGAAGTAGAAACTCCTTAACATTTCCCCGGGGAATCCCATCACAGGGTTACTTCCAGAAAAGTCGATTTTTAAGGAAGAAAGCGCCGGCCCTACTGGGGATATATGGAAGACCTTGAGGACGCAGCGGCACAGCACAAACTTCGTTCTCGCCCAAGCTGTAAGTACGCCGCGCGGAAACAAGTTGCGCGCCTTCGCACTAGGGCCTAGGAAGCGCGGCCCCGGAGGTCACGTGGGGTCATTGAATTCCAGCCTCTCAGGGCGCTCAGGTGGACGCCGTACGCCACGTCACGTAGGTTGATCCATGCAAGCCAGGGTGGGGGCCGTCCCTATCACAGGAGCCAGAAGAGCCCCGCTGCGTCCTGTGTGGTAATCTGAGGAAAAGAAAAGCCCTTGTCTGCGCTATTAGAAGTAGCTTCCCTATTGTAAAGTAGCTTTGTGGGACACCCTCGCCGCCTCTGCTCTCACCTCCCGCGGATTCCCCTTGGTACGCCCCACGCCCCGCCTCCGCCTCGCCCCCGCACGCCGCGGTCCGGGGCCCCTCACGTGACCCCACGGCTCCCGAGGGTGGCGGGAGGGGGGTTGGAGTGGAGCGGAGTCGGGGAGGCTGCACCGCAGAGGACGGAGTGAGTGTTGTTCGCCGCAACTTTCGCCCGAGCGCCAGCGCTGAGGACGCGATGTCGGGGCTCTCTGGTCCGCTGCTTTGGGCCGCCGCTTCACTGGCCGCGCTCTGCGTGCTGTCCGCGGCTGAGAACACCAGCTCCGCTCCGACCACGACTAAGCCCACTTTGCCGCCCACCACCACCAAAACCCTCACGTCCGCGACGGCCACTACTCCGGCCACCACTCCAGCACCAGGTGGGCGCCGGCCCAACGGCTTTTCTGCGCTCGCCGTTTCCAGCACCCCGCGCGCGCCGGGCCAGGGCCAGGGCGGGCCGCGCTCCGGGTGCGGTGGCGACTCCGGCAACATGGCGGCGCGCCTCGCGTGCAGGACGCGGCCGGGCGCGGGGCGGGTGGGAAGGGCCGCGGTGGGAGGGGTCGTCGCTACCCGGTGGCCGTTGGGCTGTTTCCGTTCCCCAAGGTGTTTCACGCGAAGGTGTTTTTAAAAAGTGCTTCGTAATCCCCAGCCTCGCCTTCGGCTTGGAAGAAGGGACGTGGCTTCCTTCCGCCGCGGCGGCTGTGGGCTTGTGTGGGGGGCGAGGCGACGCGCCTCGAAAGCTGGGGGCAAGACCGAACTCCCTTTCCTGGGCTGGTGGTTTAGATTCACTCAGGTCTTCTCTCCGGACGGCGACTTCTCCGGAAGTTGGCGAAGGAGAAACTTAGACCTTACTGTTCGTTGGGGTCTCAGACTTGGATCGGAGAAAAGTCGCCTGAGGTTTAGTTAACATTGAGTTTGCGTATTGGTATGTCTTGAGATTTGAGCGTTTAATGAAAACTTTACGGTCCATGCTTTGTGCAAAGGAAGAAAAGTATTATCTGGTGGTTTGCACATGTCTCTTTGGTACTTAAGGCAAATCCAGGTAGTAGGTGCTGAAACCTAGGAGGTAGATGAAACCGAGATAAAATAACTCTCCTGGGGAGCTGGGGTTGG
>JAKSZT010053792.1:8678718-8868825 GCA_026826555.1 Tolypeutes matacus
ACGGACGGAAGACACACTTTAATCTCTGCAGTCGAATAGGGGCTGCTAAAGAGGGAAGATAGTTGGGTTAATAAAATGAAGAAAGACTGTTTAAAACTTGCAATCTGATATGCTTGGTCGTTCTAGTTAATATTGGGTAAGGAATAACCTGGCTTCTTGACGGAAAGATTGCTGAAGTGTAAGGATTTGGGTCAGTTTTTTCATGCTGATCGTACTGTTCCACAACGCCTTCCCTAGTGTTTGTATTTCATATGTTTAATGTAATAAAATATATAATAAGCCTAATATATAATATAATTTGTATTAAAGTCAGATTCGCAATTAAGTTTAAAGCCTAAATATAGATTCAGGACTATAATTCAAAAACGAGGAGAGAAATTGCAGTTTAATACTGTGAATTTTAACTGCACTGTTTTTAAAATGATAGAGCAAAATATTTTTTGTCTCCTGTTTATTTGGCAGTTTCCTCCCAAAATTGTAGGGGTGTGTGCGCTTAAACAGAACTTGGAAATATCAAGTTAATTGCCTTTGTGTCGTTGAAATCCATATTTAAAAGATTTCTATTTTTTGGAAATCGTAATTGCATAAGCTGTAGTCTGAAAGATAGCAAGTTCAGTCCTTTGTAAATAACATTAGCCCTGCTACCCAGATAGTCATTATCAAGCACAAAAGATTTTAAACAACATTTTAAAATCTATATGATAACACGGAAGAGCTATACCTTATTTTTACTTTCTGCCCTCCTCAAGTGTCCATACATGTCCCAGCTGCTAGTAAATACTAAGGAAAAAGCATTGGAAGGTGGTGCTTCTGTGCAGAACTACTGTTTAGGCAGGGGGAAAACAAATGGGATTGTCCACAACATCTAGATTTTAGGGAAATATTTAGAGCCCAATTCTGGATTCCAGTCAGATGTCCAGACATTGAATTGGAATTAACCTTTTTAGAGGTCTTGTTTCTGGACCATTTGGCTTAAATTATTTTTTTTTTACAAGGACAAGGACCTTATGAATTATGTACACAAATGTGGCTTCTCCAGGTATTTTTTATCCTCCTATTGTAGACCCTGTAATAGTGGATCATTTATAAATTGTGATTCTGTGGGAAATTAACCTAACTCATTTTCAGAATAGGCATCATTGGAGGTTGGGTTCCACTTGTGATACATTTTATACTATTAAAAGTCTCCGTGTCTAATTTGATGTTTTGGAGGCAGTGATTTCCATACACGTAGTGGTGGCCTTTTAGGGAAAAATGCTTTTCCCCCAATATTTCTATTTTTAAATTTTTAATGATGCATTAAAATGCCCCTAGAAACCTGAACATTTATAGATGTCTTTCAAATAGTTATCCTGTGAAAAGTATTGTTTAGGTACCCACTATCTTGTTTTTGTTGGTTGGTTTATTTTCAGTTGATTTTACTTTGGCTTCATAGTTTATAATGATTGGAATTTCTTGGTCAGTTTTTATAAAGTTACTTTTTCTTTGAATTAGTAATTAGTAACAATAGTATATAACGTACTATTGTTTAAAAAAGACAAATAGATCAAAGTTGAAATGAGATACCAATGAATTCATTAATTTCATACATTTTCCCTCCAGGAACTTGTGAAAGCTACAACAACTGCTTATCCTGTGTTAATGCTAGTGTTGCTAATACTACTTGCTTCTGGGTAGAATGTAAAGAAGGTAAGAAACTTTGGATTGTTTTAATTTTGAGAATATAAAACTATTTTGTTACAACATTTTAAAAATACACTATAGTATATTCCTGAATATTTGCAAATTATGTAGCACATTTAGGTTAGTGTGCACTATTTATTTTGAGAATTAAATGCTTTCCTTTAAAGTGCCAGTCGCTTAACACCCCCACCCCATAAATCTCTTCTTGTCTTCCCTCCCCCCTTTTCATTTCCTTAAATTCAGTAATTAAGGCTTAATAGCTTTTAAAGGAAGACAGATTTTAGACTCTTGGAAGGATTCAGAGTGCTAATTCACTGAAATGAGTTATGAAAGAAAGATGTGGTATTTTCCCTTTTTGGACAAATCCTCTGGGTGATTTGAGACATTTATCTGTAGTTGTTTTTCAAGATTAGTTAGAGTCCTTTTGAAACTTTTTGGATGTTTACATATGGGGGAAATAGGTTGGAGAGATAGTTGACTTTGCTGTGTTTTTGTTAAGTTTTAAAGTAAGTTGCCTGTATGTACACTGGATTGAGGGATAAAGAGCCATGGAAGTATGTTGCAATGTCCAATGAAGTTTATGTTAGGACCATGGGATTATGGCACGTAATGTAAGGTGGTTGCATTTTTTTTCTTTTTTTTTCAAAGATTTTTATTTATTCATTTATCCCCCCCTTGCTGCTTGTGCTCGCTGGGTCAGCTAACCACACCGTGCGGGCGGGCTTGCCTTCACCAGGAGGCCGCAGGAACCGAACCCGGGGCCTCCCATATGGTAAACGGGAGCCCTACTGATTGAGCCACAGCCGCTTCCCGCATTTTTTTTCTTAACAGCAAAACAATGTATCAGATTTTTAAAAAATAAAAAGCCCAAGCTACATGTTAAGTTTCTTTATTCTTAGGTGAAGAATTTAAGAGTTCTTGAAATTATACCACTAACATAACAAAGTTCCAAAAACTCTTAAAATTAAAGTATAAGAGTCATAGTTTTTTAGGTCATAAAATGGAATTTAAGGGTACACCTCTTCATGTATGTCAGTACATAGGAGTTGGCAAGTTTTAGAGAACAGATGCCCACTTTAGGATATGTTGGGGGTGGGGCACTCTTTCTCCTGCTCTAAGTCTGCCTATCCATGCCCAGAAAGGCTTTATTTTAGAAAGAACTGGAACATAGATCCTACTGCTATTGGGACACCTCCCCTGCTTACTAAGCCTTTATTAGATCCTGGCCACTTCTCCCTAGTGACTCAGCCCTCTCTTGTGGGTTTTGGCACCCTTCCTTGACTGTACAGTAGCCACAGCACAATTCTGAGATCTATGTGTTTCAAAGTTATCTGTTTTATATGTTCATGTGGGTTTTAGATTTTAAAAGGATAAATTTTAATACCCCTTCTAATATCAAAGACAATGAGAAAAGGAAAATAATGGAATATTTGTTGGTATGTGGACATCTAAAGTGTTTATGCTTAGATTTAATTTTTTTAGAAACTATTGTGGAACTTAGTAGCAAAGTCAAAGATAATATCAGTGGTTCCATTTGTCAATTTGTTTTGCTTTGTTTTGTTTTGTAACAGATAAGAGCTACTGTTCACATAATTCAACAATTAGTGATTGCCATGTGGTAAATGGCACAGAATTCTGTTCTGGTAAGAATTTATTTTTGCTGTTGGGGAAAATGGCCACAGAGGTGAAGAAAATTATTACCTTGGGATGCCTTGTTTCAATGTTGTGCTTGAAGCATTTCCATGATTCTGATCTTGTTAGAAATGGGGGTGCAAAAATTAGCAAAAAAAGAACTATCCCTATTGATTGATAAAAGGATGTTTTGAACTTAGTTTAGTGATTTATCTGTACAGTGGAATGCTGTAAGTGCAGATGTCTCTTGCCTTTTTTATTTTATTTTTTTAAAGTTCTTCCAGGAATTCACTGCAGTGTATACCTTGTATTTGCATTTTACAGTCCTGGGCATCATGTTCCAACATGTGCTTGGTTATGGAGTTTGGTGCTGGAGATTGTCACAACTAATGAATAAATGAATTTTCTCTGTATTCATCCATTTCCTTTAATTTTAGGAACTTAACTATTCTTTACCTTTTACTTTTTACCCAGGAAATAGTTAAAATTCCTAAATGAAACCATAGCTAGTTTTCCTAATGAGATAAATTGGTGGGAAAATCAAACTGCTAACTTGGTGCATGTGTTCTAACTGAATAGAGCAAAACATTTTTCTGGAATGTGTCCGTAACCTTGAAGGACTGCCTTTAACTGTTCGATTCTGGTAGCAGTTTCCCTATCCTTTCTCCCCTCCCCAACTTGAACTTTGAACTTTGTAAATGAGAATTTTGTATTAGATCAGTTTATTATCCTCTGTAGGGTGCATAATAATGTGGTATGCATTTCAGGTGGTACATGAACAAGCATTTTTAATAGTTTTAGAATGTTAGGAAAAATTAATAATAACAGTCCAGTGATGATATGATATTGCTTAAAGACCAGATAAAGCAAAAGGAAAAAAAACTGAAAGACATGGATTTAAAGAAAAAGTAAATAAGTAATAGCCATTACTTACTTGATGATGTATCAATTAGAATTAGTTTCAACTGTGAAGGACACAACCCCCCAAATTACCATGGTTTAAGCAATTGACAGATTTACTTCTAAAGAAAGTCTGGGGCTAGAGAGCAGTTACAGGGCTAGAGTGGTAGCTCTACAACCATTAGGGATTTAGGCTCCGTTTTGGTTTATACTATACCATTCCTCAAAAAAGGCTTTAAGTTTCCTGTCCAAGATGGGTGCTTATGTTCTAGCCATCACATTGATTTTTCTGCCAGCAGGAAGAGGGAAGGGAAAGAAAAAGGTCCGGATCTACCTTCTAGAAGTTGCACATGCCACTTAGCTGCAAGGGAGGCTAAGAAATGTCTATCCTGGGAAGAGGATGGCTATCCCTGAAAATACATGGTTCTGTTTCTGAAGGAGAGAATGATACTGAGTGGGGACAACTGTCAGTCTCTTACACAGGTGGTTACTTAAAATATGTGAAAATGTGAAAGTGGTACTCAAATGACTTCAGGGTAGGAAACAGGGTTATATGGATTGTGTACTTTAGACCACTTAGATTTATATGTTTTTTTTTTGTTTTTTTGTTTTTTTTAATAGCTCCTACTGTTCCGCTGCCAACCAGTTCTACAGGTAATCCAAAATGATTGGCTTCTTTCCTCCTCCTTCTCCTTTCAGGATTTTTAAACTCTTGATGGATAACTTTTTAGTGGTTAACTATGTAAGCATTGTTAGTATAATTTTAGAAATTAGTAAATATTTCTCTAAAAGTTGTTTGCTCCTTGGAGAAGTTAGAGGTGACCTGTCTAATCAAGAACAGGGTGGGTATAGCAGTGCTCGCAGGAAAAGAGAAAAGCATGCAAATGTGCATGAACACATAGTCAGTATTGGCATAGTGGTCATTAATATTCAAGTATCAGCAATACTAACAGAAGAAATCAGACCAGAATTTTCAGAAATAAGCATTAAACACCCTATTTATTTATGTTCCTGTAGAAATTAGAATGTCTTAGTCTTCTAGGATCCTGTTCACCTTGGGATATGGGCAGTATACTCGTATTAGGATCCCAGTCTTTATAGATCTATTTTGTAGCGATATTCTTGGTCTTAAAGCTGTCAGGCCCATTCTTTTGGAGTGTAATTATTGTTACAACACAGTATTTCCCCTTCTGTGTTAGTGGAATTCAGGAGGATGTTTACTGCTGTTGAGATTTTTGTTTTAGTTTGGTTGTTTTAAAGGCAATATAAGATGAAAGATTGCATCATTACTGTGCATGATCAACAGTTATTTGACCCCTTGTTTCTTTTGTGGCTTAAGCATATCACTTTGAAGTAAAATTGATTTAGTATGTACATTAGTCAAACAGATGTAACATTTGTTTGCAAATGCTCTTCAGCCCTCAAATCCTGTTTTTAAACAGCACAAAAACTAACATTTGTAGAGCACCTTACATTTTTCATAAAAATATAAACCTCATGTAATCAATCTTCCTTCTTTTGCCAGCCCCCACCTCCCAATCATCCGCACTGTCCCATCAGAGTAAGCACAACTTAGTAGTGAAGCAACCCCTCCCCTTATTGAGCCTGACTTAACCTAATTATTTCCTAGGAAATGATAAAAGACCAGTGACTCCTGGGGCCTCTTGCCTACAATATTGTCCTCTCACTTTCCAAAAATTTGAACTGTAACTTTAAGGATAACCTCTTGGTGAAATCTTTCCCAAATGTTCCAGCAAACTCTGAATTTGTTTAGCTCTTAAGTCATTTGATACTGGGAAAATACTAACATGTAATAAGCATATACAGGACCTTTCTTTCTAGAAATGGCACCTTGTTCGTAATAGACATCATTATTTTGAGTCTCTCATTAAATAGTGCTTCAGTTCTAAAGTTTTTTTCATTCAAACTAATTCTTATCAGACTGTACATTTCTTTAGAGGCCTCATCAGATGATATTTTGAACTCATGCAGTGTGGTGGAATAAAGCTTACCTTTGGGTTCTTGTCATCTCAATTGGGGTCAGGAACTATGGCCACAGAACACCTGTTTTTATAAACAAAGTTTTATTTGAGCACAACCATGTCCATACATTTACATGTTGTCTTTGACTGCTTTTGTACTACACTGGCAGAATTGAGTCGTTTTAGCAAAGCCTAAAATACTGGATTGCAAAGCCTTAAATATTTATCTGCCTCTTGAAGAAAAGTTTGCTGACCCCTGAAATGAAGAAAGTAAAGATGAGGCAAATCTTGAGACCCGTAAAAGAAACACTAGGTTGTATTGTTTCTTACCAAGATTTTTAGGATTAATAATTCTTTTCTTTGACACAAGGTTTTTCAAAGTGCCTTCTCTTCTCTTACCCAAATACTAATGGTTTTCCTTTTCTGTACCTTTTTTTTTTAAACTTTGCCCAGATATATTCATAGGTTTTATACATAGATATGTACATAGATCTTAATAGAATTTTATTTTTAAATACACTTAAATGCTAGTATTCCTGGAATTGTGAACCATTAACAGAAATTTGGCCTTTATTCTCTAAATAAAAATTAAAAGCATGTTGAAGTTGGTAGCGTTATTTTTAAAGAAATAATGTAAATGGGAAGTTAGAAATTTAAGGTTTTTTTACTTAATGCATTTTCTTTATATTCCAGCTAAAACCACAACAACTTTGCCTTCCTCTACTACAGCTTCCCCCACAGTCCCTACATCAGGTAATTGAAGTTTTTTTTAAAACTGACAATGATGTATGATGTGTATAGAATGTTGGCTTTTACTGTATTACCAGCATTTTCAGTTTTGTTCATAGGTAGCTATGGACTGAAATTCGTCTCTTACATTTAGCAGGGAACCAAGGTATGCGCTGTAAGAGCAGTAATAATTGATTTGCCGAAAGTCCTTTTCTAGTTTTTTAATGTGTAACCGCATTTGGCATGACACAATTTTTATCCAAAATCCTCTCAAAACTTGAAGGTAAAATCTAATTTGTTATAACTTTAAAAAGTTAAATACTATGAACTGGTTGTGTCATTTGAGGGAAGATAACACATTCATCCTATTTACTGAGAAAGATCTCAAAAGCCAGGTTCACTATCTGATATGCACCTCACCATATGTTATGTCATTTCTTAACATCCCTTTAAACTATTGAAAATGCATGTGGAAATACTTGATTTGATTTTTTTGTAAACTGAGTCATGTTTAGATTATGCCTAGGTACACAGGTTAGGAACCTGTCGTCTATCCATATTTAAAGTACACTGTTGTTTTGATATTGATGAATCTTTACCTCCTTTTTTGATTCCTTTGGCTTCAGTTTTTTGCTTTCAGTTTCAGTGAAGCCATTCTGTTTTCACAGGAAGTAATATGACATTGTAATTAATTTTAAAGCTGCCCACTTAATACAGCCACCAGAGCCAGTGTTTATTGGATATTATGTTTATCAAAGTACTTAATTTAAATAATAAATTGCTTTTTATTAAAATGGATGAGGCTGTCTTAATCTTGTGGGTTTTTCCCATTTGAATTTTTTTTTTTTTTTTTTTTTTTTAATTTTACCGGAAGGTCCCGGGCATCAAACCCAGGTCCCTCCATATGGGAGATGGACACCCAACCATTTGAGCCACATCCGCCCCCACATTTGAAATATTTTGTACCCTGAAAAAATTCAAGTAGCTGTGCTCTTTTTCCTATGACTTGGTAATACTTTCTCATAATGTAAAATTTTCTGGCAAAGTACTATTTAAGATGCCTTTAATGACATGTTCTTTTGCTTGTTGAAGTTATAACTTGCAGATGCTTCTTGATTATTTTTGAAACTTGGAAAATTGAGACAACATTTTTACTTATAATGTCTAGTTAAATTCAAAAGCCATATGAATTTTCAACACAGATGTTAATATTTACTTTTACTATTTTAAGGAATATTTTGGCAATGTTAATAGCTAGTGTTATGATAACTAATATTCCTTCATATGCTCATTCAATCCTTGTATATTAATTACAAATTAATGAATTAAGAACTAATAAAATATAAATAGATAGTTTGAAGAAATTATTGCAAATTCTAAGAGTGCCTGATATTTTCCCAGGACATAGTTTATATACCAGGAGAATCTTTCTATTTCTTACTTGAAATAGTATAGCAACATTGGCCATTTGATATCCCTGGACAGAATGAAGAATGGTATTAATAAATTATCTTACTTACTTAGGGATAAATTCTAGCTGTTAAAAATAAGAGGAAATACTTTATAGACTTTAACATGGCAAAAATAAAAGCTCAGATGGGTCTTAAAATTACCATGATATATTGGAAAAGGAGACTTACTAAGGATTGTTATTTCTATCTTATCTGATAGGTACAACAAATACCACTGTGACTCCGACCTCACAACCTGCACGGAAGTCTACCTTTGATGCAGCCAGTTTCATTGGAGGAATTGTCCTTGTCTTGGGTGTTCAGGCTGTAATTTTCTTTCTTTATAAATTCTGCAAATCTAAAGAACGAAATTACCACACTCTGTAAAACACCATCAAAGTAGCACAGACTGGCAGTTCATTTGTATGATTCATTGAAACCAAAATATCTTTCAAGCTGTCCCACATGGAAGACGCTATTCCAGGATCTTTAAATTTCCAAAGGATGCGTATGGGATAATTTGGAGCACCGTCCTTGAAAAATCAGTTCATTCATTTTGCTCAATGGGAATATTTTAAAAATTCTGCATGAATCCTATGGCTGTCTTCTTTTATTTTAAATGGCTGCTGCTGTGGGATTATGTTCTCTTTTCTTGACATGCCAAATGTAACTTTTTGTAAGTGATGGAAAATATTGTCTGTCCTTCGCAGACAACCTCATGACTCTTTTGGCAGTTTAAATTTAGTCATTTTAAAGCTTGAATGCTGCGTTACTTTCATCCTAACTCAGGATATAGTTTAGCAACCAGAATTGAGAAGAACGTGCCAAATGAGCATCAATCAGGTGGATTTTTGGCTATCATTTAAAAAATGGAATAAATTTATAAATTTAATTAGCACTAAACTGTATCCTTAGAGTAAACTTTTGTGCTTGATAAGTTATTTTTTCTACATTAGAAATAAGATGCCACACAGGGAATTACATTCCAGATTTAACGAAATGAAGGGATACAAACCATTAGTGTATAGCAGGTTATTGATACTTTGCAAAGCACCTTATATCATTGAGAAAATAAGGAACAGTGCCTTAAAAGACAGACTAAAAGGTAGGTAGACTGTTAACTTTTAACTGTTTGTGATTTGTTCTTTCACATTAAGGAAGGTAAAGGTTGGTTCTGAGGATGTAACTGTTGAAGTGAACGGTAGTAAGCTTGCTTTGACATACTATACTGTTACTATTTAATTGAAAGCTTGTCTATTTCAGAGCTGAATAACAACGTAAAGGATATTACACAAAGTTGAAAGCATTCATGTATAAAGCCTCGCAACATTTTTCTTTTGGCTGTTAAAGTATAATTAGAGAGATAATTGGTTTAATTGTATTTTCCTATGTACTTCAAAAATACCTTAACATTTTACCTTGAAAGAATTTCCACCAAGTTTTCTTGAAAAGTAACTTTCATGAGGCAAGAAGGTAATCATTTTTAGAATTATTTACTAACTCTTTAAGGAGACAATCATTTTAAGTTTTCAGGCAACAAATGTGACCAGTGTAATTTCAGAAAATCTAAGGCTTTTTGGTTGATTAGATTACTGTAGATCTTTAATCTTGTTTTATGACTACCCTATATGCATAGGTTGAGCTTGCTTTCTTTATTCTCTCCCTCCTTTTCTTGTTGGTTTCAATTCCCATAATCTAATGAGCATGCATACTTTTACTTCTATAATTTTTTTTATGAAGCACTAGTTTTTGTTTGTTTGTTTTTTTTTTAATTTAGAACAAATTTTAAAAGGGTTGCTCTTCCCCTGCCTTTGACATATTGGATTAATTAGTTCAGAGGCTTAAGTTAGTTTAAAATGGGCCTTTTTTAGATTATCATTTAAAGTTTTTTCATTGTAGTTTCTTTAGCCACTAGTGGCTCAGCTTAGCACTTGGTTTTCAATATTTTATAGTGGGAGAAAGACAAATTACTTAGGTCCATTTCATAAACCAAAAACTCCTTGCATTTATTTAGATAATTATATTAAAGGGTCTTAAAACAGATTTACTGTTTTTCTGTTTCTTGTTGGTACAGCTAAAGTTTGTTTTACTTGCACTCTTGTACATACACCTAATATTTTCAAGTGCCTTGTTTAAAATCTCTGGATTGGAAAAAGGTAGGTTAGTTTACCTCATACTTTTGTGTTTCCATTAGTACTAATATTATTCTAGGTACCTCACAAAATTTATTATGGTGCCATGGCTGTTAGTTTTATGGTGCCATGGCTGTGAGTGCTATAAGCTATAAAGTGCACTTGGGAATAAACAGAATTTCCATTCCTTCCCAAAGTGGCAAAAATTTGATACAATGGTATAATTGTCATTTACCTGGATAATGAATACTTTGCCATACATTAATGTCAACACAAGTCGCAAATTTTATGAAAATGTAGCTTGATTTGACACCTCTCACCTTCTGTAATTTTGAGCACCACTCTGACAACAAAATCATCATAAGAAAGTTAGATTGAGCAAATCCACAGAGGAGCTCTTGCAACAACTCACAGCCTTTTTGGACTAATTTCCGCCCCTTCCCCTTTCCTTTAGCAACTGAATATCTTGAGCCATTAATGATTTTTTTGGGTTTTTTTTAATCCAGAAGGTATGTAGAAACCTTTTCAGATTTTTCATCTGATTTGTTAATGCAGGTGTAGTTCTATCAGATACCTTATTTTATCTTATGGATGTTTGTTGCACAGACAGACACTGCTGTATTTAGAAATTTCTATTTCAGTTCACTCAAAACTGCAAAACCAATCTGTATCATGTACCAAACTGATTTAAAATAAATCTACATGTTTATTGAATTAATCTGCCTTGTTTTATTAACAGAAATGTGTTTTTACATTTTGATTATGAAATAGAACACCAGTGAATTTTTTTTTTTTTTTTTTTTTTAAGATTTTTTTTTTTTTTTCCCCCAGGGCCCCCCCCCCCCCCGCTGCTCGCGCTCGCCGGGCCAGCCATCCATGCCGCGCGGGCGGGCCCGCCCTCACCAGGAGGCCCGGGGAACCGAACCCAGGGCCCCCCATATGGCAAACGGGAGCCCCACCTATTGAGCCACAGCCGCCTCCCGACACCAGTGAATTTATACTCAATTTTTATTGGTCCATTTGGGGAGAGGTTGTCTACTTTCTATTGGTCCCCTAGTCAAGCAGGTATTACCTAAGGTATGTGTTTATCAGTGGGGAACAGTCTTAAAAATCATAATTGGGGAGAGAATGTGGTATGCTTGTGGAAGTGCTTATATAAGCTGGTATTCCACAAGACATTGGATATCACTTCCTTAATGCCCTAGTTTACCAAGCTTAAAGTTTATGAAAATACCATTTGTTTTTGTGTGGCTGAAAGTTTATTTGCGACTTTCTGCCTTTTTAATCCAGGATGGATATAAAGTAAAATTGAGCTTCTGTTCAGAGTACGTGGTGTAGTATCAGACCATCTGTTGGTATGTGAAATCTGGTTCTATTGGTCTATAGTGTAAGCAAAATTATATTCTGTATTAAATCTTAGGGCTTGGACTAAGAAGAACTACATTTAAGTACTCCCCTGTAAGTCTTAAAGCCCTAGAGAGGTAGACTTAATAACCTTGCCTTAGAAATCATGAACTTTTGGTTTCATATTGCCATATATATGATTACGTTTGATAAGTATTATTTAAAACTTTGCCAACTTTAAAAACTATGTGAAATGTAGCTAGAGATAAATTGTTATTTTGAAAAGGAGAGTGTTCAAAATGGAATTTTTTTAGATGATCAAAAGTCCTGCATGTTTTCATATGTAGTTCTCAGTTCCTGTGCTCTTTATTACTTTGTGTTAGATACTTGATACCTCTTGTATTTTCCTTCTACATGAAGGATTTCTTTTAACCTTTTGTTTAAAGGTTAACATTTCTAATGTGAGTGCTGTTGTTGAATTATTTCCATTTTTGTGTAGCTGCCTGTATTTTTGAAAGATATATTTGCTTGATATAAAATTCTAGATTGACATTTGTTGCCTTCAGTAATTTAAAGATGTTGGTCCACTCTTCTCACTTTCGTTATATCCTGTGTGAAATCTGCTGTTGTCTTTGTCTTTGTTCCTCTTTATGTAAAGTCTTTTTCACCTCTGACTGCTTTGAAGATTTTTTATCACTGGTTTTGAGCAGTTTGATTATGATGTGCCATGATCTGATTTTCTCTGTTTTTTTTATGCTTGGGATTTGATAAGCTTTTTGGTTCAAGTCTGCTAGAATTTGACCCATAGGTCACTGATACAGTGCGTTGTTTTTGTTTTGTTAGGCGTTTTCTGTTTCACTTCAGACTTTTTTTTAATTTATGTCTTCAAGTTCACTAATATTTTCATTAATCTCATCCACTGTGTTTTTTCATTTTTCACCTTAGATGTAGTTTTCAGCTGTAGAAGTTTGAGTGTATATTCCATGTCTCTACATATTCAATCTTTCCTCTAATTTTGCAGCATAGAATAACAACTTTTAATATCCAGGTCTGCTAATTTTAATTTTCTATTGCTTGATATTTCTCCTCACTGTGAGTCTTATTTTCCTGTTGTTTTGCTTTGCTGGTAGTTTTTTATTGGATGCCAGACATAATACATTTTATCTTGTTGGGTGCTGGATATATTTTTATATTCCTATAAATATTCTTGAGCTTGTTCTGAAATTTAATTGTTACTTAAAAACAGTTTGATCCTTTCAGGTCTTGCTTTTTAAGATTTGTTAGGTGAGAGCAGAGCAGCTTTTAGTGTAGGGCTAATTGTTCCTCACTATTGGGCAGGACTTTGAATATTCATTACCCCCTTGAATTTTGAGGTTTTCTAGACAGGGCTAGTGGGAATAGGCTCTATCCTTGGCCTTGTGTGAGGTCCAGGTACTGTTTTCCTCTAAACCTTTCTCTAGCCTTGGGAGGCTTCCTTTACATGCACGTGCTGATCAGTATATTGCTGAATACTCAGGCACCTAGTATAGATTTCTTGAGTGCTCTATCTTTACAGCTCTTCTCTCTGGTACTCTGCCCTTGAAACTCAAGCCACCTTAGTCTCCTTGGACTTTGAACTCTGTGTCCTCAACTCAGGGAAGTCCACTGAGCTCTTCATTATGGCCGAGCAACTCTAGGCATTAAGCTGGTTCGGGAGTTTCCTGTCTTTCAGGGATCACTGTCCTTTGTTTCCTAACATCCAGCCTGTCCAAAGCTATTGTTTCATATATTTTGTCCAGTTAAGTTTATTTCAGGATAATTCCAGTTCCTTTTACTACATCTTGGCCAAAAGAAAAAGTTTAAGATAGGTGTTTTAAAATCTTAAATTTTAAAATTTTCAAGTGATACCCAAATACATTTTCTTTAGTGTTTTTTTTTTTTCCTTAAAATATTTCTGATAAAATATTACAGATGGGATGCTTTAACCACCCCCACTCTTTTCTCCTTATTTACTCTTCCACTTTGCAGAGGTACTCACACTTACTGGTTTGGTGTAAAACTTTTAAAACTTTTATCTCCCAACAATTTACATATACATGACTATTTGTAATTTCAGGGAATACATAATGTGGATTTTTATTTTAACATCATCTTGCAACTTGTTTTTTTCACTCACTACATCTTGAAGATCTTTGTATGTTAGTGTAGAAATTCTTAATTGTATATGTAGTATGCATGTTGCAACTTTTAGTTTTTACCAACAATTTCACAGAGAACATCTTTGTACCTGCTGCCTTGCTTAAGTGAGAATATTTTTCTAGCGTAAACATGGAGAAGTGGAGAAGCTGCATCATAGGGTTTCCACACTGAAAATTTTAAGAGACTGAGAATGTCCTCCAATTCCTAGCAATGTGTATTTCCTCTGTGAGTTGTCTAGTTTATTGATTTCTAGTCAATTTTGTAGAGGGTTGTTTTTTTTTTTTAAACCTTAAGATATGCTGGATACTAAACTTACATAGTGATGGATTGCAATTTTTTTTTTCAAGCCTTTGTCTTTGAATATGATGACCGTATTAACCACAGTAAAGTCAGGAGATAAAAACCATGCAAGAATTTGAACAGGAAAAGTTTGATATAAAGTTGTATTTACTGTAACAGTGAACTGGAATAATGGGCATATTATCTGTAATTTAAGAAGAAAAAATGCAAATCAGTAAAGAAATCTCTAAAGATGGATTGGCAGATAAAGGAAGTGGCTTTGGCTCACTGCATGTTGGAGAAATTGATAGAAGTGGCAGTCTGTGAAGCCACCCAAGAAAGGGGTTGTGGACTGTCGTAGATTGAATTATGTACCACAAGAAAACATGTTCTTAATCCATTTCTGTGGGTGTGGACCCATTGTAAATAGGACCTTTTGATGAGGTTATTTTTAGTTAAGGTGTGGTCAGCTGAATCAGGATGGGTCTTAATCCTGTTTGTAGGCCAGTAGAGAAGGCCCTAGAGAAAAAGCCACAGAAGAAGCCAGACATCAACAGAACCTACATGAGAAAGGAGAGGACATCACCTTGTGCATTGCCATGTGACAGAAAAGCTAAGCACCAAGAACTGCCAACAAGTAGCCTCAGAATGCCTCAATCTCCAGAGAGAAAGCATTACCTTACCTGATGCCTTGATTTTGGATTTCTAGCCTCAAAACCCTAGCCAATAAACTCCTATTTAAGCTAGCCCATTTTGTTGTGGATTTGTGATCACAACTGGGAAACTTAAGACCATTCATGGAAGGTGCTACACCAGTGACACCACTGCAAAGGTAAGTGTGCTGCCGGAGCTGGGCATTGCAGAAGCTGGCGGCACTGCAGGAGTCTGCCTAGAGGAGCATACCAGAACCCAGGAAAAGAAAATCCCTCTAGTGTCCCTCCAGTGACAGAATTTCATATCATGCCACATAGCAAAGAAGGAATGCTCATATGGTCCGGCTAGCTACATTATCACAGCAGGCAATGGTGGGTGGATTTGGATCTGGGGGGCAATATAGTTAAAACTGTCATGGAGGAGTGGACGTGATTCAAGTGGTTGAGCACCTTTTTCCCACATGGGAAGTCCTGGGTTCAGTTCCCCTGGAGAACAACGGACAAAGTGACCAAATTGGAGGAGTTGATGTGGCTCGGTGGTTGAGTGCCAGCTTCCCACGTATGAGGTGTCCAGGGTTCAATCCCCGGTCCTGGTAACTCACAAGAAAAAATTGTTACAGTCCACCCTTTTGGCTACTCTGCTTCCATATCTTTCTACATGCATTGAAACTTAATCAACAACTCATTCCCACCCAAAATAACAGCTATCCTTACAAGTGAAGTTTGCTCCTTTTCCCAAAATGAGAAGATAGGCAGTTCCAACAGTTACTGTATCCATTGTTGTCAATATTCCATCACTGTCCCACTAAATATTCTATTGCCTAAAAATTAAATTATAAAGTTAACTTCCAAGAATTTGCATGTAAAATTAGGATGGAAAGAAGGAAAAAAATTAAGTACTTAGAATATACAAATAAGCAGAACAGGTAAAGGGAAAGTATTCAAGGCTGCCTCAGCCCTTGTTTTTGTAATTGGTCATGAGACCATAGTTGATACTTAATGGCTTCCTATTTCCACTACCTATTTGATGTTTCTTTTGCCCTCAACCAGAATTTTAACTGGTCATGGTTATTTTAAATAGTGGAGTGACTCAAATATTTATTGCTGAAGGGTCTGAGTCTTCCAGTTTTCTTGTGTTTGGTTGCTGTAGCTTTTTATTAAACTTCACTATTGTGCATGAAAATACTGAGAGGCACCCAGAGATTCCCCTGTGTTCCAGATGTAGTGCCTACCCCTATTGTGTGGCAGCAATACAATTTCTCCTTGGTAATCAGAATTGGTCACACCAGCCAGTATAACCCCTTTTGTTTCCTATGGGTTTTGTGGCATAAAAAGCTCCAAATGGCAGTCTCATCTTACATAAGTGGAACTGTTTTAGGGTCTCTGGTTAAAGCATACCTTGGGAACTAAGATCTCCAAACCAGCAGAGCTAGGGGTTGCTCAGATGGGAAGCAAAAACTGTGTGTGTTATTGGGTATGCTAATGAGAGGAGCCACTCCCACTTCCATCCCTTAATTTCTGGACCCCATATACCCTGATTCAAAGTATATGCTGCCTCCTGTACGCATGCCATCCTTTCTGGGTGGTTGTCCCTAGCTGTTGTCAGGACAGTATTCAGTAAGTGATGCCACCTTTCAATCAGGCCATCCATCCCTGGGGTTTGGGGTAAGTTAAGTTTTTGGGTTTGAGTTCACTGCAGCACTTCCTTTGCTATGAAATTGACTCCTTGCTTAGAAGCATTGCTATAAGAAATGACCATATGATGGTGAGTTCACAAATTAGACGGTTGTGCTGGCAGAAGGATTGCAGAGATGGAAGGCAATCTATATCCAGAATATGTACCTATTCCAGTGAAGATGAATCTACCCCTTTTATGATGGAGCCAACCTTTCACCAGATGGAATGGCTGTTTGGGATTGGTGTCATATTGCAGGCTCAGTATTGGGCTCAGCTCTTGACAGATCAAGCACTCAGCAGTAGTGTTAGCCATGTCAGTCATGGAAAAGGGGATGTCCGTGTTGTCCAGCCCATGTATGGGACCTATCTGTGGTACCATGGCCACATTGTTGATGGACCTATTGAGCAAGCACTTGGGTGGCTGGGGAATGAAGCTGACTGAAACCACAAAGCACTTTATTTTGTCCACATAATAAGTCTCTTCTGTGGATGGCCTTTAGTGGCCATTCACATGGGTGGGGGGTACTGCACAAATATATTCACAGACTGCATCCATTCTGAGAGATCCATCTACATACCTCTTCCCAGATTTCCTTGTCATCAACCTTCCAATCCTATTTCTTCCAAGACTGGGAATTCAGCGAAATCATTAGCAACTGCCCATGAATTAGTGTAGATTTGTACTTCTGGTCATTTCTTGGTTCAGACATGGTGGACATTCAAATGCATTACTTGTTCTGTCCATTGAGAGGATTTTCTTTCACTCCTGTCCTCCAGGGTCACCCTTAAGTAACAGTCCCCTGAGTGGGTCTGTAGTGCTTGCTGAAGTTATCTACTTTTGGCTGGAGCCAGCATATCATGAACACCTATCTATAAACCTGGTTTGAGTTATATTTTTAAAATTTCTTGGCCAACTGGTTATGAATATCCGGGAGGCCATAGGCATGGACTGAAGGAAAGGAAGCAATGAAACAGGAGTTGATGTTGCAGGAGCCACTTGTTCATGCAACCTACTTGTACCTTCCAGGCGTGCTCAAGCTAAGTATATCATTTCCATTTGATAACAGATTGCTGCTGGGCATGCCCAACTTTATAACTAGGTGGGTCCAACAACACCCAAATCATGGTGGGAAGCTCAGGCCACATTGTTGCCTGATATCCCATGGTTAAGCATTCAGTAGCAAGCCAAGATAGAGTAGCAAGCCAGAAGTTGTTTCTCAAAAGAATAGTTATCTGCAGAAGAGGGCATAGATTTGCTCCAAAATCTTAGGTGTTTGCACTGTGATTCTTCTACTGGTGCTTGACAGAGATTCCATTACGTAGCCCTATATGCCTTGATGCTTTGAGAATAATTGGATCTGCTGGATAATAAGACCCACGTGGTATGGCAATCTGTACTATCACCCAAACTTGCCACAGAGCCTTCTCTTTCTCATCCTCACTCAAAACTGATAATCCCACTTCAATATGGAATATGTTGCCTTCAAAATGCAAAAAGCCCTATTGAGCATCATGCCCCTATTTGGGAGGTATGTTGTGTGAGGTGCAGTAACTTGTCTTTCACCTTGGAGGGGATATTTTAACATGCTTCAAAACATTACCCATACACCCCAGAAACTTCACCGAGGTGAAATGTCCCTGAATTTTTGTGGGGTTTATCGTCCAAAGGCACCTAAAGTACTTGTTACTTCGTGCTTATCATATCCAATTAGTATAATATTTTCAATATAGTGGACCAATGTGAATTTTTTGTGGGATATCATGATGATCAAGGTCTTTGTAGACTATATCATGGTAGAGAGCAGGAGAATGGACAAAGCCTTGAGGCAAGGCTGTGAAAGAATACCGTGGTCCTAGGTAAGAGCAAACTGTTTTCAATGGTCCTTGCAAATTGATAGGAAGACAAAAGCATTAGCCAGGTCAATAACTGTATGCCAAATGCCAGGGGCTTATCTATAGGTCTCAGTAAAGATACTACCCCTGAGACAGTAGCTGTAATTGGACTCACCACCTGATTAAGTTGTGGACCTAATAGTCCCTAATCAGTTTCTAAGATCCATCTGTCTTCTGCATAGGCCAAGGTGGTGAGTTAAATGGTAATGTGATAGGAATCACCACCCTTGCTTCTTTCAATTCTTTGATGGTGGCATTAATTCTCCATGGACGTGGTAGTGCTTATGATTTACTTTCTTCAGAGAAAAGGGAAGTTCCAAAGGCTTCCAGTTATTCCTTCCTACCATAATGGACCCTCAACTCATGAGCCAGAGCCTATATGAGAATTCTTCCAGTTGCTAATTATGTCTATTCCAATTACATATTCAAGAATTGGGGAAATTACCACAGAATGGGTCTACAGACCAATTAGGTCCATTGTAAGTTGGTCTTAAACTAAGCTTCCAACTGTCGCCCCACTACTGTAAGCCTTCACTTTGACTGATGAGCCACAGTGACATTTTGGGTTCCCAGGAATCAGCATTAATTTAAAGCCAGTGTCTAGTAATCACTAAAAAGTTTGGATATTTCCTTTTCTCTGAATAACAGTTACTCTAGAAAATGACCACAGGTCTCTTAGGTAAAGGCTTAGAGGAAGATTTATGGTATCTACCTGTGACAATGGTACCTCCTCAAGAGGTCCCAGCCTCCCCTGGTCAAGGGGGTCTGGCCTATGACTTGACCTTGGTCTGGAAACGGGGAGAGGTTGTGACTTTCCTCTGTGATGATTCAAGTCAGGCTTACTTACCAGATGTAGAGTTGTTCCTGTTACATATATGGAGCAATATTCTAGTAGAGTGCCCATCAATTTCATATTCAAGGATACACTGACCACCAAATATCTCTGCAGGTCAAGGTGTTTTGATTACTGATTCATCCCTGCTGCTCTTTATAAGAGATGTGTCTAACTTGTCTTTGGCAGTTAGATCCTGCCACTTGGTTTCAGCTATGCTGGGATAATATCATTGCCATTGAAATTGGCAATTGAAATGCCATTGAAGTCCACCTCAATGGCAATGAGAAACTTGATTATAATTCAGCATTGTCACGATTAATATTTATACATGATTTTTAGCAGTATCAGCCCTGTGAATACAAGAAATAAGAGATTATTTTAAGACTATCATGGATGCTCTCTGGTTCTCAGACCATGATTTGAGCTGAGAGTTAAAGTACCTGAGCTGGTCATTTTCTTCTGTAGGTGTTCAAGTGTATTCAGAAAAATCTATATCTCACACCACAATCTTTATAGTTATCAATATTGTCATAAAAGTCAAGTGTAGTGGCCATTTATGCCGCTAAGGCACATGCTTCTGTTTGCACTCCATCACAATCTACCACTGGTGATAGCATGATTGTGTTGCCACTTCATGCAACAGATGACGAGCATTCTATTTTCTATTGACAAGGAACTCAGCACTGTGGTGAGTTCCAATATTATGGCCAATAATGCAACCAGGCAAACGGATGTGGCTCAAGTGGTTGAGCACCTTCTTCCCCCATGGAGGTCCCTGGTTTGGTTCCTGGTGCCTCCTAAAAACAAAAAGAACAAACAACAAGCAAACAAACAAAAAAACCAACTCAGAGGAGCCAATATGGCTCAGTGGTTGAGCGCTGGTACCTAAAAAAAAAAAAAAAAAAATGCAGCCAAATGAATCCCAAAATCTCATCTCTATGGATCCATCCTCTGTGACTACCCACATCCTTTGTACCATCCTGTATCAGTCAGGGGTCAGTCAAGACACAGAAACAACACAGCAATTCAACACAGTAATTTGAACAGGGAAAGTTTAATATAAAGATTATTAATAAAAAGGAATTGGAGTGATGGGGAATTAGCTAGTACGCAGTAAAGAACACTCTAAAGAGTACAGGGATCGCAGATATAGGGAACAGCCACTACCCCCAGGGCTGAAATCCATACACCATTGAGGAGGGTGTGGCCAAGGCTCACTGGATGGTAGAGAAGTTCACTGAAATTGTGAAACCACCCAAGGGAGTTAGAGTGGCGGTCTAACATGAAGCTGCACGCATTGCAGGAAGCTGGTGCTGCAGAACCCATGCACACTGCAGGAGCCTGCCTAGAAGAGCATACCAGTAGGAAGAGAAGGCCTTTCCTCCAGCAAGGTCCCTCCAGCATCCTCTGCTGAAAGCTTAACATTGAGTCATATGGCAAAGAGAGATTTACAGGGTCCAGATTCATTCTTGTAGAACAGAATTTGACAATGAAGGGTGAATTTGATGCTGAGAAGCAATAAGCTGATAACTGGTACTGTATCTTGTCATATTAAATTTTTACTTTTGTTATCAAAGATATTATCTTTCTCTTGGCTTTTGTGTTTTATATTCTGTTTCAGAAATGTTTATGCGTGTATGTGTGTGCACGTGTGTGTGCACGTATGCATGTATTTAGATCTTTAATCCATTTAGAATTCATTGTGTATGGTGTAATGTGATGATCTAATTTACTTTGAATAGACTCAATCTTAATTTGTTTTTTTCTTTATTATTTTTTTTTATTATTTTTACTCAATCTTAATTTGAAAGGCCATATATATCATATATAAATTTATGCATGTAAATGTGCTTCTCTGGTATAGTCTGTTACATTCATCTGTTTGTTTATTCCTTTACCCAAATAGATTTTCTTGTCTGAATATAAAAGACTTTGTTTTCTTTTTTCTTTGAGGTACCCTGATTGAACCCAGGACCTCATACATGGGAAGCCGGCGCTCAACCACTGAGCCACATGCGTTCCCCTGAGTTGTTTTTGTTTTGCTTTTTTTTGGAGGCATCGGGAACCAAACCTGGGAACTCCCATGTGGGAAGCAGGCACCCAACCGCTTGAGCCACATCTGCTCCCCAGATAAAAGACTTTGAATAGGACTTTAAAAAACTCTGAGGAGGGCCCTGGGGAGAATGAAAAGACTGTGAAGAGAGGATGATGTTCTTAAGTGAAACAAATGGAGATAAATATTTTGAAGTTTATTTGATTAACCTGTTACAATATTATGGTTTTCCAGCTGACAGTAAAAACTGCTTGGCAGCAATTGGCCTCTATCTCTGGTCATCCCACCCACCCTGTAAGTCTAGAATCCATATTGAGAGGCTGCCGGTTGAGAGGCAAGGGAGAGGAGGTATGCAAATCAACTCTTAGGTTTTGAAATCAAGAGCCAAACTCTATTTTGCCTGGGACCTTCAAGTTATAACAATCACAGTCGTTCAACATTATCTTCATAGTAATGATAATAAAAAGTAGATAAAAGGTTTAACAGTTTATTTTTATTCATGCAATGCTTACAGAAATAAAACTTGGAAAAAGGAGATATGACTACCAATCAAGTCTGAATGGGATTCTAGAAGGAGCAGTTTGAACTTGAAAAGCTGCCAGTTGAACATTTTCTGTCACATTGGGTAGGGAACCATCATCAATCCTTTTTTTGTGTTTAATAGGTACCTGTAATATAAATATTATGTAGATATTGGTGCTTTTTCAGAAGATGATGAATAATTCTTATTAGAGCATCATAAAAAGTTGCTGTTTCAATGAGACCAAGGTCATTGGTTCAATCTGGGTTAGGCCACTTAGCATGTCTTCTCGTATGCATTTTGTCATTGGTCATAAAGGGACCTGGTCAAGAATGAATCAGTCAATGGATTGAGTGAATCTTGAAAGCCCTTGGAGTCCTAACAATGCAAAATGAATTTTCCTTTGGAAAAGGCTATGTGGAAACAAATAAACATATACTACAATTTAATGTTTGGGGGAAAGAGGACTGCACAGCAACTGGTGGGTCAAGCCTGTGGTGGGCATTCGTCATGTGGATCACAGCTGGGTATGTCCCCAACCTGTATGTTCCCCCTCTGCCTCTTAGCTGTGTGTTTAGAAATACTGCAACAAATGTTGGCCCCTCAACTTGACCATCAGCTGTAAGAATTAAACCTTTGAAGGAGGCCTTAGAATGAAGAAATTATTAAATCTTTTTCTCCTAATTTTTCTCAAGATAAGAGGGGAGGAATTCTGATTGGAATGTGTTGATTGGATATATAGATTACTAAAGGGGATTCTGAAAGGTAATGGAGCAAAGAGTATAATATTTTCTAAAGTCATAGAGAAGGCAGTGGGAGAGGATATAAATACTGTTTTATATAAAAAACTGAATTATTAAAAAAGTAATTCCTGAAATCAATGCTATACTTTAACTGAATCTGCATTCTGAGAATTTTCTTGGAAAGTAGATTCCTCATGTGCCTTTAAATGACCTTCTAAAATGCTTTATTTCTCCTGTGCCAGGGAACTTATATAAGGGATCTGATGCTACTAATTAATTATTGTTGATGACTTTTTTTTAAAGAAGAAATTCAGAAAACATAACAAGGTGTTAATAGTGACTTACACTCACACCTAATTGACTTGTAATTGTGTGGGTACTACTGGGCTTAATTATTTCAACATTGGAATGCTATTATCTAGACTCAAAGCACCTAGAAAAGATACTGATATATAATTTTTCTAATGTAAGTTTGAAGTGACCATAAAGCCATAACTTTGGATTTAAAATTTTTCATTGTTTCATACATACTATCAAATTTGCCATTACTTACAGTCTTTGGCCTTTGAATCCTCCTTGATATTTTAGTGCCTGTAAGATTAGTCTTCAAAAAGCATTGCTGGGTGTATCTGGATGATGTGGAAGCAGAACTTGGGGAGTAGTGAGCCTGGGATACAAGGCCTATGGTGTTAAAAATGTTAAGTTATAATTCTAGTTACAGTGTTGGGCCCAGATTTAATGCATGAAATTTTAGAGCTTAAAATGGGCATCTCAACCAACTTCATCAATTTTGAGTGATGTCAAAACCTGGATGACTTCTCGTGCCTGTGGGTCACATGACCAAGGGAAAACTGATGCTACTACTAATAAAATGATGGGTGACTTGGACTAGGGTGGAGAAGTAGACAGAGGGATTTTCAAACCAATAGGACTTGGTAACCAACTGGATTTGCAGGCTGAGGAAGAACAGCTCCCAGGTTTCTGGCTCAAGCACCTGGATAAATGGTAACACCATTTGTTGAGATGGCACCCCTCCTTCCTCCCAGTATTCTCAGAGCTCAGAGATGGAGAGAAACCAGTCCTCATGAAACAGTTTGAGCCCTGATGAAGCTACTTTAAGCCAGTCCACCCCTGAACATTTTACAGTTTTGTGAGCCAATAGATTTCAATTTTTTCCTTAAGCATTTTGAGAGTAACTGCTCCAGAATAAACTGTGGTTATTCTACAGGCTCCTAGGGGAATCCATGTTAATGCCAAGTATAGGGAGCTGGCCCCTTAACTCTGTCCCCACTTCTAATGTGGGGAGCAGGGATGCTGCAGCCATGGCTCCTGCAGAAAGGAGAGGTCTGGGTCACTTCAAGCTTCCAGCTGGGACAACAGCCAAGGAAGAAGAAAAGGCTGACTTTTGTTTTTTGTGTGCTATTGCCATTTTAGTAAGAGGCTAATTAACCTGTTTAAGGTCACACAGCTGGCAGGATTTGAACTCTGGCCATTTGACTCCAAAGCCCCTACATTCAACCACCAGATACACTGAAGAGGAAGAGGCTTGGCTGAGCTAGGCCAATCATGGTGACTGATATTTGGTGACATTTTCCCAGAGTATGATCTAGAAGAGAACTTAGACTTTATTTGGACCTGGTCTTATGGGGAGGAAGCGAGTTTAGAGACGTCCTGAGGTCTGGCGTCTGCTCCATGCTGCTTGCAGCTGCCCTGCCCAAAGGGCTGTTTTGATTGGCATTTTCACAGGACTCAAGCCCCCAGCACTCGCAAATTATAATGTGTTAAAATGCTTCAAAATCCAACAAAGTGTTATCTTTAAGTGGTTTATTACCCATTCCTGGGACCAGATTTGTTACTGAAACCTTTTGGTATAGGAAATTCTTGAGCATCGTAGTTTTCAGTCACTACTCCAAGGTGAGCTCAGGTGGAGAGTTCTGACTGCACATTCGTTACATACTTGGAATTAAGATTTCTGCATTCTTTCAACAAATATTGAGCTACCCCTTCAGTAACCACTGGATTGTTATCACTGGTCACTGAGACCTTTTTCCATTCAGACCCCGGAGACAGGGAGATTTGTCTAAAGGAGGAGGGCGTCCTTACCGCCTGGCGCGCTCGCCTGGACAGCTGGTCTCCCGGCGTCATCAAGCTGACCTCGCAGCTCTTCTAGGTGCTGGAAAGCGTCCAGCTTCATGCTGCGCTCCTTGGCAAGCCGGCTTCTCACCTGAGGGGGACACGCTCTGTGGCGCACACCGAGCCCCCCCCCCGACCGCAGGGGGCTCTCACGGAGGGTGTCGGTCCCAGGCTACCCCAGTAACACAAGTCTTCGTGGAGTCTTGATTAGGCTGAACGCAGCCTTCTGAGAATCACGAGCTCCAGGAAGGTCAACGGCTTAGCCAAACAGGAACGAAGGCAGCCCTTGGGACCTCTTTTGTACCTTCTAATAGCCAAAAGTTTACTTACAAAATTTCTATCTTTTATGTTTATTTCACAATGGATGGGGTGGGGGAGAGGGAGGAGGAGGGCCCAGTTCACTAAGCGCCCTCCAGGCCAAGCGATGGCATCTGCCCCGAGCACCCACAGGAGTGGCTGATGGTTTCAAACAGAGGAAAGACTTGGTCTCTGTCAGATCTCTGTGCTCAGCTCGGGTCATCATCTGCTGGGAATGTCCTGAGCTCTGTCTCTCAGGCCTGAAATAAGGCCCACATCAGGCAGCAACCTTTGAATTTACTGTTTAAGCACTTCATGTGAATTAACTAAATTCATCCTCCCCCAAACCCTATAAAGTGAGTACCGTTATTATTTCCATTTAACTGATGAGGAAACTAAGGCACGAAGTCCATGGACTTTGCCCAAAGGCACACAGCTAATGACATTTGGAGGGCCTGGGCTTGTGAACCAGGCTGCGTGACTCCAAACGGCCTCAGCAGGCACAGGGGTGGGCAAGGACACTGCTGCTCTCTGAGGCCAGATGGTCACTACCCACCCACGGAGCTGGGAGGCTGCAGGCCAGGGGGCTCTTGCTGGCTAGTAAGTCGGCGGGTCTCCACCTGGGGTGGGTGTGCCCAGGGGTGTGTGAACTGCGGGGAGAGCTGCACGGGCACTTTAGGAAGGACCAACAGCTGCTTTTACATTTATATCCGGAAAACATGTATTTACTGGAAGAAATCACAAAATATTTCTCTTTTGATTATCTGTAGAATCTCTGCCATTAACCAAATAACCAACCACTAACAAGAGATGAGTTTGAGATGCTAATCTATGAATCTCCCACTTTTTGGTGGCTTTTGACAAATGTGTGACATCAGTTTTTCCTTACAGATTCAGTCATACTTTAGTTTACTTTTCATGAAATAAATGCAAGGCTCTAATTTTTCTTTTCTTCTAAAACTACTCATTTTCTTTCTCCATTTCTAGAAAAAAATATTTTCTCTAGAGTCCCATAAATTCCATTTTTATCCTTTTTTTTTTTTTTTTTTTTTTGGTCATTTATCTTTTGAAGATTTCTCCTTACTGATCCTTACTGATCTCCACTTTAAGCATTTGGAAAACTTGGCCAATAATTAAATTTTCCAATTCCCCTTTCCTACTATCTTTGGTGAATTAATTGATTCCAATTAATTCAGTGAGTATGCATGAAGTGCCTACTCTGAAAAAAGCTGCTTCTTTTTCCTTTTGTATTGAATTACATTCTGTACTCTCCTTTGTTGGACATTGCATTACTCTATATTTACATTTTATTATTTCCTCCTATTTTTTTCCATTGTGGGATATATTTAACAAGAATATATTGATTGCAAACCATTCCTGCCTTTCATTTTTGTCTCTGCAGTTCCAGAAACACTTTTAATAAAATCCTCCTACAATAGCTTCTGTGATGCTTGCAGATTTTCCAGATTACTTCTCAAAGTTTTCTCAAGGATCCCTAGTTCAAAAATGAGGGCTCTGGGGAAACATGTTTTTCAAGTGGGTTACAAGTGTACCAAGATTC
The DNA here is from genome assembly GCA_026826555.1 of Tolypeutes matacus. NCBI lineage: Eukaryota > Metazoa > Chordata > Mammalia > Cingulata > Chlamyphoridae > Tolypeutes > Tolypeutes matacus. The sequence goes on from JAKSZT010053792.1 coordinate 8,705,394, forward strand.
TGAGCCTTGGGCAGTCAGGCCATCACCTATAAGCAGCCTGAGCAATCACCTAGAGTGGGTATAAATATTACTATTTTCTTGGCATGTCTAGATATGCCAAAGGTTGAGAAACACTGCTGTGGAGAGCAAGGCATGGCAGGTGGGAGAAGAATGAAAGGGTTCATGCCTGGTGCCATTTTCCTTTTGAGTGGGCTCTGCCTCTCGCTGGGATTTACCTGTTGGATTTCTCTCTTAATTTTCTTCTGCTGAAGCTGGCCCAGTTTAGAAGCCCTCTCAGCCTCTTCAGTAAGGAGCTGCAGTTGCTGCTCCTTTTGCTCCACATCTTCCAAGAGCTTCTCCATGCTGGATGTCTTCATGAGATCCAGCTCCTGCCGGTGGCGAGCCTCCTGGGCCACTCTGTGCTCTAACTCCTTCAGCAGTTGAGCCTGTGGCAGGAAAAGGCCAAAGGAAATGAAGAAGGCATGGGCAGGGCTTCTCAGCAGAAGGCAGGGCATGAGAGGTTGGTGAGCACATTCTCCCCCTGAGGCCTGGGGTGGAACTGAGGGGTGTATTCCCGGGCTCAGGGAGATCCGGCCCAGCTGACTGTCCTCTGTCAGCAGGCACACCACCACAATGGAGCTCTGCCTGGCATTTAGACTGTGATCCCCAAGGCAAATTCAGGGGGAAACAAAATCCAGCACCCCCACCAAAAAGCCAGGAAAGTGATCATGCCATAACACGATACCAGGTCAAATCAAGATTTGATTTCAATGTGTATGCAAAGTAACCAGATGGCTAACTGAATAATCATACCTAGCATAAGCTACACTTATATTGTCATTGAGCCTTCTTGAGATTAAGGTTTATTGCTGGGGGACAGGGTGATGGAATATATGCAGTAGGGTGAGGAAGGAACGACTAATCTTGGCTTTAACTTCCAAAATAACTTTAGGGAAACCAGGTTCTACTTGGTTAAAAATGAAAACAATAGTGATAGTGTGGTTCTGTTCTGGAATTTTTCTGAGTAACACTGTGAGTACTAGCCGATCAATCCTTAATTAGAATGTTAGTAGTAGTGATTATTGACATGTGTGTGGAGACTTCCCAGTTTAACCAAGTACCTTACATAATTAGTTCACCTGGTGTACAATAATGAAGAACTGGAATCCAAAATACCCAGATAAGTAAATTATGTTTCACACTTTAAATACACCCAGCTTTCCCAGGCTGTTATTTAAGTTCATCTGTTCTCTCTCTAAACCAAGGGTCCTTCTGCTTTATTCATGTTCAGCAGGTTGGCATAGTTACTTAGAGCTTAGACTTAAAACACCTTTATTTTGGTGCCAGCCCCTTATTGAGCAGCAATAACATCTGAGAGTGAGACTAACTATGGACCAACAGGAAAGGAGCTATGACTCTCTGGGGTCCGGGCTGGCGGCTGGACCACACTGTGTGCAGAGGGTTGCTGTCAACGGGAAGTGGGCTTGGGCTATGAAAGGTGTCGTATTCAAGGCAGAAACTCAGACACCAAGGCACCCACATGATAAAAAGATGCTCCTTGAAGTGTGTACGCACACACACACACACACACAGGGGAACAATCTTGCATGTGAATGATAATTTGTGTGAGAATGATATTTTACCATCTCAGCCAAATATGCGTAAGAACAAAGGCCTGTTGGCTGCTGCCCTTGGTTTCTGAGCTGGACTAGGAGGGAGAAGAAGTTGTTGAGGTTCCGGGCATCTTTTTCAGGCCATAAGATCTGCTCAGTTTCACACTGCGAAGCTCTGGTGGCTGCAACTGGTAGCCATGGGGCTGCTTCTATTGCCACATTAGGCTTTGCAGGGCATGTTCAAAGAGAGGAAGAGGTGTTCTGAGGCCCAGATACCTGCTTGTCCTGCTGCTTCCATATCCTTGCATTGTCAGCCTGGGTCCTGGCCAGCACCTGCCTTAGAGCCAGTAACTGTTGGCGAAATAATACTGCTTCTCGTTCTGCCATTAGCTTGATGCAGAAACACTCTTTTTTACTTTGAATAGCCTCCTGGAAACATCCCAAACAAAGCGAGATAGGAAATAAATTACTTATAGTGTTAGTTTTACAAGCAGCATAGAAACCACTTCATCATCCATTGTTCCTTTGAAACTTCTGGTATCAGGAAGCTGCTGTTTGTCCCTGCTTCCATGATTTTAATTAAGAATAGTGGACCAAATCAGAGTGAATACTCAGAAACAGTAACAGGAAAGCTTTCCAAGCTGCTATCGGTGTGTTTTGGTTTCAATTTGTTTTAAAGCAGATTTTCCATTTGTTATTGTGTTACTTCATTTTCCTCAGATGAATCATGTATGAAACCCAAAGATGTGCAATATTTTGACAAAGCAGCCTCAGGCCCTTGGTAAAGTATCACCAACTTTTCCCTGCCCTTGTGCTAAACTCTCTGATCTACTCTCCTTCGTTACTTGTTTCTGCCTCTTTCCTATTCCTTCTGAGGTTCTGACATTGCTCCAAATGCAAGAAAAATCTCCAACTGTCACATCCTTCAACACAGCTGCCAAGGATCAGCAGGGCCACCAGCACACCAGCTGTGGCAGAGGTGGCCGGCCACCCCCAGGGCGGGCCGAGTCCCCCCCCCCACCCCGGCACTCACCTCCTCTGCCCTGCTCAGCTGGCCGCGGAAGCGTGCCTGCTGTGCCGCCAGCCGCCAGCGGCCCAGGTTCCTCGCTTTGCACACCAGCGCGGCCAGGCTGCAGTTGTCCTCCTCCAAGGCCTGCAGCTGCTCCTGCTAAGAAGGCTCACTCTCAGCAAAGGCTGTCCCCAACACTTTTCTCGGGAGGGGCATGAATCCCGGCATTAGAAACACACCTTCCAAAAAATGACAAATTGGGCAGCGAGCCCCAGGGCCCTGTTTAAATGCCTGGTGCAATGCTTTCTCAGGGAAACCTGGCTGGAATGTGAAGGGAGCTAACAGGGGTCAAATGCTAGGAGGAAATGCTGCTATCCCATTGTGCAATGAAATCACATACTTTGGCTGGGTTTTCTTTCATTCCTTCATCAGGTCTGGCAGAGCCCCATTTTTTCTTTAGGTTCTTCATATTGTCAATCCCTTCTTGTCTCACCTCACTGATGAGCTCACAGACTTTCTGAATCACATTAAGCTGATTCTCATCCAGCTTCTCCTGCAAATTGCAGACTCAAGTTAAGGAAGTACTATGGATTTAGGGGTGTGAAGGACAGTGGAGGAAGAGAGATTTTGCCTTCAAACACCCAACTTTCAATGATTTAACATTAAAACAGCATTCAACCAGACAATTATTCTATCATACATTATATGGAAATTACACTTATGGCCCCTTTAGAATTGTCTTTAACCCACAAGCCTTCATTGTTCCATCTGATAGTGAACCTGGGGTGTCAGGTGCCAAGGCAAGCTGAGCAGGTGGGAGGTCAGAGACAGAAAACCTGCCATCCCGATTGCCCCTGGGGAGGATGGCTTGGGAAGGTGAGCCTGGGGTTTTTTACTATCAGGTTGTCTTGGAGCATAATATGCCCAGGCACAACATTGCAGACCAGCCACTATTGAGGAACTCCATTAAAAATAAAGTGGAGGAAGGTATCAGGCTGTTTCACTAGTTAAACTCCAGCAGAAATTTTATTCCCCATTCTAAATGGCCCATGGCAAGGGTGAAAAGACCTAATCTTTGGTTAGCATAATTATAGACTGAGCATCCTTGGGGTGAGCAGGGAGGGTGTCCTCTCTGAACTAGTTTTCTGGAGAGGAAGGTAGGAGAGTCATGTTGGCTGGGAAGCCACGACAGAAGCTTAGCTGCCCGCCTCACAGCTGAAGCTTCCCAACTTTCTTGAGACCTGGGGCAGAACAGGGATCCCCTTTGTTGGGAGGCTTGATGGAACTATTTTAGCTTGAAAGAAATAGAGAATCCACTTTTTGTCTAGGAATCTGGCAGAAGCTTAAAAGAATTTAAGAAATTTCTCTAATCATTTCACACAGGAAAGGTCTCTCAGCAAATTCCAGCCTTCAGTGTCTGCTCACCCCTCTCCTCAGCACCAGGCCCAGCATTTTGTTTTTGATCCTTTAATATTTGTAAGCGTTTGAGGTCCCTTCTCAAGTAAGCAGGGGATCTCCAATCCCCTCTGGAATGACCAGGTGCAGGCAGAGACTCAGTGGAAGTCCTTGTCCCACAATGACCCAGGAACCACTCTGGAATCCCCAGAGAGAGACCAGCAGTGAGGACCCAAATGAGGCTAGCTCTGCAGTGCCTCCAATAGCAGGAAGGAGGGAGCACTGGAGGAGTCAGGGCTGGACTTGGGGGGGGTGGGGGGTTGTGCTGAACTTCATACTTGCAGGGCTGCTGACCAGGCTCCCTGATGGCCCATTTAGGTGCAGGGCATCCACCTTATGGCTGCTCAGACACTGTAAGAAAGTGACTGGCTTCCACAGTGCTATGGGCACATGGGAACCCAATCACTTCTCTTCTGGGATGGATCTTCAGTGACAGTTCAGCACTGACAATGGATGTGAGAGAGAGGCTGGCAGGCATTTTGAGAGTTGGAATACTCTCTGAAAGCCAATTCAAATTCTGAATCTGCCTAGGGGTGCTCAGGGAATGTTTGCTGCCGTCTACACTGGGGTCTGTCCTGGCCCCAGGCACTTTCAGGAGACAAAACAGCAGCAGACCCCAGGCCAACAGCAATCAGATGGTGACAATGGTAACTGGCAATAGAATGTGAAAAGTAACAAACATCTAAGTTATCTAAAGTCAGTGTTTGTCATGATAAAATAATGACCACCCAATGCTGACTGTCTCTCTGCAGTGAAAGCTTAGGGCTGGAAGATTCTTGAGTCCAAGAGTCTCTTTTTACCACAAAGCACATCCTGTCACTGATCCCTTTGTGTGTGGCCTATGTGGGACTCAGTTACACCAGGCTCCCCACAGGGCTGTGCAGACATCCAACACAGGACACTCACTTTTATGTGTAAACAGGTCATGAACAAAGCATGGACTAATGCTTCATATTCCTCTTGGACTTCTTTTCTAATCTGCGTTCTGAGATTTAGATTCTCCTCTTCCAAATCTGTGAGTCGGGCTCTCAGCGCAGTGATTTCCATAATCAAATCGTGGCTGAGATCTGCAACCTAACAGTAGAAATACTAAAAGCCATTGATTGTACACTTTGGATGGATTGTATGGTATGTGAATATATCTCAATAAAAGTGCAAAAATGGAAAATGATTTAGGAATTCTAAACAGCAGCTACAAAATACTTCTGTGTGGATCAGTGTTGAATTTGCCCTTCTACTTTGAACCTAATGAAAAGGGTGACTATTCTGTTGCACCAGTGTGTGCAGAAGAATCAATGGTTGGCTCAAAGTTCCCAGAACAGAGCCATAGCAGGTGCTCAATAGGTGGTTAATTCATGAAGGACCCCAGAAGAACTACTACTTTTGCACTCTCAGTTGGAGAAAATACATCAACTGTCTTGCTCTCTGTGGTGGTTTGGAGCTGCATATGCCAGAAAAACATGTTCTGTGGGTGTGAACCATTGTAAGTAGGCTCTTTTGATGAAGGTACTTCAGTTAGGGTGTGGCCCACCTCAATCAGGATTGGTCTTAATCCTACTACTGGAGTCCTTTATAGGCAGAATGAAATCCAGACACACAGAGAGAAAGCCACAGAGGGAGTGGCCAGCAGCTGAAAGTCAACGAAAGCTGGAAAAGAAGGGAGAGGCCAGGAGCCCGCTATGTATAGTGCCATGTGACAGAGGCGCCCAAGACCAAGGATTTCCAGCAGCCAGCCCCAGAATGCCAATCTTCAAGAAGAAAGAATCTCCTTGATGATGCCTTGATATGGACTTCTCCTAGCCTCAAAATCATGATCCAATAAATTCCCATTATGTAAGCCAACCCATTGCATGATATTTGCTTTAACAACAAGGAAACTAAAACAGATTCCATCTCCAAACTGGTCTTCCCTTGACACCTCAATCCAAATACCTCATCTTCTTTGGAATATGCTTTATTTACTTAGTTATTTTTCTTTATTTATCCCCCTACCCCCCACCCTGCAGATGGTTCTCTCATCTGTCTGCTCATTGTTTGCTCGCCTTCTCCAGGAGGCACTGGGAACCGAACCCGTGACCTCCCACATGATAGGGGAGTGCCCAACGGCCTGAGCCACACCCGCTCCCCTGGAATATGCTTTAACTGGCTTCAAAAGACAACAGCAAAAAAGAAAAATACACAAATTAACAAACAAAAAAAGAGGGAAAAAACCCAAATACTAGAACAACAACAAATAGCAAAACCAACCAAAACCTCAAGAAAGACATAATCTTTAAGGAGAGTTGCTTACAAAAAGTGGAAACACATGCCTGTGGGTGTTTCTGAAGGGGTCCTTCATTGACAGGACTTCTAAGGCCTGCCTCTGAACAAGCAAATGACGTTAAGAAGTCCCACTTCTGGATAACTCTGAGGATGGAATTGAGAAATGGAGAAGAGAACCCCTTTTAGTAGTAACTGACTTACCTGACCAACATCTTCTTCAGGCCAACTCTGACCTCTTCGTACAAGGTCTAATTCCTGAGCAGGAGAAAGCAGTGAACAACCAAATTCAAACCTTTACTCTTCCAACTATGGCCCGATTCATTTGGAGCTCACATGGAGCCAGGACTGTGCTTGTCAGCCATTGGACATTATGATGTCCAACATGACATCAAAAGACAGTGTCAACTTCCAGGCATCCACATGATGCAGGGGACTCGGCTATGGGGATAAGCCAAAATGGGGGTGAACTCAATATCCAATTTTTGATATTTTAATGCATCATTTGATTTTTTGGCTAGTCTTTCAGGCTTTTCTTATGTACAACCAAAAATTACATTGAACCACTGATGCAATCCTTTTCAAAACTCTGTGTAAGCTAGGAGTGACTCTTGGATCCCACTAATGCGACCTCATTTTAAGGAAGTCTCATCAGTGAAGCTGGCCCATGATATTCGTCTTGAAGACAGAGTTTGTTCAAGGATCCTGGCTGTTTAAGTAGACCAGGAACAGCTCACAGTGCCTTGTGTTTGCTGAGGGTGTTTGCTGAAGGGCGGGAATGTCAGCTCTGCATCTTCCCCAGAAGCCCAGCCCCTTTGGGGCTCATCTCTTAAATTCTCACTAGGAAATCACAAAGCACACATTCCGTGTTGCTGGGACCATCAACTTTGCTGCTGAGAATACCAGAGCCCAAGAAAAAGAGCCAATGAGAAGAGTAGTTTGAAGAGTACCATTCACCCTCAATTCTTGCATAAGAAAAAATTCCCCATTCAATTCTACTTTTCTGTTTCCAGTGGCTCCTGGGCTCCCTGCCCACACCCATTCCCACTTCAGTTCTCATCTCTCTGGGAACATACTTGCTCCTTCTGGTAGAGCCTCTGCCTCGCATGCTGTAACACATGCTCATAGCACATGGAGTAGGTCTCAAAGTTGCTGCGCTCTCTTGTCATCACATCGCAACCCAGAGAAAGGAGGCAAGCCTCGAGGTGGTCTTTCCTGAAAGTGATCTGAAAAGGCAGAGGCGTCATCCACAGCAGCTCCAGCGGAACGACCTCACCAAGCCAGGCAGGCAGGAGAGAGGAGCCACTGCCTCCCTTTCTCCTGTCCCAGGAAAATGGTTCTAGCCTTCCACGCCTCTTTTATATAAGTTTGCATGGCCAGGGTCAAGAATGCAAATGGAGGCCCACATACCACACAGCTAAATATTTTAAATATTTAAAAGTTATAAATCAAACAATTAAAATAAATACGTTAAGTTCTCCCACCTCAAAAGATAGATCTTCTAAATGACCAGGAAGGCCAGTTTTGATTTTAGAATTCTTGGATGGCTCCAAGTTCTGTGCTGAAATGGGATGACTTGGGGAGAGCCAGAGTTTACAGTTTTGCCTCTTTCTCATCCCACAGCCTCGTGGCATACTGTGAAGCCCCTCACTGCATGTGAGGGGCACCGCATCTCCATCCACAACCCTCCATACAGCTGCCCTTGGGCACCCCTCAGGCCAAGGGTGTGCCCTCTGGCAGTGAGGTCCACTCTCACTCTGGGGAGGATCATCTGGGAAGAGGCCCACGCAGGCCCTGGGTGGTCATGTCTCCTTGGCCCCAGAGCCTTCTCCAGCGTGGCTGGAAGAGGACTGGAGGGCAGCCCTCTGAAGTGAGGGGCATCGGCTGGGCCCCTCTTGCTCCATCTAAGGGCCATACCGCTCATTCCCAGGCTACACCATTCCCTCCCTTCTCTAGGAGATTGGCCCTTTTTGAAGAGATGGCCATTAAGCAACAGAGGAAAAGGCCACCCCTTCCAAGGCAGCCTTAGATTTAGGCTCTGGAGAGAAATGGGAGCCAATATGTAGATGGTAGGACAGAGCCTAGAGCCACTCGACTGGGACCTGTGTGTCCATGTGAGTGTCAGTGAGTGGGGGCCCCTGTACATCTGTGTGTCTGCGTGTGGGTCTGTGTTTGTACCAGTGAGTGTGCGTGTAGCTATGTGTCTGTGTGCATCTGTGGGGACGTGTGTCTGTGTCTGTGTGTGGTGTAGCTCCCTGTTTCTCTCTGTGTGTCTGTATCTGAGAGTGTTGAGTGTCTGTGTGCATCTGTGGGGATGCCTGTGTGTCTGTGTACATCCCTCTGTGTGACTGCATCTGTGTGTGTGCCTGAGGGTCTGTACCAGCGAGTGTGTGTGTAGGTGTACCTGGATGTAACTGAGGCCAGGTCTAGACCAGCTTCCACCCTACATAAGACTTGCTTGGGACACTCCCAGGGTCAGGCAGGCTCCCGCTCACTGGCAGTCTGCTGCAGGAGCTGGGCTGCCCTCGGAGCCTGGGGCGAGTCCACTGGCTCTGAATTGATTTTCTGGTAGGCCCAGAGCACTGTCTGATGAGCACAACCTCAATACCCCACCAACCTCCAGAGAAAGCTCAGGTGGCCTTCCCCAAGGCAAGTTACTGAGGCAAAGTAGCAGAGACGGAAAGTAAAGATAAAGCCAGTATTGAGGAAGGGGCGGGGAAAAGTGTCTGCTCACCCACTGCCAGTGGGAGGGTGAATTGGTTTGGCATTTTGGAGGGCAGGCAGGCAGGATCTAGGAAAAGATTTTTAAATGATCATGACCTTTGGCCCAATAACTCCTCTTTTAGGAATTTATCTTTAGGGAATAATAAATATTATATACAAAAATACATGTAGAGGGGTGGATGTGGCTCAAATGGTTGGGCGTCCGTCTCCCATATGGAGGGACCTGGGTTAGATCCCCGGGACATCCCAGTAAAATTTTTAAAAAAGAAAAATATAGAAGGCACACCGGCCGCCAGATTCCACGTGCGGACGTGCCGGGCCCTGCCGAGCCATGCAGCAAGATGATGACATAACAGGAGAGTGACACAAGGGAGAGCCAAGACGAGACATGCCAAAACCCAGGAACTGATGTGGAGCAGGTGGCAGAACGCCTCTCTCCCACATTGGAGGTTCCCAGGATCGAATCCTGGTGAAGACAAGAGGAAAAGGATGAGAAGAGAGGGAAGGAAACAGACACACGGAATTGCCCAGCAAAATGGATACAAAACAGCAAAAACAGGGGGGAAGGAGGGGGTTTAAAATGGATTAAAAAAGTAAAATAAATAAATAAATCTTTTAAAAAATGCATTTAAAGGGATAGTCTTTATAATGTTTTTGAAAACAAGCTAAAGCTTCTAACAATAGCAAATGGGTTGAATCTATTCTGGCCTATCTATACAATGAAATACTAAACAGCCACGAAAAATTATGATATGGATATATGTTTATTGACAAAGACATTTATAACTTAATGTCAAGTGCAAAAAAGCACACTACAAAAAAAGGTCATATAGAATAATCTTTTGTACAAAAACAAATGTGCATGAAGAGGAAAAGAGTTATATTTATAAATAAAGTTTGGAAGGAAATATACCAAAATGATCATAGCGGTTACAATGATTAGGAGTAGTAAAATTTTCTAAAGCATCACATTTCTATTTTGTAATACAATATAATCGTAAGATGTATATATAATTAAGAGATAATGAAGCTTTTTAAAAAGCCATCAACTGTATCGGCTTGGCAAGATGCACTCAAGCTGTGCACAGTGGAACGAGGAGATGAAAACATGATGGGCAGGGTCCCCCCGAGGATTCTGGGCGGTAGCCAGGCAGTTAGAGGTAGGAGCCCTTACCTCATGCTTTCCCTCCTGAGCCAACCCTGCCCACCACTCCCTCACTAGAGTCCTCCTCAAGGGGCTGTCAGTGGAATGGGGGTGAGGACAGTTGGTCCTGCCTCGCTTACACTTCTTGTCCCAACCCACCCCTTGGAAAGTAAGCAGCAAGGTAGCCAGAGATTAGCTGCTGTTGCCAAGACAAAGGGAGCTCAAAGGTCTATCCCCTGAACCTTGACTTCTTTATGGTGACAGGGCCAAGGTTAAAGGGTTTAGTAATGACAAAGGAAATACTTCCTGTCCTGCCACAGTGAAGCTGTGAGATGCCACGAGACTGGTGGCCCATGACCTCACCCAGCTGGGCCAGGCCCAGTGCTCCCAGCCAGCCAGAGTGACTCACCATGGACTGTCGTGGAGCGGCAGAGCCCAGGCACGGGCATGCTGGAAGGCTCCACCGGTGCTTCAGCAGGCCAAACGCCTCTCACACTAACCCCACTCTAGCCACCACAGATGCAGGACCCCAAATGGATAGAGATGTTAGAGCTGAACCACAGTGGTCTTCTGCCAAAAGGCACACACTGCCCTCTTGGCCAGATCATCTTTTGCCCAGCAAGCATGAAGAACGTTTTGGTGGGTCTGCATATACCAGAGAGGTGGGAATAGCCAGGATGTCCCCTTGAGCATCTCCAGTGGCCAGAGAAGTTTTGTTTCTTCCTGCCCTGCCTGGCTCTGCTGTAGGCCTCAGGAGACTGGGCTCCAAGGTCAGCTCAAGGGGATGGCCCAGAGCAGGTGAGTCTGAAGCAGGACATCTGCACAGGGGGCATGGAGGGAGCTCGGGTCTGAGAGGCATGTCTGAGGAGGGAAGGCAGGAAGCCATGACCAGCAGGCGAGGGAGAGGGACAGGTGCAGGGGACTCCCAGGCCCCCAGCGCTCCATTTCTCCAGGTGAACTCTGTTCCTGCAGGCTTGGTCTTCCCCAAGCAGCATTTGGAGCCACCTGAGCTCTGCAGCTGGACCACTGCTCATGTGGTTTCTGTGGACACAGTCCTCCTGTGGGCTTTCAGGGCAGTCTACTTCCTAAAAGCTGCTCTTTAACCCCCTCCCCCTCCTGCCCTGCCAGTCTTCCTGGGTCACTCTAAATGTCAGCTCCGATAGTGTCAAAATACACTGTGAAGGGCTTCACCTGCCAACTTCAGCTACAAGGCGGGTCCCTGGGTGACCAGGCACAGACTTTGGAGGGGGTCCCAAAGACCTGTGATTCCAAGACAATGCCAGGCTTCCACCATCTCATAGTGTGGCCCACATTTGGTTGTACCTGATAAAGGTTTGCCCTGCCTACTAATGCCCTCGATGTTGGGATGAAGTTTATAGATGGGGAAGAGCAGATCGTGTGCCACAAAATTCTCTGATTCAAAAGTTTTTCTGAGCATGCCCCAACTAATCACCTCTGTACCTCCAACTGGGGACCTCTGAGCTGCAGGAGCCCCAGAGGAACGAAACCTCAAGGCCAGAAGTTTGACTCCCCCTCGCAGGGCACACGGTACCGCCTTTGTTTATAATTGAAAGCTTACCGCAAACACGTGTCAATCATAAAGTTCTGAGGCAAAAATATCGCCACCCCTCATAATTAAGAACTGAAGTGTTTAGTGTAAAATGATGTGGAATAGTTGAAGAGCCTTGTGTTTAGAAAAATATACACTGGGGGGAAACATTATTTTAAGAAATTGAGGCCATTTTGCTAAGTCAGGTTTTAAGAAATGGTTGAATTTCAAAGGAAACCGGATTCATACCTACCTAATGCACTTATGTTTAATTTATTCATGATCCTAAAAGCTCTGTTATAGCCAAATACCCAAATACACTCTCTTATCCTGCCTTTTCAGCTGATTCCTTTGACTTAGCAAGGTACTTCCTGCCAAATTAAACTTTTAGAACTCCAAGTGCTGTGTACGTGTAGGTATAAATATATATGATAGTTATATATATGCCACATAGAGTTGTTAGGGATTCAAATATTCTTCTGGAAGGTTACATAAAAAAAATCTTGACACTGTCTTCTTTGTGGAGAGGAAGTTGGGGATGGTGGGGTGGAAGAGGGGTGAAAATTTTACTTTTCTGAACTACATTTTTTTTTTTCATATTGTACATTTAAAAACGTTTTCTAGGGAATGTTTTCAAGGTAGTGGTACTATCGGCTATTTTGGTTTTCTTTAAAATTTCCTATATTAAAAAATTAACAACAAGAAGTGTTGCTAAACATTAACTCATTCCTAAACAAACTCCAGTTACTTTGAAAATTTGACCAAAATCCGAAATCAGCCAGTATGTATGTACATTCCAGTTATTCTCGTCTTTATCAGAAATCAGTCTTTTTCTAAAAGGAAAATGGGAGCAGCCGGTTCCTATTTGGGGTTTAGCCTCAGTATTCATATCACCATTCTAGGAGAGTAGGGACGCGTTAGTAGATCTGAAAGGAGAGAGTCTCCCTTATTTGGGTTTTATGCTTTCAAAAACCAGAATGACTAGTTGTCAATACATACCTCTAGCCCACCATCCTGATAACTCTCCATTAATCTCTGAATCAATTTCTCAACTATTTGTGGTCTTACAACTGAGAAGTTTTCTTTCATGACTTGGTGTCTCCACAGCTCTAGGGGGAAGAACAAAGGAAAACTAGGATCATGAGGCGCTGACCACCATAAATGGCTATGAAATGGCAGCTCCCTGAGACACAACACATTTTCAAATACACAAATAATGCCTGGGGCAAGGGAGGTGACAGGTGGTTGAGGATCCAGGACCTCTGGAATTTGGGGATAAGGTAGATCTTTAACAATATTCCCATTTAGAAGATTTGGAAAAGCACCTCTGAAGTCCAGTGAACAAAATCCCGTTACGTTCTTGGTGCTACAGGGTGAAATTAATGTGAACACAGAGTCTGATTTTTAAAAGGGGAGGAAAGCCAGAGGAGTCACAGATGAAAACGCCGAGTCCTGACAGGCTGTGAACTTCGGCTCCTGCATGGAAGCAGCACAGTGCTGACACCCAGGGAAGGAGGCTTGTTCAGAGTCACTCAGAGGGGCAGGGCTTACGGTAGCAAAAGGCTAGAAAGAACACAAGTGCTCATCTTTAAGGGTTAAGTCACTGAAACTTTGGCACATCCCAACAATGGAGTTGTGTGCAATTGTGAAAAGAGAAAGAGGACGTTCTCCACGTTCTGATATGAAAAGAACCATAGATTGTTAGAGTGAAAAATGCAAAGTGCAGGACAATGGATATAAAAGCCTATCTTTTCTTTTAAAAAATTCTATAATAAAGACAATAAAGGTGGGGGCAGAGCCCCTCAAGCCCACTCAAGGTCGGTACTCCAGAAATTCTCTCTTCTTTCTCCTTTCTCATTGCTTCTTCCCTTTCCTGGATCATTGACAATAGCATGCAAACACGCCATTATTTCTCCCAGTTCATAAAAATACTTCTCTTGACCCTATATCCCCAGTCAGCTATTGCTTCATTTATTTGCTCTCCTTTTGTAGCAAAACTCATGTTTAAACTCACTGTCTGCAATTTCTCTCTAATTCCTCCTTAAACCCACTCAGCTGGCTCTCACCCCTACCCCTCCACTGGAACTGTGTCATAGACACCAATGACCTCCATGTAGCTGAAGGCCATGGTTAGTTCTCAATCCTAATTTTACCTGCGCTATCAGGGGCATTTGATACAATTTATCACTTCCTCCTGCTTGTGGAACTTCTTTCACCGGGTACTGTGTCCTAGTTTTCCTCCTACCTGACTGTTTGTTCCTTAAAGGTTTCTTTGGCTGGTTCTCATTTCCCTTTCTTATTCCCAGTTCTTAATATTCAGAGTGTCTGAGGGCTCAGCCCTTGCCCACCTCCTCTTTTCTACTCACACTCACTCCCTTGGTGATATCATCCAGTCTCATCTAAACGATGACAACTCTCAAATTTATATCAACTGCCCACATGGATGTCTAAAAGGCAATCTTAACTTGTCCAGATCATTCTTTCTACCTCGCTTCATCTACTGTCCTCCCCATCTCAACTGACTGTAATTCCATTTTCCCAATTATTCAGGTCAAAAATCTTGGAGTCATCATTGACGTTTCTCTTTTCCCCACACCCAACAGTCAATCCATTAGTTCCTCCTTCAAAATATACCCAGCATCTGACCACTTCCTACTTCTCTTGCTTCCAACTTTGTCTGAACCACCAACTCCTCTTGTCTGAATTATTGCAACAGCCCCCAAGCCAGCTTCTCCCTTCTTCCACCCTTGCCTTCTTCACAGTCTATTTTCAACACGGCCGTTAGAGAGATTCTATTAAAACGTAAGTCAGATGTCGCTTCTCCGCTCAAACTCCTGTGATGGCTCCCATTACCTTCAGAGTAAAGGCCCAAGTCCTTACAGCAGCTTACAAGACCCCGGTTGATCTGTCCTGCTCTCCCCTTACCTCACTGACTTCATGTCCTACTTCTCTCCCTACTCACTGCATTCCAGCCATGTGTCCTTGAGCTTCCTTAAATGTGATAGGCACGTTCTGTTTAGGGCCTTTGCATTTGCTTGTCCCTTCTGTCTGGACCGCTCTCCCCTCAGAGACCCACAGAATTAACTCCCTCACCTTCTACAAAATCTTCGCTCAAAATGCCACTTTTTCAATGAAGTCTACCCTGACTGCCCTATTTAAAATTTCTAACTTCACAAACCTCCACAATAGCATCCTCTTATTTCTTTTGCTTATTGATTATTGTCTATCTAACTCTTCTAGACTGTGAGCTCCATTAAAGTAAGGATATTTGCTGTTTTAGTCACTCATGTATCTATCCCAAATGCCTAAAATTTGCCTAGAATATAGCAGCCTGGAACATAGTAGGTGCTCATGAATTAGTATATGGTTGTATTTGCATAAAGAAGGTGTGAAATGATATATAAAAATCTAATATAAGTGGTTACCTAAAGGTGGGGTGGAATGGGGTGCTTATGGTCAGAGGTGGAATGAAGACCTCTCAATATATACCTTGTTACAGCATTTTAAATTTTGAACCATGTGAAAGTATTACCTGTTAAAAAATAAAATCAAATTTAAAAATAATATGGCAGCTTGGGAACAATGTAAATATATCAACACTCTTCAACTATCCTGGTGGAAAAGCAAAGCACGTGTGTATATTTATTATGTTGGTAAGAACTGATTGGGTAGGCCCTCCTTCCTTGTGCATAGTCCCAGTGGAGTCTTGAAGAAGAAGGGTCGAAGAAAGGCCTATGGGGTTGGAGGTAGGAGCCAAGCCCCACTCGGCTCTCTTCTTTGTGGGAGTACCGGTCATCAGCAAGAGCACCCACAGGCCCGCTCCCTCAGCTGTTTCTAAGTTTAATTGAGATTTCATACCCATACCTTCAGCTTTCTGGCAGGAGACTCAGTGCATGCTAGAGGACTCATTCAGCACAGTCTACTCCAAAATGTGGATAAGACAGAGCAGGAGCCCCTGGTATTTGCCTTCAAAAAAGGTGATATAGGGGAGCAGATGTGACTCAAGCAGTTGGGCACTTGCCTCCCTCATGGGAGATCCCAGATTTGGTTTTCAGTGCCTCCTAAAGAAGATGAGCAAGACAGTGAGCTGACATGATGGGCTAGCGCTGTGAGCTGACACAACGAGATGACGCAACAAGATGACGCAATGAGGAGACACAATGAGAGACACAACAAGCAGGGAGTGGATGTGGCTCAAGTGATTGGGCACTTCCCTCCCGCATGGTAGGTCCTGGTTCAGTTCCCAGTGCCTCCAAAAAAGAGAAGACAAGTACGACACAGAAAGCACACAATGAACAGACACAGAGAGCAGTCAGCGAGCACAAACGAGGAGGAGGGAGAAATAAATAAATAAATCTTAAAAAAAAGAAGCAGCTGAATAACCTTGGGATGTCTACCCAGCTACCACTATCTCATCATCCAGAAGTAGCCATAAGGGATGGGGCTTCCAAGTAGGCACTATATCTTCATGCAGAGAACACCCTTTGTGGTCAAGGTTAGCTTGGGACTGGGGATTTCTGGGTGGTGGGTGGTGGGATGGAGTTGGGATGGAGACGTGGGAGCCAGGGGGACAGAGAAAGCTCCTGTCCTTTCCCTTGCGATCTCCTCTTTCCCCACTGGCCAACTCTGGTGTCCACATTCATACTGCCAGGAAGGGAGCAGGGAATACTTCTTCCCTCTACCTGCCACCCTCCTCCCCACCTTGTCCTGGGGTCTTATTCTTTTTAGACAGCCTCTGAATGTCTAAAGGTTCTCAAGAAGACTAACCTGAAGAAATGTATACAAAAGCATTCCTGGCACCCAGTGGGGCCTCGATCACTTGCACTGTGGGATTCAGTAGAGGAGGAGAGGCAGGCCTCCGCATTGAGTCATGCTGGACAGACCAAAAATTTTTAAAAATGCTCCATATTGGCATTTTTTTTTTTCAAGTTTTGTGAGTACCGAATCCAAACAAGAGCTTAGAATTGGCCAGTGTACTCCAGCCACAGTGAGGGGCAATAGCAACCTTAGCCACCATTTAAAAATAAAGTCCCCACACACCCCCACCCCCGCCTGACTCCTACTGGCCTGTTATACAAGGCCCAGAACAAGCCCAGCTGACAAGCGCCTGTGCTAGGTGGGACAGCCACAAAGCGAAGATGCTTCCACCATCCTGCTCATTTCAAAAGAGCCACAGCCCCCAAATGTGCAGATGGTTGCGTCTTCTCCATGTTGTGCATTTTTTCAAGGACTCTGAAGGTAGCTGCCTGGATGTGGCAAGCACAGCCCTAACAACAAAGCATTTTGCGTCTTGTTAAATCTTCTGTAACCGGAGCTCAACCACACTCAGCTCTCCAGTGACCTTCAGAAATGCCCAGCTGGGCGGTGATTTGCCTTTCTTATTGCGCAGCCTTTCCCCAAAGCCCTGTTTTCAGAATTTAGTCACTCGAAACCCTAACACAATGACAAAGTCTTAGGTGGGGACAGTGGTTGTTAATTAACATTACTGTGTCTGTGGACCTTGCCTCCAAAGGAAAACCTAGTTTATTTTGCTAGTCAGACAATAACTCCTTAGCACAAAGATAATGGGTTTTCCTGCAGAATTATTAGGAATCAGGAATAGACACTGTAATTCTGATAGGACCAGCTACACAATTTTTGGGGTCCAATGCAAAATGAAAATACTCTCTTGTTCAAAGAGCAGGAAGAAAGTGCCACACTAAATTATAAAGCTTTTTCCTTTTTTCCTGCAATCTGTCTTGACCTGTCACGGTGCTTTTTATTTGCTACTTAACGTTGTACTCCCTCAGTACAGGGATACTTGCAGGGCAAACGCAGAGCATCGCACGCACCCGGGGGCCCCGCCCAGCCCCTCCCACTGACCTTCTAGGCTCTGGCCAGAAGTGGGGAAGGTGTCCAGGCATCTCCCCTTCTCACAGTCCCCGCCCCAACCTGCTGTGGTCAGGCAGCCCCCAAGGGTATTGCAGCCTCCATGCTGGGATATGCTGGGTACCTGGATGGGAAATGATCAAGGGGCCCACCCTGACCGAGTCACTGTGGTGCTGCCAGCCTGAGGCCCCTGAGCTGCTGCCAGGTGTACATGCCAGACCCCACCCACCCTGCACCCAGGGAGGTGGAGAGTGGCAGTGATGCTGGACAGGACAGGGTGGGGAAGCCAGGCAGTGCCAGGACGCAGAGGGGCAGGTGGCTAAGAACCGGTGCTGAGGAGATGGGGAGGCACAGGAGGTGGGGCCATCCTTGAACAAGGGCTAAAAGCCCCCGAGTCCTAGATGCATGCTCCATTGACCCATCAGACTAAACTCACAAAACACAAACTGGAAGTTAAAATTATTAAGAATTTCAAGGCAGTAACCACAGAGCATTAAACCCCCAATGCCCCTGTGCAACTTGTATGATGCACAGGCCTTGGGCCCATGAAGCTGATCATGAAGATGAAAGGAAGAGATATTAAAAAAAAAAAAATTTTTTTTAAGATATTTAGATTACATAAATACTACATTAAAAATATAGGGGATTCCCATATGCCCTGCTCCCCACACTACCCCCATTTGGCCCCATTAACAACATCCTTCATTAGTGTGGGACATTCATTGCAATGGGTGAACATATTTTGGAGCATTGCCACTAAGCATGGATTATAGTTTACATTGTAGTTTGTGCTCTGTCCCACACAATTCTGTAGGCTATGGCAGGATATATAATGGCCAGTATCTGTAGTTGCAATGTCATTTAGGACAATTCCCAAGTCCCGAAAATGCCCCCATATTACACACCTGTTTTCCCTCTCCCTGACCTCAGAGCCTCCAGTGGTTACTGCTTTCACATCAATGATTTAAGTTCAGAAAGAGATTTTGATCACCACTCTACACAAATTATAGATAGATAAATAGATATAGATAGATAGATAGACAGATAGAAAGAACAGATCTATCCATATGTAAGACTTTGATATATATATAAATACATATGCATATTTATAAACAAATAGAGAAGGTTTTATGTGTTTCCCCCCATTTAAACCTTATTCCAGTTATGAGTTAATCAGCAGGGTTGAGACTGAAGTTAACATACGTCTTCTATTTAAAAGTCCTTTTGGAAATATACTAAAGTGTTCATAGTACTTCTGTCTGGGTCAGCATGAAAAAAGAAATTTTTATCTCATTTTCTGGGCATTGTAGTGTTTTCTAAATGAATATGGATATGTGAATTATTATTTTTTTAATTAAGCAAAGCCAATGTGTTATTTTGTGAAGCAGTAAAATAAATGTTCTTTACCTGTAGGGAGCATATACTCTTCCTTGGACTTTTCTGATATAACCAGTGTCATCTCTCTTTTAACTTTTCTTAATACCTCCTGGATCATTTGAATTTCAAGATTTTCCAGAAGTTTCTGAAGCTAGAATGAACATAGGTTGAGAGTCACTCTCCACTTTCAGCTACTCTCTGAGCTCCTGAGTCAGATTCCTGCAGAAGGCCTGGGGCTAGGCCTTAGCTTTCAGCCCTAGGAAGAAGGAGAGCTCTTTTCTTGGGCTCCCAAGAGCTTCTTGGGGGTGGATACCCTTCTGCAGAGACCAACATCTGTTCTTCAGGGCGCACATCTTGACTGATAAAATACAACCTGTGTTACCAAGTTCTGCCTAATTGCAAAGTGCTCACTGCCTGGGGCAACCTCACGTTTTTCGGGGGATCTCTAAATATGGGCAGATATTTTGTGGGCTGTCATCACAAGGGAAGTCTTAAGGTCTGAAACTCGACTTCAGATGCCAAGGAAAGTTTCACATGAAGATTCAAGACTCCATACACGACCAGGAGAAAACTCTATGCCAGTAGCAACTGTGAGCCCTCTTTTCATCATGCATTTGGAGAACCCACGTTTCTCAGTGTCAGATGATCCCATGTGTCGGAGAGGAGCCAGGGTTCAGAAAGACAAGCAATGGGCTTGGGACTGGGAGTTGCGGGCTGGCTCCAGTTCCTCTTGTTAATCTGTGGACGTCATTCCACATTGACAGCCAAACAGCCAGAGGCCACGCAGAGCCTGTGTTCCAGGGCCAAGGTGAGCAAAGACTTGGAGAACAGTTTCTTTACGTTGATCACTTAACGCACATCAGATGTGCTAGTACATAAATTGCATTTTCTCATGCTCAGAAAAAAAATTATAAGAAGCTATTTTAAATATTTTATTTCCAAGGGTGGGGTAGGTACGTGCGCTGGGGGAGGGAGTGATATTTGTGTGGTGGATTTTATGTTTTAGATACTAGTGGTTATGTGTCCTGTTGGAGTCTTTCATGTGGAAGGGTATCTTGATTTAAGGGAAATGAGAAAATGAATATCTAGACTCACAGGATAATAAATTAGGGGATGGTTATTTGCTTAATCAAAGCCCCAAATGCCTTTAAATACTTAACTCCCCCAGAGTCTGTTCAATGATTTACAAACCTTCAATTTATACTTAATTCTTGGAAAAACACCATTTGAGTATATCTTTGGTTTTAAAATGCTAATGCATTAAGCAATTTTTCAATACCAAATTTAAAATAGCTGCTGCATACCTGCTGAGTTTTTATTTCAATTTCTGGAGCTCCTTTTGGGGGAAGAATAGACTGATTATTTATTCTAAGTTCTTCAAATTCATCTTCTTTCCCCATCCGTCTAGCTATAGCTTTCATGCTGGGATAGAGAATGTCAGTTCTAGTAAAGATGAGAGAAGGAAATTAGCAAACATTTTTTTCTCATTCATATTCTCCATTATTTTAATTCATTTTCTGTTTCCTGTGGCAAAGACTTTCAGTCACCATTTTTAAACCTTCCAACCCACACACAGCTATTCCCATCAAACATCTAGACAGTCCGCAGCTGCCACTCCCTAAGTCAATATTATAGCCAGAGGCACTTTCCTTTTGGGTACATATAATTTCAGTCCTCATTCTTCAAAATATTGACAAGTCTTCTCATTCCCTAGTTAAATGGAAGCTGACTATAATAACTCCCCAAGGTAGACAATTCTGATCATGCCAAAGAGAACCTTTGTATGCTCAACAAGGTGGCGAGCATGTTTGGCATTAGACACATGGAAAAAGCAAATGTGTCTTTCCTGCCAGCCAGGGCTTGAAGCTGCTTAAATGTCTCACCACCCAGGGCCTCATGCTGCACCATCTTTGTACCTCTAGCTGCAACCCATGAAGCTCTCAGAGACGGAGCACTTGTGCCTAATGGGGCAGGGGATGGGGAGGAGTTCATAGCAGCATCAGCCCCCCCACCTAGTGCTCCCTGGAGTCCTATAGGTTCAGTGCTCCCCGGAATCCTACGGGTTAAAAAGCTTCAGAGTTAGCACTGTGGGGATGCTTCATAAGCACAAGTTCCCAGGAACAGACTCTTAGTAAAAGAGATACAGTGTAGCTTAGTGGGATCCAGCTCTGTCCCATAATCATTGTTGTAGGGACATGCTGCCCAGCTTCCACTGGACTCGGTGAGGCTGGGTGTACCAGGATTCATGGACCAAATCTCAGCCTCAGAGCAAGGAATAAGAATTTGCCAAACCATGGGTTCTACTAGTTGACATGAATTTCTGCCTCAGCAACACTCACTCGTAGAGCTCAGAGAATTGTTTGTAGAGAGAGACTGTGTTGATGTTCTGGCCTCTCAGCTTGAGTTGGCCCCATTGCTCCTTTAGCACTTCCAGCTGCTTCCACAGTGTCAGGAACGATTTCAGCAGAGCAAGGGACATCACAGCCTCACGTGGGCTCTCCAGCGGCCTGGGGGCCATTGGGTGGCTTTGGAACTGACTTCGGAATCCTGGCACCTTGGGCAAATCTGGCTGAAAGCATTACAGAAATCTTTCTCTATTAAGCTCATTGGCCAGTGCAGGATAATCTTTTACACACACCCCATGCAGACAGAAGTCTGTAGAAATAAAGCAGTGCATTTTCTTTCCAGGAGGAATGGTTGAGAGGTCTGTGTGTAACAGATGTAGTTAAGCATCCTTCCTGAACAGACAGTGTGCAGAAAGGATGGAAATGACTCAATCGCAGGTTTCTGCTTGGGCCTAGTACCACCCATCAATCCTCCCTTGCTTGGGTACCAACATTTTATCTGCCTTTGAAAAACTGAGCTTTTTCTGCTTGGCCTCCATACTCTGGAAAGTGCTCTTTGACACACTTGAGATTCAAGTCCCTGTCACGGTAGAGTTAAAATATAGTCTTGCACTGGGAACTTGACCCATTTTTTGAGTAAGGAAATGGAAAGTTAAGTTTATCCTTTATCTCTTGTTACTTCTCTCATCCTTTAAAACTTAGAGATGGTTTCTCATTTAAATTTATTATTCAATAGGCAATTTTATTTCAAAATTATAATTTGTTCATTCATTGACTGAGGCCTTCATTAAATCAGTATTTGCTGAGGGGCTGCTAGGTGCCATGGAGCACATGGAGGGAACAAGCTACTCATGCCCCTGCTCTTCTACAGCTAGGGGATGGGAGGCCCAAGGTCACTCAGAGAGGGTGAGAGAGAATGGGAACCTGCACCCAGGCCCTCAGGGGACTACAGTGTCGCAGTCACAGGCAACAGAGCTCGTCTTTGCAGCTGAGGACTGCACATCCCAGGATGTTACACAAAGGGCCTCAAAGAACATCAGGGTCCAGGCAGGTGACAGGCACGTTGGACACACAAATTTCCCAGCTACAAGCAGGAAGAACTGGTAAATTAGATCCTAGATTGGTGCTATTAACATATCTAAAGAAAGCACTGTCTGTCTGAAGGAAGGCTGGTCAGAGATGGCAAGCAAGAACCCAGGAAAAGCAGACAGCTTGTATCCTGTCTCCTCAGCAGTGAGCTCATCCACGGACTTCCAGATTTTATTTTAGCTTTGGAATTCTTTCATCAAGTGAAATCTTATGCAGGGGTAAAAAATATCAGATGATCAAGGCCAAGCAGCTCTGAAGACATGGGGTAGGGGTGGGGACACAGCCTAGAGGCCATGTACTGGGCTCCCTACCCTTAGAGAGCCCCAGAGCTCCTTGGACCACCATTTTAAAGCCCTGAGTTAATCCATCACCTTGACTTTGAAGTTTTGGAGATTGAGGCCTTGAGAGGTTACAGAAGTGGTACCATAGCTGGGACAGGAACCCAGGAGGCCTGACCCACAGGGCAGTTTATGCCAGTGCTTCCGATTGTCTGTGAATATCTTCAATTCTTTTCAATAAAAACACTTAAATAAAACCAATAAAGTAAATAATATTTTTTTTTTTTTAAGATTTTATTTATTTATTTATCCCCCCTTGCTGCTTGTGCTCGCTGTGTCCATTTACTGTGCGTTTTTCTGTGTCTGCTTGTCTCCCTTTGTTGGGTCATCCTGCTGCGTCAGCTCACTGTGCTGCCGCAGGCTGGCTTGCCTTCACCAGGAGGCCCCGGGAATCGAACCCAGGGCCTCCCATATGGTAAACGGGAGCCCTATCGATTGAGCCACATCCGCTTCCCTAAATAATAATTTTAATGCAAATGTACTTTACCTCATCTTTCCAAGCCTCAGTATTCTTATCTGTAAAATGCAAATGTTCATACTAAGAGATTTAAGGATGAGAGAAGGAACAGGAGACAGGATAAAGAAAGAGTAGGGAGTGAGTAAAGAGGTGTCAGAGAAAGATGGCAATCCATCAGAAACTGGGCCAAAAAATGATAACCAGAGGGACCAAGAGGCTCAGCATGCTTTCTGATCTTGGCACTTCTTGATTTTGGCACAATTTGTTTATTTCCAGCTTTGCAAATGCTCTCTCTCTGAGTGAGACATCTAATTCTGTTGTGGAATTTAGAGCACTCCCTTTCCCATGGATTGGCCTGGAGTGGACATATGACACAGTTTCAGCTAATAAGACACAAGGCAAATCTATTAGACAGTTTCTGGAAAAGACATTCCTCCTTGATGAAAATATTGAGCCCCTCAAGGGGAAAGATTTTTTTTCGCTCCTGTTTTCATCTTGCAAGGATGAGGGAGGAATTTTGCACACACCCACTTGGCAGAGGTTGAGTACCTCTACACTTCTGCCTCCCACTATACTTCTTGTTATGGAAGATTAATAAACATCTTCAATTTGAGTGACAGTTAGTGGGACAACCTGTTACTTGCAGCAGGAACACCCTAACTGGTACAGAGGGACATTGGCTTGAAGGTGGAAGATCAGGAAAAGCTTCCTAAAGAGAGTGACTTAGAAATGGAAACCTGAAGGATATGTAGGAATTAGATGATGAGGCAGAGAGTGGGGGAAGTGGGAAATTTTCAACCAGAGGGAGGACCTTGTGCCAGGTTACACGGGAGAGAGAGCATGTAGTCCATTTGAGAAAATGAAAGAAGTCAAGAGGAGAAATATTGGCAGGAACCACGTCGTGAAGTTCTGGTTAAGAGATTTTGTTCTTTATTTTCAGGGCATTTTGGGAGCCACTGAACCATTGTAAGAAAGGAAGTGACATAATCAGATTTGCATTTCAAAAATATTTCCCTGGTGAATGGTTTGGAAGGAGGCAAAAGAGACTACTACTAGCAATAGTAGATGGTGATGATTTGGATTGGTGAAGGTGGAGGAGAGGGGAAGGGCAGATGGAGAAAAGTTGACAAACTCAAGAGGTATTAAACTAGTAGGATAGTAAAACCTGGTGTCATTGTGGGGGATGATAAAGAGGAGTCAGGGATGGTACCCACATTTTTTGGCTTGGCCAACTGTGCAGATGGTGGTACATTTCACTGACAGGGATTATGGGAGGAGGAAAGAGCTTTGGCAGGAGAAAATGAGCTCAGTTTGGGATGTGCTCCCTGACATGGAATGTCCAATAGGCGGTTGATCATATGACTCTGATAGGAGAGAGATTCAGGTGGGAGAGGTAGATTTTGGCGTTATCACTTGTAAACGTGGTCAAAGCTATACAAGAAGATGTGTTTGCCTAGGGAGAGGGTGAGGAGTGGGGCAGCAGAGTGGACAAGGGTTATGATGGGCTCTAAGGCCAGCCTCTGGGTTGGAGTCTGGGTTTCCCTCTGTACTAGCCATGAGACATTGGTATGTTGTTTAACCTTTCAAAGCCTCTTATTCTTATCTGTAAAATGAGAATAATAAAAGTACCTATCTCATGGAGTTATTATGAGGATCAGGTAAGATAATACACAGAAAACGCTCTGTACAGACCTCAGCTCCTGGCCAGTAGTAGTCCTAGCAGCAGTCAGGGCCATCTTATTGATTAGGCACAGTGCTAAGCCCCACAGAAAGTTGAAGAAAAGTCTTTATAATATTAACAATTCATTTATTAATTTCTTAATAATGCATTTGTAGACTATAACTCTCATTTATTTTTTTTTTTTATGGAGAAAGGAACTCATGATGACAAAAGCTCCTAGGGCCCATGAAAGTCAAAATATGACCCTGGTAAAAGGTGTAGTGAGACAGAACCTGAAAAACACCAACGTTTTAGGGGTTGGCAGAATAAGGGAGCCTGAGAAGGAGCTGCCAGCAATGTTGGAGGAAAACCAGGAGAGAGTTGTGCAATGGAAGCCAAGGGCAGGGAGGGCTTCTAGAGTACTCTGTGTCAAATGTTGCCAAGGGGTCGGTAGGAGGGGGACTGAAAAGTATCCTGTGGATTTAGAAACAAAGACCATGCTGCTCCTGATGAGAGTAGTTCCAGTGGTGCAATGGGGAAGAAAACAGAGCACAGTATTTTGAGGAGTGGAAGAGAGGTAAGGCAATGGAGATAGCTGGTATAGGCAGTTTTTAAAAAGTTTGGCCACCAGCCCCATGTTCAAACATGTTTCTGGGGAAGCGGATGTGGCTCAAGCAGTTGGGTACATACCTACCACATGAGGGGTCCTGGATTCAGTTCCTGATACCTCCTAAAGAAGATGAGCAAGACAGTGAGTTGACACAACAAAATGACGCATTGAGATAATTCAACAGAGACACAACGAGGAAACACAATGAGAGACACAACAAGCAGAAAGTGGAGGTGGCTCAACTGATTGGGCACCTCCCTCCTACATGGGAGGTCCCAGGTTCAGTCCCTGTTGCCTCCTAAAAAGAAGATGAGCAGACAGCGAGCACAAAGGGGGTGGGAGTGGGGGGAGGGGGTGCGGCAGAAATAAATAAATAAAATAAATATTAAAAGAAACAAAAAACAAAGTATGTTTCTGTGTGGTTCCCAGATAAGTCAAAATTGTTTAAAGTGAAAGTTACAATACTAGGTGAACTAGTGGCTCTTGGTAGCTTAGCTCTTCAGAGGGCCAAGTCCAGAGGGGGGACTGCTTGCCTAAAAGTCTACAGGCTAGTTGAGTGATGTGGATGAGAGCCCAGGCCTGAGATGTTCACCTGGGGCCTTCATCCCACTCTCTGACCCGTCCAACTCCAGCTCTATATGTGTGACTCATGAGGAAAAGTATCCAGTTAGAATGTTTGTTTCAGTTGGTTTCAGTGGAACTTCCATAACCTTTGTTCTCTTTTCAAAATGAAAAGAAATAGATATACCACTGATCATGGGACTTATTGTGAAAGAAACTACTTTGCAGTGGCTTTCACAGGGTACCCCTGCTTCAGTGCTGCTCAGGTGTGGCATTAGCACAGGCCTGGAACCCAGTGGGAGAGGCTGGGGACGGATGTGACTCTCTAGTCAACCCCCTAAAAGAAAGGTCCTTCACTGCAACATAGCACTGGCCAATGATGTAGACTATTCTCCAAGAATACCTGTGTGTTTCTGTCCTGTGTGGCTTGCCATCCTGGGGGACCCTCCACGATCACATGATAGCTACTCAGAAGCACATCTTCCATTAGCAGCTGCATGCCCACCAGCTCTCCATGAGCCACTTTGCGGTCATGGTCGCTCAGTCCACAGAGGCACAGCTTAAAAAAAAAAAAAAAAAAAAAGAGAGCCATTTAGTAGAGTTCTATGTATCCTTTATTATTTATTTATTTATTTATTTATTTATTTTTTAAAGATTTTATTTATTTATTCATTTATCTCCCCCCTGCCACTTACGCTCGCCGGGTCAGCCAACCACGCCGTGCGGGCGGGCCCGCCCCCACCAGGAGGCCCCGGGAACCGAACCCAGGGCCCCCCAGATGGCAAATGGGAGCCCCACTGATTGAGCCACAGCCGCTGCCCCTATGTATCCTTTAAACATAGCTTTTTGGGTGGAAAACGGAGTAGCAGTACTTCCAAGCCCTGCCCTGTTGACTCTTAGAAAATCTGTGGACACCAGAATGACAGTTTTAGTTTAAAGTACTCCTTGTATATATCAGACTTTTGGCTCTCACCAGGTTTCCCAGGCTGTAGAGCAGTGTCTGCTTGTGATGAAGGCAGCAGTGACAGAGGTGAAGGGCATGTGCTGAGCGACACCACTGGGAAACGATGTACACGCACCGTCGCCTTAGGAAGGCAAAGGAGGCCTCTAAGCTTGGTGCATGGCTACAGAGGCAGAGGCTGCCAGAAACAAAATCTTACTACGTCAAATGCATGAAAAGAATACACACCTGAATATATAATGTGATATCAATTTTCCTTTACAAGTAAAGCTATAAACATACATATGTATAGCGGAAATGCTGGAAAAAAGTAAACCCAAAAGCTAACTGTAATTGTCTCTTAGTGGTGGGACAGTGATAGATTTTTAAACCATTTTTATTATTTTATTTTTAAAAAACTTTTTATTTATGGAGACATTTAAACATATACAAAAGCAAGTAGAATAGTTTTATTAACGCCCAAGTTCCCATTACCCAGTCCCAATAACTGCCAACCTATAGCCAGTCCTGCCCCATCCCCAATGTACTCCCCACCTCCAAATTATTTTGAAGCAAATTTATGGTTGATTTTCATGTTGCTCTTAATATTTTTATGTTTTCATAACTTTTTAAATGAATATGCAACAAAATATACTTCAAGTATCAGGGGAAAACATATAATTCATCATTAATAACAATTAAATAGTCAGGGGTAAAACCCATGACACAAAAAATTCTCCTTATGAGTCATGCTTAAAAATGTTTTCTTTCCACCACTGTTCTGTAGGTGGATCAGGAGTCACACAGCTCTGAGCTACCAGCCTGGGAGTTTCTCCAAGCAGCCCAGAGAGTGACTGGAGATGGATGGCTACTCTCCCAGATCACTGCTGGTCATGGAAATTTCAGCTGGGTCTACAGCTAAGGCTGACACCAGCTGAGAGCATGATTCTCTCTTGTAATGAGAAAACATGACTCACTTTTCAGCATCAGTGGTACAGCTTCATAATCCAACACCCTGCTTATCTCATAAATTATTTACTAAGGGCTCGACTAGGGAGCATCCCCTGCTTTCAGCCTGAATTCAGCTCTTTCAGCGACAAATGGGAAGACCTACCATACCTGCATATTGTATTCTAGGGTGTCTGGTCTGCTACACATAACTGGAAATAGTCCTCCATCTTCCAGAAATGCTCTCCAAGGGAATAGTGCAAATGCCTAAAAGAACCAAATAATAAACATGAGAATGCTGTACTGTATTCACAAGTAATAGACATCTGTACATAAATGGGATGTCTGTGTGTGCACCCCAAAACACTGTTGGATGATTTATTATTTAGAAACACTTCTTGATAGATAGGCCTTGATGATGTAGAGAAAAGAGTCATATAATCTTATTGTGACAGTTTGAATTTTGTGAATCCCAAAAAGCAAAAGATGTTTTAAATTAAATCATTCCTGTGGGTGTGAGACCCATTTGACTGGATTACATCAATGGAGTGTGATTCATATTGAGTCTCTGCCCTCTTGCTGGGTCTGATATAAAGGGAGACACAGAGTGACAGACAGACAGACACAAGAAAAGGGAGCTGCCATGTTTGATTCTGCCATGCAAGAGTGGACTGCAGAAAAACAAGCCCCTGAGAGGCTCAAAGAGCTGAGGCCCAGAAAGTGACAAGCCCTATGCCCAGTTGCTCACAGCTGAGCTCCAAGAGATGGTAGATTCTGGAGAGGGAGGCAGAGACCTCTGCAGAGACTGGTGGCCATCTTCTTCACTACGTGACAGCAACGCCAGGATCAACAGTGGCTGACTTTGGTGAGAAAGCATCTCTGCTGATGCCCTGATTTGGAAATGTCATGGCCTTGAAATGTTAAGCTTTTACCCCCAATAAATCCCCATTATGAAAGCCAACCAATTTCTGATACTCTGCATTGGCAGCCCTTTGCCAAACGGAATCACTTATTTAAAAGAATTTTTTTTTCTGAAGGTGGCTAAATACAGGAAGGTAATTAAGAGTTCAGTGTAACTAGTCAGCACCTGTATTCAGATTGTTCCAAAATATTGTTCCAAAATAGTATAACACCAATGGGGCATATTTATAATAAAAAAATGTAAACTTTCTCACATATGAAAAAAAAATTTTTGACATGAAATTTCAATATCAGGAGCATTGAAAGTAAGTCCTCCATCACCACTGTGTTCCAGTTCTAGGTAACAACTTAAGGCCGATGATGCTCCAATGTATTACAGGTGAGCCTTTGTCTTTTCCACATCCCTGCCCAAGAGCCCAGGCACTCCCTACTCCTGTGGCACCCATGCAGCCCTCGATATGGTGGGCCTGCCCATCTGACCCCATTGTGCTGCTTCCAGACCTGGTCCTGCCCTCGCATGATTCCTGAAGTCTGCATTGCTTCTGACTCAGTTCAGAGAACAGAGCCAGGACACCTGCATTCACCTAACCCCAGGCAATGCCCGAAGGCAGCAGGAGCAGACCCTGTGGCCAGGCTCCAAGCCCGTCTTCTGATTCTAAATGATGGTCAAGATTTGGGCTAGGAGTCACTGGCTTGTAGCCAGGGGAGGTAGAGTTGTGGGACTTGCTTGGGATTGATGTTGGCATCACTTAGGCTTGCTTTATAACATCAAAGCATTAAGTCAGAGGTTTTGGAGTCAAAAGACCTGGGCTTCTGAGGTAGTTTTAAGATAGTTTTAAAAATATGTCCACAAATTCTTTGATACTTCTCCCATCAAGAGGTGGCACTTAATTCCTCTTCTTTTGATTGTGGACTGGACTTAGTGACTTACTTCTAACGAATAGAATATGGCAGAAGTGATGGGACGTTACTTCTGAGTTGAGGTAATCAAAAGACTGTGACTTCCATCTTGGATTGCTTGCTCTGGTGGAAGCCATCTGACAAGTTGTGAGGCAGCCCTGTGCAGAGGCTGATGTGAATGAGCTTGGAAGTAGATCTTCTGAGGCCTACCAACAGCCATGTGAGTGAGCTTGGAAGCAGATTCTCCTCCAGTTGAGTCCTGAGATGACTTTGACCCTGAGCTAGAACTGCCCAGCTAAGATGTTCCCAGATTCCAGATCCTCAGAAACTATGTGAATGAATGCTTACTGTCTTATCTGCTAAATTTCAGGGTAATTCATTACACAGCAATAGATAATCTATACAGCTTGTGATCTGGTGCTGCTATGACTCTACGGCCTTCCAGAGCCTTAAACTTTGGTTGTAGAGGGTGAGTAAAATCGTTCCTGCCTAAGAGCAATAATAGTTGCCAGGATAACACGTGATAACACACGTTGTAACCAGGGGTATTGAAAAGTCAGCTGCTGACCCAATTTATGTGTCATAATCACTATCATTATTAATTAAATGGAAAAGATCAAGTGTTGGTTTTGCTACCAGTCATGAGCAGATAATTCATGACTTCAGACTGTTGAGCTGTTTGAAGACAAAGACACTGACCGGGAATTACAGCTGTCCATGGGCACAGACTGCTCCTTAGTGAAAGAAGCCAACGAAGACAGAAGTGCCTCAAAGCTTTGAGAGCCTGTGCAAAATCTAAACTAAACAGAAACACAGTTTCTATGCACCACACACATTTAATATGTGTAAACACCTATAAACTCACCTGGAGGCTCCGTGGATCGAGTGGCTGGGGCAGACCAAGCTGTGAAGCAAAAATGCTCTTCACGAGAGAGTTGCTCATTGGTGGCAACCCATGGTACATGCCATCTGTGACTGACTGGTAGGCAGGCACATTTCCAGCTGCCAAAAATGTTCTTCTAGCAAAAAATGAAGGGAAATTTCATTCAAAGCATTTACTTATGTTTCCAAAGCACAAAATTTTCTTCAAATTTACTGTAGCAGGATCATATTTTGAGATATGATCTTGAGGTTTCTTTCTCAGCCATCTTATCTCCCAACCCCCTTTCTTAACACACCATCCTTCACTCCCACAATTCACAGCCTTTGTGGCAAGGGGAGATATACTCTACAATACCACTGTGCGATTGAACTTTGGGAGATGATGGAAATGTTCTATGTCTGCACTGTCCAAAATGGTAGCCACCAGCCACATGTCGAGCACTTGAAAATTGGCTAGTGAGACGAGGACCTTAAATTTTATTTAATTTTATTATTTATTTACTTATTTAATTTTAGTTAATATTAATTTTAATTTAAATTAAATGGCCACGTGTGGCTATTATATTAGACAGTACAGCTGTAACTATAGGACAAAGATATCAATTGCTTGATGAATTCATTATTTGAGGACCAATAGCTGAGACAATAATTCTTGGTATATGAAACCAATTTTTTTTTTTTTTTTTTTTTTTTTTTTTTTTATTCATTTATCCTCCCCTTGCTGCTTGTGCTCGCTGGGTCAGCTAACCACGCCGTGCGGGCGGGCTTGCCTTCACCAGGAGGCCCCGGGAACTGAACCCGGGGCCTCCCATATGGTAAACGGGAGCCCTACTGATTGAGCCACAGCCGCTTCCCTAAAACCAAATTTTAAATTTAAATTAAATAAAAGCCTGAACTTTGAGAGAGAAAGGTTTTAGTTTTTTTTTTAATAAATAAACAAATCTTGGCTTTTGCATATCAATAACCAAAAACCCTGAAGACTAGTCCATGAAATTTGTACCATAAGTAAAAGCGAAGGAAGTATGCGTGATAAATTAGGGTGATTTTCTTGCCCAAATGGAAATGAGTTTAGCAAGCAAGGAAAGACTGTTTCTAGAGCTTAGATCTAATAGATGCTTAAGAAAATGCTGACATAAGATAAGTTGGGGGAAGAGGGGTTACCCCAGAGCAGAGGGGACTTTTTAACCTGGATCCTTCATGGTTGGGGCCCAAGTCTCATACACAGAAGACAGGGAAGAAGGAGATTAGCAATGCCTGAAGGAGATGTCAGCACTGAGGGGGGTTGTCGGGGGATGGAAATGAGGTGGCCTCCCAGAAACTAGCAAACCCTCAATGTGTGTGTGGGAGACCTGGGAGTGCCTGAGCCCCCACAGTGGGTGGGTGCCCAGGAAGGATGCTGAGCAGCTGGCCAGCCAGAAGAGGCCTAACGTTGGACCAACTGACCCAAAACAGATGTGTAAGGTAGACGCTCATCCTTGACTGCCGAGATGATTCATAGTCCACTGCCACCCCCTTGTCCCCCTCTGTGCCAGGAAATTAGATTACCTCTTGGGGGAGGGGGAAAAAGGACGGAAAGGGGAAAAAATTTTTTTAAAGGAGGTACCGGGGATTGAACCACAGGCCCTCATACCTGGGAAGCTGGTGCTCAACCACTGAGCTACATCTGCTTCTCAATGACAGTTGTTTTTTCCATTTGTTTGTGTTTTTAGAAGGTACCAGGGATTGAACCCAGGACCTCATACATGGGAAGCAGGCACTCAACCACTTGAAAAGTGGCTCATGTGCTGCTGTGAAAACCCATGGAGGCCCTCAGTTGGCGAACCTTGGCTTAAGCTTTCTGTAGGGGTGGGTCTAACTAGTGCAACTTGCCAGCAGCACTCAAGATACAGGAAAACCTTGAGGAATGGAAGATCAGCTTGTTGTTGCACCAGTGTCACACCTGCCAACTGCCAGGCCCTAGTCAAGTCAGGTCTCCCGGCAGCCCACTAAGATGCCTGAGTAGATACATTGAATTCTCCAAACTCCAGCTGCCAAACTGCCAATAAGCAGCCAATGTTCCTAGAATGCTGATCATCTGTATGTGAGAGAGCTATCCACAAGCACGATCCCACGCAAGCTGGTTCAAACCACAGGGAGCTGGTGGTTCACAGGGCACCTGCTAGAATTTTTCTTGGAGGCATGGACATTAAAAAAAAACCCTGCAAAATGGTCTTGAGACTATGGTCAATGTTATGGCTCTTTGCTTCTCAGTCTCTTGAGAGCCGGGCCATGGTCATAGGAGGCCTCCTGGTGTCTTCCAGAAATCCCCAGATAACCCCAGAGCCCACTTTAATAACCGTGTGCTTAGAGACACAAGGTAGACGAGCATGAAAACGAAAATAAATTCAAAAAAGAAGAGAAAAGCAGTAGAAATTCAAGACTGAAAGGCTGATGTTGTTTTCTTTAGTGATCTCTTGATAAACTCCTAATTTGGGCTTGCCGCAGGAAGTTATTGCCTCTTCAGGTATTTCTTCAAGTTTCACGTTTTTACCTTAATCACCCTGACCATCAACAATACATTCAGATTAGAGGCACATTTCATGCCATGTATTTTATTCTGTTCTTTAGTGTCTGTGGCAGGTTGATATTATTTATGAATTCCCAAAAGAGATATAGACTATGTTTGCAAACTGGTCTGTTCCTCAGGGCATGATACCCTTTGATTGGTTTAAATTCAAAGGCTTTACATTTACGTGATTAAACCAAGATTAGGGCTCTGATTTGACCATGTCATTAGGGCCTGCAGGGTAGAGTCCCTGTCCCTTTGGTGGGCTATATAAATGACACTCACACAGAAGAACACAGGAATAGAGAGAGCTCCATAGACACAGAAGAAGGGAGAACTTGTCAGCTTTGATTCTGCGGCCCCAGAAAGAGAAATGAGCCATTTGCCTGATAGTTTACAGCTGATCTTGTGAAGAGACCAGAGCAGCTGAGAAGCCCTGAGAGGTGAGCCTGGTGCCAGTCTACAGCTGAGATCGGAAGAAGCTGAGCCCACGGAGCCTTAAGAGGAAGGAGGAAGACTGAACCCTCGCAGATATTGGCGGCCATCTTGCTTCAACATGTGGCAACAGACATTTGGTGAGAAAGTATCTCTTATGGTACCTTGAGTTGGACTCTTTAAGGCCTTGTAACTGTAAACTTCTACCCCAAATAAATACTCTTTATAAAAGCCCCTTTGGGAGGCTTCCCCTCCCCCTTCCTCTATGGTTGAATTATAAAGGAATTCAATCCTTTAAAGCAGGGGTTGGCAAACTTTTTCTTAAAGGGCCAGAGAGCAAATATGTTTGGCTTTATGAATCATACAGTCTCTGTTATCATTATTCAACTCTACACTTGTAACTTGAAAGCATCCATAGATAATACATAAATCTTTGGGCATGACAGGGTTCCAATAAAACCTCAATTATGGACATTGAAGTTTGAATTTCATATAATTCTCATGTGTTTTGAAATAGGATTCTTTTATTTTATTCCCCTACCATGTAAAATACAAGAGCCATTCTTAGCACACAAGCCATACAAAAACTGGCAGGTGTACATTTATTGGATCTTATGCTAAAACTGTCAAGCTGTCTTCTAAGGTGGCTCTACCATTTTGCATTCCCACCAGCAGGAAAAGAGAGCTCCTCCACATCCCCTGAGCAATAACAATTGTTAAGTTTTTATTTTGCTTTTTGGTTTTTTAGTCATTTTAATAGGTGTGTAATATCTTTTAAAAATTTGCAATTCCATAATAAATGATATTGAGCATCTTTTCACATGCTTATCTGTCATCAGTAAACAAACAAACAAACAAACAAAAACTGGCAGGTGCCAATAGCGGTAGTTTGCCAACCTTTGCCTTAAATAGATGAGATTAATTAGAACTGCTTTACCACCCAAGCATTTACCTTCAATGCAAATGATTAATCCACCTGGCATTAAAGATAAGCTCAATCCTCAGGCACTTCCTACATTGGCTAATAAATAACTCCTGCAGGTTGGTGGACATGCCCAGAGATGAATGACCAGCCCTGGGCATAACGATTCCAACCCTGTTGAAGGACAGCACTGATTTCTATCTGGCCATTATCCAAGCTTGGCAGAGGGCAGGTTGACAGGGGCAGAGTGAAATGTTTTGTGCCTAGAAACGTGTCAATCCAGTAAGCTGAGCTGACTGAAGCCACAGAGAAGCAGGAACCAGATATTAAGTGATTCTATGGGACCTTTTTCCAGTTGTCCTTGAGCCATATCACCTACCTCCTACCCCGGCCCAATCTATGGATGCATGCTGCTCTCATTCAAGGTAAAAGTTCTGCTCTTTCTTTTTGCAACTTGGAGAAGTCTGCAGTTCTCATAAGCAAAAAGTACTTTGGGGTAAACAGTCATATTTGCTCAGCCTTGGAGAGCTCCAGAAAGTGTGAGGGAATTTCCCCAAGCTCCCTGTCTCTTAAGATTATCTAAGAACTTTTCCTTGTTTGCAGGTTCAGCCCTAAGTAAAATGATCAAGAGGGATGCTATTTATGTTTTAGCTTCTCTTTTTCTCTCCTTCTTCCCATCTCTTCAGAGCGTTCACTTCTATCCACACTGCTGCCCAGGCTTTGGGGGTCAAACACCTAGACTTTAATTCTGGTGTGCCACTTACCAGCTGTGCAATTCCAAACACAGACAACCTGAAGAGCTGTGAGGGGAAAAGCCACTATTGTACAAGTGGTTGGAGGAGATACGATGCAGGAAGGACTCGTGGGTGTGGGTCACCCTGGGTGACTCCTCTGAAAAATGTACTGAAACCAGATACTGGACATCGTGCCTTCACTTCCTGAGCCTGGATGTGCCGGGACAAAGAAAGTGTACCAGGACAGAGGGGCTCCTTTGGGAGGACAGTGCCAAAAGGAACCAAGTATAGCTGGAGTCTACAAAAGGCTTCTGGGGTACACTCCAGTTCCTACCCCTTTTGTAGTCTCCTTACAAATTCTGACCTTGGGGCTCCAGAGCCCAGAAGGCTAACGGCCATGTGACGACCAGTCAGAGCCTTTACATTCTACCTGATAGACTACGCTACAGCTCAGAAAGCTGTTTGTCAAGAAAAAGAAAACACTGATCTTTTGTCCTGCTGAATTCAAATTCTAAAGCCAGAGTCCCTTGATGCTCAGAACAAAGAAAACAGAGCGTAGAAACAGAAAGTATAGTTAAGTACAATCCCCCCGTTTTCACTCTGTGGATACCTGCGCTGGCCGTGGGAAGCAGCAGCTGCAACCCATAGGGAAAAGTACCGCCCATGCTGGCTCAATGCCCACACTGGGGCTTACTCAAAGGAAGTTAATTAATGTTGACAATTTTAAGAATAAGCAGAGATCCTCAGGCCTGGCCCCCTGTCTCCTTTCATACAAAGCTGATTCATGTATATCTTAAGCCAAACGAATTTTCTCTTGAGTCACGATAAATTAGCCAAATAAAACATCCTTTTTGTATGCTGAGTGCTTAATATGGATGGTATTTCTGAGACCAGAGGTAAATTTATTTATAATTTAGCTCAGGTAGTCAATTCTACTGGCTTCAGAAGAGCAGTGAAAATTCTGTCCTTTTGAAAGTTTGAAAAAATAAACGATACACTTAGAAATAATCATTTTGAGAAGCATAACAAACATTACTCCCGAGAAAAAAAAACATGTACATTGAAAGCAGCAAGTGATATACAAACTAACTGTTTTGAAATTGTATTTAATAAAATCAAGAATATAGTCATCTGAGCAGAACATGTTCTATTTGGATTCCCTTTGCTTGCACAGGACATGTTTGGTCGCCACAGTGTTCTGGATCTGGTTGTGCCCTGAGTATTTGAAGCTCATTAACTAATCTTGCCAGGAGTGGCCTCTGCGGATGGTCACTTAGCAAGCACCTTCCCAGCAGAATTTACTAGACAGGATTAGCAGCCCGGGCCTTACCGAATGAGATGCCTTGCTGCAGCGTCAAACTGCAGGAACGTAACCTCCCTTCGGAGAAGGAGTGCCTGGGCCACCTGGTTGGGGTCTTGGGGGCTCTGCAGACTGTCAATCATCTTCTGCAGCTCTTGAAGTTCAGACCCTGAGAGGTGGACAGCATATTAGCCAGACAGTGTAGATACGCAGGCTGCAGCAGCCAGCCCAGTGAACCATCTTTTCACCCTCCAAAGCTAACTTTTCACCTAGATGGATTTCCCTTTCTTTGTTTGTGGCTATGCTAATTAAGTTTTGCAAGACCAGCAGAGCCTTCTGCTCTAGAAGGCTGATTTATCTGACTTATTTTTTTTTCTTTCCTTCCTTCTGTCCTTCCTTCCTCCCTCCCTATGGCAGATAAAACTTGCTTTGCTTTTCAGCACAATAACAACATGCTGTTGAAAGTTTAAAAATTTACAAGGCTACAGTGTCTAAAGAAAAACAGAAACTACAAGTAATGGGGAAGCATAGGCCTCGCTACATCCATTAGGAACTTGAAATTATTATCGACTATAAACCAACAATCATTTCATTGCCACACCATGCATACCAGTCCTTGCAGTCAGTGCCTCGTGGGTTAAAGACTCAAGGCCATCCAAGGCAAGCAAAAAGCAACAACAACAAAATCTATATATTCATAGGTGGTACCTATCCATATCCATGTCCATATTTATCCTTCTAGGTGATTCTAGCCATTTTAGAAGTGGGTGGGGAGAATCTTTATTTGGTTTATTTCTCAGACCCTTACTATGAGAATAACTTGAAGGATAAATAGTGCTGGGTTAAGGCATCTGTCCTGGGGGCTGGCTGGCTGACCTCTGTTATTAGCAGAGGGAAGGATCTGGACAGAATGGGAGAGCACAGCAAAAAAATGATGAGCCTTCAGGAAGCACTGGTGCTTTAATGTGCAGCCCAAGGCAGCAGTGAGATGGGAGAGCCACAGGGCATTTCTGGAATTGCTCTACCTCAATCATTGGTCCCCTGACCTGAGCAAGCAGCCTTTTACCCTACCTGGTCTGGTACTGGGCCTCCTCCAGCATTTACCGACTTGAAAAGCAGAGGAATTGTGGGAGTAGGAAAGCTCCCTGTGAGACCCAGGGCTGAGAATGGTTGCTAACAATTGCCACATATTCTCTTGGCTTTAGGAAAAGATGAACAGTTTGGATTTCATATCCATTTGATGTTTCTCACATAACAGAAACTTCTGTTTGTTTCCAGCCTCAAAAATAATTGGGTCCAATCATCATACTTCAAGTGACTCCTCCAAAGCTGATGGTCATATTGGGCTTAAGGAAACTTCCACCAGAAGAGGAGTCACATTAGAGCAAATTGTACAAGAACTTTTGTGGCAGTGGGTGGGAAGAGGGGTGGTCAGTGATCCTCATTTATTTAATGCTTAGTGGGTTTTTTGTCAGGCTAAGCAGCAACCAGGGGAAAATGTATAGTCTTCTTCACTGATAATGAAAAAAGGAGAATAAAAGATTGCATATACCCAAAGATTAATGTTTTGCAAAATGTAAAATGCTTTGCAAAATGTAAAATATAAATGCTAACGCGAAATGTATTTGGGCAAGGGCTGAAGGGAATAAAGACAAATAGAGTTCACTTGGTAGAGTGGTTGGATTATAGGTGACTTTTCTCTTTTCATTATTTCATTATTGTTTCTATAGTGCTGTTTGTGCAATAAATAACATTTTTTAATAGGAGAAAAACACATTTTTTTTGCAGGATCAAGTGACTTCCCAGCAAAAGTTACGTGCTGATATGTGGCATTATCATTAAGGTACAGTTGTTGGCGGGTGTGCTCTTCCTTTCTTGCTTACTGACTTTAAAATTCTTATCCTGGCTTTCCTTTCTTTGTGTGGTCAGGCTGTTTGGCAGGAGGGAAGTGGCAGGTGCAGGAGGGGAAGGGAAGGGAAGGGAAGGCAGTTTGTCTGTGAGGATGGGGCAGATGGTTGCTGGCTGGTGGTGGTCGCCGGGGGGTGGACCCTCTGCTAGGAGACATCAGAAAAGGAGCCTTTTCTCATTCCTTTCCCCAGGAGGGTCCTGTTCGGGTAATCAGAGAGAGAGGAACCACAGTAGGCCAGTCTTGGTGTGAAATTCAGAGCCAGTATGCTCTATTCTTAGTTTGTCTTGAGGGATCCTGAATCTATAAGGTGGGCCTGTGGAGTTTGGGCTCTCGCTGGCTTCCTGGTCCTGCCTGAGGAAATCACACTGTAAACTCCCACATTCGGATTCCATCCTGTGCTTCACACTGACTCCAAAGGGAGTTGCTGGCTTTTAGGGTAGGAGAGAATTTGGCAGGATGCATAGAGTATGCATAGAGTTAGTGGGTGGACTTGAAATCCTGAGTGTCAGTTTAAAAATTTGTTTAAAGTATGTAAATGCACAAAACTCTGATCTAACTCCAAGTAGCTCTGGAATGGCTTAGGTTCTGAGTGGGGTCAGTGCATGTATAGACTCTCATTTCATCTTTCCACCTTCATTTTCCTTACCTCTGGAATGAGGCTGGGAATGGAGCAGCTCAATCCTCTTTAAAAGATGATTATCTTAGAATGGCATTTTTGTTGTTGCTGTTTTTAGTTCGGTTTGCTCTTTATTTGCAGCAAAGAAGAGTATGCAAAACTTTGCATTCTCCTTGGAGCATATGCTTTTACACCCACATTCCCAATTGCAAACCTTAAAAAGCCTAGGCCCCACTTATCTGAATGGTTTCCCATTTAATAAATATATACATAGCAAGAAACCAATTTCCTTAACCCTGAATTCTAGGTCCTCAACAATCAGTCAGCTCCTTGGGGCCACAATGACTTTTTCACTGTTCCCTGCTGCCTTCGCAGATCCCCTTTTCTTGTCTTGCCAGGACCATCCCTCCTATATTTCTCTACTAATTCAAGTCCACCACTACCCAAGTCAGGGAAAGCCCCCCAGATCTCCTTCCCTGCAGGCTCTGCCCTTGGAATGCTCCTTCCACTTGGCGGTATATATGATGACTTCATTTGGAAATAGCCCAGATCTATTTCATCTCCATAAAATGCAGGTCTCCTCATCTCCAGGGCAGGAATGTCATTCTTCCTTACCCATCCCTCCTTTCTCCTGCCCCATGCCTGAAGCTCAGCTCCCACACCATCCCAACAACCAACAGCTCCCCTTAGAGCATCTTAGCTTATTTTACAACAGTCCCAACACTGCTAAAAAGAAAAGCACCCAGGAGTGCTTTGGAACTTCTCTAATCTTTTGGTCCTTATAGTGAAGCCTTGCTAGTAGTTTTGAAAGCCCGAGAGTCTGCACTAATTCAGTCCTTCCTGCCCATGTGGCACCCCTCCCCCTTTTCACTGCTGCCTCCCCTCTCTGCCTACCTCCGGGTGCACAGCCACAGGCATCAGTCTTCCTCCCCATCACCTCTCAGGCCAATGCTCTCCAGATTCTTTGCATGTTCATTAGCACAACTTAAATCTAGGTGGGACCAGCTCACTAGTCTCCCACAAGCATATTTCCTTCATGCACCAGCCAGAGGGAAATAGATTCAGATTATATCACACTTGCCTTCAAACCATTTGATTTGAATAGGCATATTACCCCCATTTCTTTGGCTTTCCTCATCCTTTAAAATTCCTGTCTATTATGTTAGAATACTTTGTGATTAGTTGATGGATACTTGCATCACTGGTGACACAATTTGTATGCGAGTAAAAAAAAAAAAATTCTTCTTGAGGTACGGGGGACAGGGACTGAACCCAGAACCTCATATGTGGGAAGCCGGGCTCAACCACTGAGCCACATCAGTTTCCCTGAGTTAGTTTTCTCGTTTGTTTGCTTGTTGTTTTTTTTTTGTTTGTTTGTTTGTTTTTTTATTTTAGGAGGCACCAGGGACCTAACCCGGGACATCCCATGTGGGAAGCAGGTGCTAAACCGCTTGAGCCACATACAGTCCCCAGGAGTCAAATTATTCTATTCCCCTGCTTCTGATAAACCCAGCTTACAAATCATTTCAGTGTCTCAAATTTCCTTAGTACATTTATCTGATAACCTGGTGCTGAGTTAGAGGCCACTGATTAGCACTGAGACTGCAAAACGAAAGCCTCAATCATTCTTACTACAGGACCATCATCATCGTTGTTAGCTAATCCAAGAGCTGTCTGCCAGCTTCTTCACAGTGAGTGGGCAGAGTGACTTGGCTCTCACTTTGCATATTATTTCATGAAGGCCAGGAGGGGAAAGGGAATGAAAGAAAACTATTATTTAGCAAGGACATACTTGCTTCTAGAATTTTTACAAAGATTTTATCAACAGAACATCTCTCCAAGACAGGTATCATCATACCCATTTTATAGATGGACAAACAGAGACCCAGAGAGTAACATGCACAGGTTCCAGTAACCAAGAAGCAAGGCAGGGATAAAACTAAGTCTCCTCACTCCTGACTAAGGAAAATGATGATCCAGTCTGCTAAACATGCAGTCTGGAGACAGTTTATGATGGGACTCTTCCTTTGTCCTTCTTATCATTGTGATTGATGAGAATATGTTTGTTTTATTTTTCCAAGTATTAAGAACTTCACATGATTCCAGCTAAGTTTAAAGGTGATGATTTAATCTCTTACCAATGCCCTCAGTTCCTCCCCAGTTGCCTCTCAAAGGGTTTGGACTTAGAGGAAATTCAAAACAGGCTGGACAATTTCCAAGTTTAGCAAAACTGAAAAGGTATGCCACAATGTCATGGAGAGGAGCGACCAGCTGTAGAGTTAGCTTTAAGGCTCTAAAAGCTGCCTGTGGGTAAATCAACACAAGGAAATAATCTTTAGGAAGTTTCTACAAGACATAAAAATATGTGTCAATTAGGGATAGAGTCTTTAAACAAGAACATCCAGGTGAACATTTCACAGTACATACGGGATAATATCTAAAATGAGAACCACAGATCTATCTATTCATGAACCTGGGTTATGCCTTTGGACAGGGTCACTTGTGGATGATTAAAGAAATATGATTCTCATTTAAATCCATTGGTGGCATAGCACATCAAAATGTGTTTGCATGACCATCAGTGAATTGCAAGGGTCACAAATAAATTGATAGGAGGGACCCATA
Source organism: Tolypeutes matacus (assembly GCA_026826555.1). Taxonomy (NCBI): domain Eukaryota; kingdom Metazoa; phylum Chordata; class Mammalia; order Cingulata; family Chlamyphoridae; genus Tolypeutes; species Tolypeutes matacus. Next base: position 8,747,108 of record JAKSZT010053792.1, read on the forward strand.
TTCAGACAACACTGTCACCTGAAAGCAAAGCATAAATTGCCTCAGACATTTATCAACATAGTTTAAACTAATACACAATTAAAAATCAGGCACTGAGTCTTAACCAACAACATTGAAGTGAAGGAAAAGTGACAAATTGTGATCTAACTGCAGCAGATAGTATTTCTATATTCAAAAAAAAAAGAAAGAAAGAAAGAAAGAAAAGAAAGGGTGACAAATCAAAGTTGCTAAACAGGTTTTCACTTACAAAGAAAAACCAGGGTGTGCCCCAATTGCCATTTTCAACCTTACACTTTAATACATGTTTATTGAAGCGGTTTAAGTATTTTTATAAAGTCTTTTTGAAAAAAATGGTTGCCAATATTACCACAATAATTTACTATCAGTCCAGCTGTGGGGACTCCACCTCACATTAGCTTCAGTGTATCAGGTGGTGGCGACTTGAATGGTTTGGGAGGAAATTGAGGATTAATAAGGAATGTCGGCAGTCAATTGATGTTCGTTAATGACAGGGAGAAACAAGACTCATGAAATAATGAGGCCCAAGAGAAGTTATAATAAAGCAGGCAAAAATATTAGGAGTGGTGAGAAAATTTCAAAAAATTAGATCTCTCTGAAAAGAACAAAAGACGTTCTCTGGAAATACTAGGCTTAACTGCGAGACATGAAAACCAGTCTGTTTTCATTCTGGCACACATAAAAGAATACAAACCTTTTCGGGCAGAGTTTTGAACATAACCAGCACTTCAGAAGGATGGGGTATGAACCATAAATTGAGGAAGACTTTTCCATCGGCTGACAGCAAACATCGTGGCCTGGGCTGAAAACTCCTGTGGCATTAGAAGAAAAACACTGGTAGCAGCATTTCCCGTTAATAAGGGGCATCTTTGGGTATGAACCATTTAAGTCACCCCCTCAGGCCACAGCACCCAGAGCCGACAGTTGTGGTTAGGCACCCGCCCAGCGTCCAAGCCTGAGCCTTTTCAGACAGCTCCCAAGTGGCCAGAGCTAGAAATAATTCAAAGGGAAGAGGAGCCATTGGGCTGAGTTTTAAGGTCAGCTGCGTTGGAGGAGGGCATGGGCATGGAGGGAGGAGAAGGTGTTTTGCACATGTACATATTTATCTTACTTAATTCTTAGGATGTTCGTATTTTTGCTCCTGTGTAACAGTCGGGAGTTGAGGTCCTAAGAGGTTCCCTGAATCTTGCCTACCAGCTCCCAAGAGACAAAGGGGGTGTTTCGTGCGATCTGTCAGCTCCTCAGACCTGGCTCTATTTTCCTGGTCTCCCGGCAGGTTCTTCAGCCTCAGACCTTCTTTTCCCTCATTCTCCTCTCTGCTCTCCTCTCCTGCAAATACCTTACTATTTCTTAGGTGGCGGTTTAGCTGTCTCTTTGTTGCGAGTTTATACACACACATACGGTACATACATGTCTAGCTTAGGGATTAACACAAGCCCAGGTACCTGCCGCTGCCTGAGCACAGACCGTAGCCAGCACCTTTGAAGCCCAGTGTGCCCCTCCCTGGGGGCACCCGAAGGAGCCACAGTCCTGAGCTTTACATTAATGAGTGCCCCACTTTCCTCCGAAGGTTTACTACAAATGGATGCATCGTTAAGGGATGTTGTTGGGTTGGGCCTGTTTTAGACCTTCATACAAATGGAAGCCCACGGCCTTTCTACCGCAGCCACCGCAGGGCGCTGACATCCTCACCTGGTTTCTCAGGGGTGAGGTAGCCCACTGGGAAACAGGGTGGGTGTTGGGGGGGCTTTTCCCCATTCCAGTGATTCAGTGGCATCAAGTCGATGTTGTAGCTACCCTCAGCATACCTTATTAATTGTGCACATCTGATATGGAAAACGGTGGTGTGTGCAGTTAGCAGAGTGGGGAATTTGGTGCCAGAGGCCCGATCCTGTGTCCAACTTCTATCACCCATGTGACCTTAGACACATTGTCCTTTTTGAGTCTTTTCATCCACAAAATGGGGATAATAATAATGATTCCTAACTCACAGGGATGGTGTGAGGAATAGACTTGTGAAAGGTATTTTATGAATTGTGAGGTGCTATACCAAGTCTGTTGTCACAGCACCTGCTGGGGCAAAGCAGCCAGGGCTGGGAGTGGAGGTGGGGCCCAGGGATGCCTGGGGCCAGTGGAGAGGCATGCAGGAACTCTCAGAGCAATTTGCAAAGAAGAGGGGAGTTGAACATACTAATGAAGGAATTTCTGTAGGTGAGGGCTACGGGGAAGACCAGAGACTAGTGCCACCTCAGGCCTGTCTTGGTGATGCTACAACAGACAGGCCTGACCAGACAGACAGCAGAAGGCTGTGTGCAGTGGATGTAAGTCCACCCCACCCCCACCCTCCGTGTGCCTGGGTCCCCTTCCCACTCTTCCCACAGTCCTACAAGATCGCGCTCACTCTTCTGGCTGCAGCTTTCATCCATATCCCGTGACTCCCAAATCTCCCTTAGCAGCCCAGGCCCCCTCCACAGTTCCAGAGTTCCAACTTGCCTCATCTTGGCTGGCAGTGCCCCAGGCCACTTCCGTTAAACAAGGCAAGAACTGAATTCATCATCTCTTTCCACCCCAATCCTGTGCCTCTTCCTGTGTTAAAGGAACCCTAACACCCTCTACTCCCACCCACCCTCCCCCAGACACCAAAGCCAGAAATCAGGGAGTCATTTTCAGATTCTCCCTTCTCCTTTGCTCTGCAGGCCCTATTGATTCCACTACTAAACTTTGCTCACATTTGCAGTTTTCATTCCCACTTCCATGGTATATAACAACACTGTCAATGGGTGGCTCTCACACACTAGGGGGCATTTGGGAAACAGTAGGGGTATTTTTTGACCATCACAAATGCCTATGAGGAATAAAATTATTTCTGGGTCTCTGAAAGAGGTTCAAATGATAAAATTTAACTCATTTTAACTGGGCATTGAATACTTACAATATCAAACATTCTGAATATGAGATTTTTTTTTTTTTTTTTTACCGGGAGGTACCGGGGATCGAACCCTGGTCTCTCCATATGGTAGACGGACACCGAACCTCTTGAGCCACATCCGTTTCCCTGAATATGAGGTTTTTACATCATTAAAACTCTACCTGAAGTGAATTGCTGGCCTTAAATCTACCTTTCAAGTTTCAAGTCTCAGTTAATTCTCAGATCAGGAACAAAGTTCGGTCTTCCTTTGGAGAACTTCCTTTAACAGCCACAAAGCCAGATGATTCCTGTCCTGGTACAGATCAAAGCAGCTCCATCCAGCCTTGTCTCCATTACTCAGTTCACAGTATTTTGATGGTGCCCCAAAGAAACCCTGACTATAAAAGAGGCACAAGTACAAGGTCTGCATCTGGGCCCATGGGGTCTGCAGCGTCCCCGCTGGCAGCTGCCTCCAGCAGCATGGCTGAACCCAGCCCTTGGCCTTTGAGAAGCATGGTCCTCCCTGGAGTTCTAAGACCCACTAGGAAAACCATCCTTTACTTCTCATCTTTTATTTCCTGCCATTTCCACCCCTGCCTGCAGCAAGCAGCTATATACCTAGGAGGGGCAGAGCTGGCAGCAGAAAGCTTTCAGGGTTCAATGCTGGAAACACAGCCTGATTCTCAACCTCCCAAGGACCCCTACTTCCCTTGGAATGGCCCATTAACTACCTGGCCTGATAGTTCCTTGACCTGCTCAACATCATCTCTCTTCAGCTTCATTGCCCTTCACCCTCCCTCTCCTGGGCCACGCCCCTGGCCTTGTCACCCCTGGAACCACATCACCTCCAAAGTCTTAAATTTCAACACCCCACTTTCCCACTCCAGCTTTCTCACTCATTCACTCCCACTAAACCTCTTTCATCCCCACAAAATATGCTCACTGACATCATACAGTCTTTGGTATCCTTTCTCTTTTTTTTTTTTTTTTTTTAAAGATTTTATTTATTTATTCATTTATCCCCCCCTTGCTGCTTGTGCTCGTTGGGTCAGCTAACCACACTGTGCGGGCAGGCTTGCCTTCACCAGGAGGCCCCGGGAACCGAACCCGGCGCCTCCCATATGGTAAACGGGAGCCCTACTGATTGAACCACAGCCGCTTCCCTTTGGTCTCCTTTCTGATCTCATTTCCTTCCCTGCCTGAAATGTATCTCATGAAGGAGCACAGGAACTGTTCTTTCATTGGCACCTTCAATTCTTTGCTTCTTTGTGCTCCCAACCCACCTACTCAGCAAACTCCCAACTCTGGATCCCTCCAACAGTTCCACTTTCTGCTTCTATGCCTATGCTACTAAAGCACAGCCGGAGGAAATCATACCACTAATTATATGGATGCCACAATAAGTAGTGTTTAGCCTGAGCTGAGTGTGTCACCCCAGGACAATCCTTTTTTTTTGTTTGTTTTTCCTTTTGTTGGCTCTCACACCCATTTCCCTTTTCAATAATCCAAACATTCCTAGTCCTCTTCAAGCCCCATATCAAATTCCTGCCAGACGCTGATCATATTCTAATTAGAGGCCAATTGGCCAGCACTCCCTCCACTTCCTGCTGGCCCGCCCACAGACACACCTACACACCCATGCCTTCAATCAGGACAGTGGCAGAGGTGGGCACCTGGGAGGCAAAATGAAGACAGCCTCTGCCTTCAAGGCCTTACACTCGGGAGTGTATCATGCCTGCAAACATGATAGTATGATGGAAGCACGACACAGTGGAGTCTATGAAAGTGCAGAAGACACACTGAATAGGAGGCACCTGAGACTTGTGAGGCGCATTGGGGAGGGCTTCACAGCTGAGGTTTCTGAGCCGAGATGGATTATTCCCCGCCACGTCTCTTCCTCCTCATGGCTCTGCCATCTTTCTATTCATCCAGGCCAGAAACACTAGTGGCATCCTGATTCCTCCTTCTCCCTCTGCCCCACATTAAATCCAACACCTGGCCTAACTTATTTCACCTCCTGAACTTCTCTCAATTTTAGTAGCTTCCTAAACGGTGTCACTGACAATCACCTTGCTCTCCTCCTTCAAGCGACCTGAAGGACAAACACCAGCCTTCTGGATCTTGCCCCACCCTCCTGTCCATCCTACATCCCATCGCCATACCCTGTGTACGAGGCACTCAGAGGTCCACACACTGCCTTACATGTCTGTGCCTTTGCACATGTAGTTCCCCCAGCTGCAGCTGAATTTCTCTTCTGTGTCCACCTGGAACACTGATCACTTTCAAGACCCAGGTTAAGCTTTCCTTCTTCCCTGAAGCATTCCATATTCCCCACCCCCATTCCCTAATCCTCTAGATAATACTGAGCATTTCCTGGTGGGTGCTTCCATTATACTTTTATTTTATTCTTTATCACACTGTATTGTAATTACATGCCCTCCATCCCCTCATATGGAGGGCAAGGACTGTGTCTAACCCTGCTCTACTGTGCTTGGTACCAAGCCTGCCATATGCTGTTATTCAGGTCATGCCCTGAAGCACCCAGCAGTGGCTGAAATCCAGCCTGGACTTTACTTGCCAAGCTCTGCACCCTGGCATGGGGCTGCACCTGCCAGAGGAAGGGGCGCCTTCTTCTTATTAGCGTAACGTAGCCCAGTGGAATAATGGTAGCTCTGCCTGGCACGTATGATAGCTCTCTCCGTCCCTTCTTCCCTCCTCCATTAGTCAATGCCACTGCTCCTGGGAGTGCTGCCTAGTGTAATCCTAGTCTTCACCCCTGGAGCCAAAGAAGGTACCAGAAGCATTAAGGGGCTTCCTTCGGGGAGGACAGCTCCCTAGACTCCTCTTCCACAGTCTCAGTTTGGGGGGTGGGGATGGGTTCCTCTGTTAAAGCTAAACTCAGTACATCACTGCCTTTTAAGGATTAAGTAGCATCTTAGAATTTTAAACCTACAGAATTCATGGGGCCCTTCTAGTCAAGGAATGGCAAATTCATAGCAGAAAGGCCACCTTTCTCTTTCCCTTGCCTGTGGCAGATATCACCAATAAATTCCAACCCTCTCACAAGCTTGAAATGTCTTGGAATCCACTGATAAATTGTTGGAATGTAAAATAAAATCCATTTTTCATCCTCAGTTTAACCCAACCCCTAATTTTATGAATGAGAAGAGAATCTCTGTCCCTCATGACCTCCATTCCTCCACTCTTTCTCCTCCATGGCTTGGGATTCCCATTTATCATTTCACAGCCCCTTTTGAGGAAGTCTTTCTCAGTAGTCCCATTCCTTGGAATCCTGCTATAGGCACCTTAGCACTAAGAATGCTAACATGCTTAACTCTAGAAAGCAGCTTCAATTTCCTCACTCATTAAAGGAAGAGACTGAAGCCCAGAGATTGAGGTCAAGTGATTTTCCCAAGACCTCAGGGCAGTTTATGACCAAGTTGGGTAAAGTTTCTAACTCCCTGGTTGTGTCTTCTCCATTACACCTTCCTGTGGCTGGTATCTGATATCTATGAGTAGGTACTCTGTGTATGGAACCACAGATTTTGGAGTTAGAGTCTTACTTTTCCAATCTTCCATATAAAACAGAAGTTCCTTTCTGGTATGCTCCCTTTTTATGTGAGTGTATGAAAAAGGATGTGTTAAAATCTAGAGAGTTTAGGGAACAAGAAGTGGGGTAGTGGAGAAACACCGACTCTATCAATTGCAGCTCATCCACTGCCTGGCCATGGGACCTGGCTATGGGTGAGGGGCTCACTTTGCTCACACTTTCTTGGCCTAACAGTCTACTTTGAAATCATCACATATTAGCCAGTCAGATAGTGTAGGGTTCTAGGCTCTCCATCCTAAATGACTGTTTATTTTAATCTTTAGGAAACAAAGTTATTTGCAAGAAACAATGAAGGAACACATAGAGCAAGACCTGAGAGAGACATTGTTTTCCCTCTGCACATCCTGACCTCCTTATGATATGGTTGCTGCAAATGAAACAGATTAGAAACAAAAATGGACTTCCTGAAAACATTTTGTCCTAAAAACAAGTGTAGTAAGTCAGGGTTGGGCTTCTGGAAACTATTTTTAAAGTTTGATCCCAAATGAAGATCGGGTTTATAAGTGGTTAGCGTGGCTAGTGGGTGGATGAGTGACAAAATGTCCCCAGATAATAGAGCTAAGAAGTCTTAGAGGATTATTTTGTGCTGTTTAATATTAGAGAAAGATGCCCTGCAGCCTCCTTAGGTAACAAGTATCCAGTCAAACCCTTTAACAAAGTAGCAGTCTGAGGTATCTATATCTGTGACAGCTTGAATTTTGTGAGCCCCATAAAAGATTATGCTCTTGAACCAATCCATTCCTATGGGTGTGGGGTCCTCTGACTACATTAAATTCAGGTAAGGGAGCCTTGATTCGATCACCTGATTAGATTGCTTTAGGGCTTTTGATTGGACTACATCAGTGAGGTGTGACCCAGGTTGGGTATCTGCCCTCTTGCTAGGTCTTATATAAACTAAGAACACACACAGAGAGAAAGAGACACAGAGAAAGGGAGCTCTGCCATTTTGACCCTGCCATGTGAGAGAGAGGACTTTAAGTTTGCCTACAGCTGTAGAAGGACAGAGAAGCCATGAGAAGCTCAAGGAGATGAGGACCAGGGAGATATGCCTGATTGTCCACAGCTGAGCTCGGGGAGACAATGAAGAAGGCAGGGACATCGGCAGAGATCAGCTGCCATCTTGCCTTGCCACATGGCAGGATGCTAGGATCACTTTAGCTGACTTTGGTGACAAAGCATCTCTGATGTTGTCTTGATTTAGACATTCACAACCTTGGAACTGCAAGATTTTTCCCTAATAAAATTCCACTTAAAAGCCAACACATTTCTGGAATATTGCATTGGCAGACCTTTAGCAAACTAAGACAACCTCCCACTCCTTTCTCAAAAGCATTCTTCCATTAGGTACATCCTGCCCAAAATGAATTTAATGCCTGAGCTCATGAAATAAAACACATATCCATAAACTGAGCACCTTATAAATACCAAGGTAGAACTACCCACCAAGTTGGTAGCCAACCATCTATCAGTCAAGGGCTTAAGGACTTCAACTTCTTTCATTCTCTAGCCCATTCCTTCACCCTCATTTACTTGATGAACTCCAACTTTACTGTCATCTCCTCTTTGAATTCTGCCCTGGAGTAGAGTTGAACACTCCCTCTTTCCGATCACCTGACTTCTCAAACATCTCTAACATGATGTCTTTGAAGTTACTTATTTGTTTATATAGAGCTTCCCCCCAGTACACTGAATTTATTATCAGAGATAATGACTTACTACCTTTGTAACTCCAGCATATAGCAAAGAATGACAGTTGAATAATGGATGCATACATGCATGAATGTCTGGGTGAATGAATGAGTGAGTGAAAGCATAGTCTGATATAAATGGTCTTTCAAGTCCCTCCCATATATCCGTTTGATGGTCATATTTATTGAGTATTATTGTTACTCAGCACTAAGCTCCATGCGGTAAGGGGGAGAGTAAGGAGTGAGGAAAATTCATCCTATAAGGTGCTTTTGCTCTCCCCTGGAGACTACACAGCTGCATAATCTCTTCTCCTTTTTTTTTTTAAGGAAACCTGATCACTGACTGCACAGGTATGCTAATTTCTCCATCCAGGTGGATGAACTCTAGATAGGCAGTTAAGAACATTTGTAAAATTGTATAAAGCACAACAAGGAAGTCTGGAACTGCTCTGCTCTATCACTTAATGTTACTCTACATCACTTTTTTTCTCTATCAGAGAAATACAGAAATATCATTGATTTATCCGAGGCACCTGTTTATCATTGTTTATTTCTGAATATTTTTCTACTCTATTGAGTATAATATTTGAAGCCAGGACAGCTCCAGATCAAGTTTACTTATTTGTTTGCTTATTTTAGATGCTGGTTTATATAAAAGGATGTGACTGATGAACATCTCTGGGCTCCTGGGGTGGGGGGTGGGGTGGAACAAAACCACATAGATAAAAAAGCAGTCAAACAACTCATACACAAAAAACTCCTTCTGGGTTCAGATATAAAGATATTCTTATTCTGGGAGTATTACCTTTTTCTTTCGTCCTCTGGACCAGAAGATCAAGATCAAGTGCAGTAAAAGGAGCCAAGGTTTCCATACCAAACTTTAACAGCCTCTCCCCAGGGACAGGGTGGGGCTGTATGGGGAGGAACAAGCTCAAAGGAAATTACACACCTGGGGTCAGCCTTGATACCTTCTTTGGTGTCCCTCAGCCCCTTCTTTTCTTGTGGTTGCCCTACCATGAAAAAGGTATCCCTGATGGTAGGGAAATCTTCCAGCAGGGCTCTCAGGCTATTGCAGTATGCCATGATCTGACCCCGAAGAGCATAGTGAGACATGTGGTGGTTAAACCTGAAAAATCAGAAGAAGAGATGGTGTCCTGAAGGTGAATTCAAGGTGTGCCATATCTCACAGAAGTTCCAGGATCTATTTCCCTGGAAGACTTTTTAAAAGAGACTAGAGGGGGAGCAGGTGTAAGAAGAAATTTCCATCTGGTTCAGGTTGCTATTGCCTGAAGGCAGAGGCATGGACCTCTTCAAAAGGTCATTGACTTCTGATGCTCCTCTGCATATCAGAGGAGGGCAGTTTAAGTTGGTTTTATCCAACAGGCCTATGGTTAATTCAAACACAAACCACCTGACATTATCTGAATTTCTACATATAACAGTGCTGTTAATTGAATTCAGTCAGAGAAACTAACATGTGTTATTCACATATATTATACTTACTTCTGACAGTATTCAATTATAACATCTCTCTTGACTTTCTCAATTTCATCCTGTATTAAAGGAGAATGATAATTCTTATATTAGACAAGTGGCTATAAGAACTATCCATCCTAGTACATATGCCCAAACTTCTGGAAATCAAAGTAGGAAAAGGTCACGTAGTTGAGACATTCTTTCTGAAAGTGAACTTGTAGGGAGACACTCTTCCATTGCTTTCTCATGCTCCTACACATCTTGCTGAGTATGCCAAAAATGCAAGGTCCTGACTACTCTTTACCTGGGCCATCTCTCAGCAAACAACCTTGAGGGATGAGGTAATGTCTCCCCTTTGGGATAAATAGCAGGCTTGCTATAAAATAGGTGGATTGCCCAAGTTCAATGTTGCTCAACTGTAACACAAATGCCTTGCATGTGTCTGGGCCCCTTCATGTAGCCCTGGTGGGACTTGGGAGACAAAGAAAACTGATACAAACATGAAACTCATGTTTTCTGCTCTCCTAGGAGTAGTAAAGTCTTTCATCTCTGACCTAAGTGTCTCTTGTCTTCTGCCAGAATCCAAGTAAGAGTAACAGGCTAATTTATGAGCTTATAAGTAGGGTCAAATCTAAGACCTTGGCAAAACTTAGACTCCTAGTGCCTGAGGCCTTTCTGATCTGATAGGACTTAGATAATCCTGAAGGGCAGTTCATGAGCTATTGCATTTTTCACTTGGTCAATATTTTGTAAGAATTGTTTATTAGAAGGAGCCCTTTGCCTCCATCATTGTTTGGCAATAATCTGGAAGATGTGGCCTCTGTCATATCCCATTTGTAGGATTGGATTAGGTAAATTCTATACCATGGAAGACATGTCTTTTTGGCCATAAAGCCTAGATATTGTAATCCTTGTCATTTTTTTCTCATAAATAAGTATGCATTAGCATAAGGATTAAATTAATGAATAATGAAATGGCATTCACAAAATTTAACTAATAATTTTGATTGATTAAAGGTTTAGCTTTATAATACTTTTCAACAGTTTAGTTTAATACAAAACCCTAAAGTAGAAACATGATTGTAGTGTCTGAAAAACCAAGATAACAGGTGACTGGATTCTAAGAGCCCTAACCCCGGAAGCCCTCTGGCATCACTCAGGAGTAGCCTAATGTTCCAATGTGGGTGCTAAAACTTGTGAGTTTAGAAAGTGGCAAAAGAAAATGGAGCCTTGGAAAAAATGCACACCTTAAAAAGACTAGATAGCTATTAGTTTGAATTCTTATTGAATTCCTTTTTTAGTTCTTTTCCATATATTTTCAATGGTTCTACCCAAAGAAGCTGAAAGCAACCAACTCCAAGTTAAGAATTTTTATTTGTTTAAATATAAAAGTAGATTGAAGATTTAGGACACTCTTCCCACTACACACTCACAGGGCTCCTCATTCTGTCTGCCATGGTTTGTTTCCTGAGGAGGAAGGTGTTCAGCATCATGTCTCGCAGGCTCACTTTTTCTAGCTGAATAGATACGAAGGCCTCCGCAGCCCTGACAATTGAACAGACATATCTAAGCATAAGGATGGAGGTAAGTGGGCATGTAACAAGAAGACAACTCAAGATCTCCTGAGGGGCCAGGAACACCTGGGCCAGGTGCTGGGCATTGCAACAGAAGGGCAGGTAGCTCTGTCTCCATGGTTCATGTCTGCATTAGTGTGTTGAATTAGTCACTGGGGAAGCTGATGTGTCACTGTCCTCCTTGGGCATCCTCATGTGCCTGAAGTATTCATCAACATTCCTTTATCAGTCCCAAACTTCATAGCGTGTCTCAGTGTTTATAATACCCAGGCCCCTCTGTGCCCTTCTGGCATGAACTGTAGGGGAACCTGGACTAAAGTGGACTCCAAAGGGCCCTGCTGTCTAGACACATTGATCCTAAATCTTTCACCATATGTTGGACATGTGGGCTCAGGGCACTTGACACATTGGCCATGTTTCAGATAAACAGCATCACGAGTAGAAGAGTAGCTTTGCCTGTTACTATTTTCCATTCTAAATTTCCCAGAATTAAATTAGAGTGTCACTGGCCAGTCCCAATAAAACACTCAGAACATTTGTAATCAATAGAATATAAATGTCTCTTTTTTTCTCTGTCATGGTGAAGATAGATCAATACATAATGGAGCATTCTTTATTTGTAGACATATCCCTGTAGAGGCCATGCCTCCTAAGGTCATTATCTCTGACAACTCACCATCCTATTATTCTAAACAATGGTTAAATTCCAGGCTGCTCAATTGAAAATAGATGTGAAAAATTTGGAGAGGCCTATAAGCTTTCTTCCTTGTGTTGTACCCTCTTTGTTGCTTGAAAGCTATTCAGAGAGAGAAGGAAGGAAGGAAAGGAAGAGAGAGAGTTAAAAAAGGAGAGGGGAAGAGAGGAAAGGAGAGAAGAGGTTGGAATTGGAAACTGTTCAATCTACTTCATAGACTGGAGCACATTGGAAGGAGTTGAGCCTATTCAATGTTCACACAAGGTCTTCAAACAATGTCTTAAAAACTAAAACATATGCTAGATATACTCTGGAAGTTTAGACTTCCTTCCACCCCTTAAATGAGGACACTTTCGTTACTTTAAAGAACTTGGGTTCAGTACCTTTTGGTAGCTTGGAATTGTTGTGAAAGATGGATAAGGGTGTCTGGAACTTTTGGAGTTGTGGATAACAGCAAACTCTCTATACTATTCACAGTTCTGGAATTTATTCTTTTGGTTGAGCCCATTCTGCCACGATTTCTCAGATCTGAACTTATTTCCTAAAATATTTTAAAACAAAGTGAATTAAATTTGCTGGATTTGTAAGTCCTTTAGTACTGACTAAAAATTATCTCACAGCTACAACTGACCTCAAACACCTGTAAATGCCTGGATCCACAGGATTCACACAATGTAACTATGAAAGGAGAGGTGGAGAGAGGAAGGGGAAAGAGGCAGAAGGGAGGGAGCGAGAATGAGGGAAGGAGGGAGTAAAGGGAAAGGAATGGAGGGAGGAGGAGGGAGAGTAGGGAAAGGAGGGATGAGAGTAGAAAAAAAGGGAAATCATTATCTTTCAATATTCCTATTGGTTATAGAGCTGCAAGGCACTGACATTTACATTTTTCCCCAACAGTGTACTCATTTCTCTTGCTTAAATGCCTAGGAGTGGTATGGCTGACTCATATGATAGTAGTATATTTAACTTTTTAAGAAACTGCCAAACTTTTCCCGGGGTTGTTATACCATTTTACATTTTCATCAATGCATGAGAGTGGATGAGAGTTCCAGATCTTCTACATTCTTGCAACACCCGTTTTTGGTCAGTATTTTAAATTTTAACCATTCTAATTGGTATGTAGTGGTATCTCACTGGGGTTTTAATTTGCATTTCTCTAATGACTAATGATGTTGAACATCTTTTCATGTGCTTATTTGCTATTCCTACATCTTTGGTGACCCATTCCTTCTTGAAACACTCTCCTTTGGCTTTTGGCATTGCACAACTATGTTCTCTCTCCCCCAACCTCCTTCTTTTCCCCCTTCCCTGCCCCTTGTCCTCTTTGACTGTCTCCATCATTTATACCTCTTTATTATGCCATCATCCTTCCTATTCTCCCATGCTTAAGGGAAAACCAAAATATATTTTCACTGTTGGGTGAAGTAGTCATGAAATATATTTTAGTCAAGTTAAAAGAGTCATGGAGACTTCCTGGAAGACATGATGACTGAGCTGAATTTTGATAAGTAGCACCCTCTAGGCAAAAATAAATAAATAAATAAATAAATAAATAAATAAATAAATAAATAAATAAATAAAAGGGGAGGATGGGATGTAGTAAGATAAAACATTCTAAGATAGCATGAGCAGAAGCATGGATTCATGAAACAATGCAAAATGTTTAGGGAAATTCAAATAGAGTGAGTACAGACACTAATGAAGGATGTTTATGTGGAAGGTTGTGGGAGGTGTGGAAGGTGGGGTGTATGGGAATCCCTATATTTTTTGTGTAACATTTATGTAATCTAAGTGTCTTTTTAAAAAAATCTATAGAAAAAAAAATCTAATCTTTACCTAAAAAAATCATCAAAGAAGCTACAGGAAATAAATATTGGAATTTTTGAAAGCAAGCAGAGATGGGTATTTCCTTTTTAAAAAATAAATAGGATTCTGGAGACATCCAGGTCCTATATAAGGGGGGATAGCTCCAGAGATTGATGCCTAATCAGTGGGCTCTACTTTGGAATCTGTGCTCCTGAGAGTGACAGAGTTGGACTCAAATAAGTCCTCTCTGCACATGGTCCATCAGTCCCTTCTATTCAAACCTATATGTGATGCTGGAGTTTGTAGGTGTACTTCTAGAGACTGGAGCCTCTGGCCTGCCCATGTGCCAGCTGTGCCTGGAATCTTGGTGGAGCTGCAACTCCTACTCTACAGCTCATTGGACACACCCAAGTCACCTGGTGAGGAGACGATGATGGACAACGGCCATCCCAGGGAATGTAGAGAGCCTGCAGCTGCAGGCAGGATAATCCCATCCACCGTATCCATGGGATATAAGCTCACTCTCACTTGGAGGTGGAGTGGACATCACCATCCCAGACTCCTCAGGACTGGGGGAAGAGCTATGGACTAGAGTGGACTTAATGGTATTCTGTTGTAGACATATTGTGATTCAAGCAATGGAAGAAATTATAACAGTGAGGTGGAGCCAGTGGCCACTAGATGCTTCGGGGCAGGGAAGGGAAAAGCAGTTGTAATACAGGGGCTTTCTCAGGACTTGGGAATTATCCTGAGTGACATTACAATGACAGATATAGGCCATTTTACATCAGCATATACCATGCAGATCTGTGTGGGAGAGAGTGTGGTCTACAATGTGAACTATGGTCCATGCTTAGTGGCAAAGCCCCAGGATGTGTATATTCACTGCAGGTGATGTGCCACACTAATGAAAGATGTTTATGTGGGAGGTTGTGGGAGGTGTGGGAGGAGGGGAACATGGGAATCCCTGTAATTTTTGTGTAACATTTATGTAATCTAAGTATATTTTAAAAAAAAACATATATATATATATATAATAAATAAATAGGAAAAAATGAAGAATATTTTAATAAATATTGTTTATACATGAAAAAAAAAAAGAGTGCATACAGGAGAAGTGGCAAGATAGAGGACTGTTGCCAGGTCACAAAGGTCATGCATGCCTGGTTAAGGAGATTAAGTTTTGCTCTTTGGGCTGCAATGAGCCACTGAAGGGTTTTAATCAAGGAGGCATAACTGCACTGGTCACTGTGTGGAAGATAGATTTGACTGGAGACAGATATAGTGGTGCAAGGCAGGGAAATGGAGGGATGGAGACCAGTTAGAAAGTCATTACGGCTATACAAACCAGTGGTCATGGAGAGAAGGCACCTTATGCAATCAGTATTTTGAAGGTGATACTGGCAAGAGACAGTGATTGATTGGTTCAAGGGAGCCAGAGTTGTTGAGGGCAATATCCAGTTTTTGGACCTGATGGTGGTGACTTAGTCAAGAATGGAAATACTGGAGAAACAGATAGGAGAAGGATGAGTTCTCTTTTGGACACATTAAGTTGAGGTGCTTGTGGGACATCCAAAAGCTGTGTAGGAGGCTTTTAGGTACACTAGTTTGGGGCTTGGGAGAGAGATTCCATGAAGAGATGTAGATTTGAGAGCTAAAAGTATATTGGAGATTTTAAACCTCAAGAACTGATGAACCACCAGGGGAAGACATGTAAGGTGAGAGCAGAGGAGTTCTGGAGAAACATCAAAATAGAAGAGGTGGGTGAAGAAGAGAGCACCACCCCACTCCAGGAAATTGGGAAGGACTTATCAAAAAGGTAGAGGATATCAGGAGAAAGTGGAATCAGAGAATCCCAGGAAGGAAAAGCTAAAAGACAAGGAAGTTGGTCAACAACATTAAATGGAGGAAAGAAGTCAAGTAAAATGACTGAAAAGCATCCCCATGTATTTAATAATCAGGAGCTCTGGTGAGAGAAGTTTTGGGGGAGTGGTGGAGGTGGAAGCTATACTAGATTGAACAGGGGGTTAGAAAATGGAGGTGGGGAGTTAAAGACTATTCTTTCAATAAGCTTGAATAAAAAAGTTCATTATTAGGGCACTGGCCAGAGAGGCACAAAGCATTCACTTAAGCTTCCTGGAGAGAATGAAAAATGTTTAGCCTGCCCATAACTAAGTGGAAAGAGGTACTAGAGGGAAAGGTTGAAAGTACAGTAAAGAAAGGAGATAACTGATGAAGCAAGGCCCCAGAAGAGACGGGAGGAAAGGGATTGAGAAAGCAGGTGGGAGGGGTTGAACTTTAACAGGAAGAAGAATACTTCACAGTCTGAGGTGGTAGGGAAGGATGGTTGTAGGGATAAGATATGTTTGAAGGTAAGAAGTGGAGGGCGCCAATCTAACAGGAATCTTCAACTTTGTCCCTTGACTCATTTCTTAGCTTTGCCCCAAACCTGTATGGTCCATGTGTCCCAGCAATGCTGTTCATACCCTCCCTCCAATTAGTTCCCAGTGCTGCCACCATGACTCAAGCTTTCACCTCTTCTTGCCTTCTGGTCTCCCTAACTTATCTATCTCCCCTTCTTTTTTTTTTTCTTTTCTTTTTTTAATTTATTTTTTTATTTTTTTTGTTTATTTTATTTTTTTATTATTATTTTTTATTTAGTTTTGTTTATTTCTTTTTGTTTTTGTCTATCTCCCCTTCAATCCATCAAACACAATGAATCTTCCTAATGATAATTTTGGATCAGTTCCTTCCTTTGCTCAAAATCTTTTCATAGTCTCCTATCTCCATTAAGTAATGATTCAGCCATCATGCAACAAAAAGTAATGATTCAGCCATCATGCAAAGTTTACTAAATAAATACCAGACAGACACAAAGGCAAAAAATACAGTGGCTGCCCTCACAGGCAGTATGTGGAAAACATTATAGCTGAAGTTCAAATGATTCCATATATAGAAAATATAGTAACTGAGAAAATTGAGAAATTGGGGAAAGCCTCTCTGGGGAGATGATATCTGGGATGGGTCTTTCAGGGCACCTACATTATGGTCCTAAACCACATTTCCAGGCTTTTACCTTAATGCCTCCCCACCCCCACCCTGTGCTCCTGTCCAGTGACTTTCAACATATTGAACCAGAATAGCCCCACTTATATCTGTTTTATATATTGGTATTCTTCATAAGATTAAATTAGTTAAACAAAGATTCTATCTGTCAATTATACATGAAAACCATGGGTGATAGTCAAGCTGAGGTCCACAATTTTTCCCTCATCCCCATCTGTACTTTCTCATTTCCATGCCTGAGTATCTTAAGGCTCTTCTCTCTACTCAGTATGATCACATGGACATCTCTGCCCATCAAAAAATTCACCCTTCAGGTTTTTCTCAAATGCATTCTCTCTGGGCTGCTCTTTCTGGTTCCCCAAACCAGTTATGATCTCTTTTCTCTGACCTTCATCCTCAGCTTGTTGAAGTTCTCTTATGTCTTGTATTTGAGCCACTGTGGGCCTCTCTGCCTTTCACATAATGGCCTATAAGACCCTCAGGAACTTGAATTACACTTCAGTATTATCTGATTAGTCTAACTTATGGTGGGCATTGACTTAAAATTTGGAGGATTGAATTGAAAATTCAACATAACTCACTCTATCCCTATTTTTTTCTGCAGTATTTGATTTTCATGAGAATTAGTAATTGGGAATAGGAATAGGGATTGTGTGCTCTTGCCATACCTATAAGTTTGTACTTTCTTATTAATGTGAAGAGTAGAAATGGATAAAGAGACGTAGGGAAATGTGAGAAGGGGTGAGTGTGGTGGGCTGAACAGAATCTATGAGGTAGAGAGGCTGTTTAAGACCATCTGTAAAGTTGATTTCCTAAAAACATATTTATTTTTACATTTAAGTTATATTCACTTGATATCCTATGGGCAGGATTTTGCACTCTTCTTTTTTTGGTTATTTTGCCAAGTGGTAGTTTCCAAATCCTTCTCTTTACTTATCTGAGTCCAATTTAACAGGGGAAAAGGTTGATATAGATGGTAAGGAGTCAACAGTAAATATGGCTCTTAATAATCAGGTGATTTTAGACTAAAATTTCTGTCACGTTCATTCAAAATGTTTGCCTACTCTACAAAAATGATAATGGAGATACATATTTATTGACATGGAAATATATGCCAATATAATTAAGTGGAGATGAAAACAGATTTCAAAATAGCCTGTGACCCTTGGCAAGGTTGAAGAGAAACAGGCACTACTTACATTGTTGGTGGAAATGCAAAGTTGTATAAACTCTATGGAGGCAAATTTGACAATATCTAACAAAACTATATTCTCAAGTACCTTTTGACTCAGCAATCCCACTTCTAGGAATTGACCTTGAATATGAAAACACCTGTGTACAAGGTTATTCATTATAGCATTAATTATAATTGCAAGATATAGGAAACTACCCAAATGCTCAACATAGGTGAGTGGCTGAGCAAACTATGATATACATCCACACAATGGAGAACTATAGAGGTATAAAAAAGAACGGGGAAGATCTCTATGCACTTATTTGGAGTGATTTCCAGGATATACTGTTAAGTGAATAAAGAAAGTGCAAAATAATATATATAGACAAAATCCAAAGCCATTTCATAATGAAAACACTTAACAAACTAGGAATGAAGGGAACATCCTCAAGCTGGTAAATGGCATAAAGGAAAAGGACAACATCATACTTAATGATTAAAAACTAAAAGCTTTCCTCCTACTATCAGGAACTGGACAATAATGTCCTCTCTTGCTGTTTTTATTCAATGTTGTACTGAAGGTTCTTGGCAGTATAATTAAGTAAGAAAAAGAAATAAAAGTCGTCCACATTGGAAAGAAAGAAGTAAAACCTATCTCTATTTGTAGATAGTATGATCTTTACTATTTTAAAATTTAACTTAATTTCCCGCCCCCCTCATTATTTGTGCTCACTGTCTGCTCTCTGTGTCCATTCGCAGTGCGCTCTCTGTGTCTGCTCGTTTTCAGGAGGCACTGGGAACCAAACCTGGGACCTCCCATGTGGGAGAGAGGCACTCAATCACTTGAGCCACATCTGCTTCCTAATGGTATGATCTTGTATATAGAATATCCTCAGATCTACACCCCCCCAAAGCAAACTTTAAACTATTAGAATTAATAAGAAAGTTCATCAAGGGCACAGGATATAAGATTGGTATACAAAAAGCAACTGTATTTCTATAAATTAACAGGGGACACCCTGAAAATGTAATTAAGAAAACAATTTCCTTTGCAATAGCACCAGAAAGGATAAAATATTTTGGAATTAATTTAACAAAAAGAAGTACAAGACTGGTACACTGAAAACTACAAAACATTGTTAAAAGAAATTAAAGGAGACCTAAATAAATCGAATGACATCCCATGCTCATGGATTAGAAGACAATATTAAGATATGAATACTACCCAAACTGATCTACAAATTTAATGCAACTGTTATCAAAGTCCCAGCTGGCTTTGTGTGTGTGTGTGTGTGTGTGTGTGTTTGTGCATGCAGAAATTGAAGAGGTGATTCTAAAATTTATATGGAAATGCAAGGAACACAGAATAGCCACAATCTTGAAAAGGAAGAACAAAGTTAGAGGACTTACACTTTCTGAGTTCAAAACTTACTACAAAAATACAGTAATTAGGGAGTGGGTGTGGCTCAAGCAGTTGAGCACCTGCCTCCCACATGGGAGTTCCTGGGTTTGGTTCCCAGTGCCTCTTGAAAAAACAAAAACAAACAACAAGCAAAACAAAAGAAAAAAAAAAAAATTCAGGGAGCCAATGTGGCTCAGTGGTTGAGCGCTGGTTTCCCACATATGAGGTTCTGGGTTCAACCCCCAGCCCCCTTGGTACCTCAAAATAAATAAATAAATAAATAAAAATAAAAATACAGTAATCAAAACAGTGTTCTACTGGCATAAGAATAGCCATATAAATCAATGGAATAGAATTGAGAGTCCAGAAATAAACCCTTACATTTATGGTCAACTGATTTTTGACAAGGGTGTCAGGACAATTCCATGGCGAAACAACTGTCTTTTTAACAAATGGTGCTGGAAAAAACTAGAAAGTTACATTCAAATAGAATGAAGTTGGACCTCTATCTCACACAATATACGAAAATTAACTCAAATAAGATCATAGACCTAAATGTAAGAGTTGAAACTATAAAATTCTTAGAAGAAAACATAGGAGAAAATCTTTTTGACTTTGGATTAGGCATTGGTTTCTTAGATATGACAGAAAAGCCCAAGTGATCAAAGAACGAATAGATAAATGGAACTTCAACAAAATTAAAAATGTTTATGCTTCAAAGGACACTAACAAGAAAGTTAAAAAAGCAACCCACAGAAAGGGAGAAAATATTTGCAAATCATATATTGACAAAAGACTTGTATCCAATATATATAAATAACTTTTACAACACAAAAAGACAACTCAATTTTAAAATGGAACAAAGGACTTGAATGAATTTCTCTAAAGAAGACATATAAATGCCAATAAGCACATGAAAAGATTCTCAACAGCATCAGTAATTAGGATCATGCAATTAAAAACCACAATGAGGTACCACTTTGCACCCACTAGAATGGCTAAATAAAAGAGACAGATAATAACCAGTGTTGCTGAGGATATGGAGAAATCAGAACCCTCATACACTGTTGGTGAGGCTGGAAATGGTGCAGCCATTTTGGAAAAAAATTAGGCAGTTCCTCAAAATTTTAAACATAAATTTACCTTATGACCCAACAATTCCAGTCTTAGGTTTAGATCCAAGAAAACTGAAAATATACATCCACACAAAAACCTGTTCAGGAATGTTCATTACAGCATTATTCATAGTAATCAAAATTTCCACCAACTGTTGAATGGATAAATAATATGTGGTATATCCATACAACGGGATATTAATCAGCAATAAAGAGGAATGAAGTAATGATGCTACAACATGAATGAACCTTGAAAACATTATCCTAAATGAAATATGTCAGACTTAAAAGGCCACATACTGCATGATTCCATTCGTACAAAATGCTTAGAATAGACAAATCCATAGAGCTAGAGAGTAGATTCGTTTTTGCCAGCAGCTGGGAGCTGGGGGAAGGCGGGAATGGGGAGTGACTGCTAATGGTTATGAGGTTTCTTTGGTGAGTCATAAAAACATTTGGAACTGGATAGTGGTGATGGTTGCACAAAATGTGAACATACTAAAAACCACTGAATTCACAGAATTGTACACTTTGAACGGACGGATTTTATTATGTATGAATTGCATTTCAATAATTCACAAACAGGAAAAAAAGAGTATATATAGTGTCTTTTGTAAAAAAATAAAAAAATTAAAAAAAAGGGACAAAAGGAAACATAAATACATTTGCTTACTTTTGCAAAAAGAAACCCAGGAAGGATATACCAGAAAACAATGAAATGTTTATAAAGGGTAGGGGCGAGGGAACAGTATATTTTCTGCTGGATTATTCTAGCCAGTCAATATTATAGAGTTACATACATAAGGAAAATTATTAGCGAATCATTGAAAAATAAAAAAGATCCAGTAAGGATTTGGTTATGTGTTGATTATCATTAGGAGAGAAGGGAGGCAGGGAGGGAGAGAAGGAAGGACAAAAAGGAAGATAAGAAGGAAGGCTGGAAGTGGGGAGGAAGGGAGGAGGCATCCTGGCATTAGCTGGCAGTAGTTATAACATCCAGCTTCTCTATCACAAAAGCTGACCTTGACGGTGGCAGGACAGCCCCCTCTGGGAATGTGGTAGAAGGACGCCTGCTGGACAGCTACCATCAAAGCATTTTTCTGAGCAGCTTGGCATGCAAGAGTCACTTGCATATTGTCCACTCCTGAATGGGACAAGAGCTATAGGAAGAAAATGTGAAAAGTATTTGGAATGTCTTCCAGACAGAAAGGGATAAAACTGAGGGTTGAAATCATCACTTCTTCAACATGTGAATCCATGAACCAAACTGCAGGATGAGCTCCATCCCAGCTGCTCAGCCACAAGACCACACCTGGTCTCTCCCTAAGCAGCATCTCATGCCCTGAAGGCCAGCCTGATTCTTGGTATATGGACACCATCCGGTTTTTCCTACTCATCAGGAAGCAGTGAATGGGCTGAGGCACTAGGAAACATGTGTTAAGTGGTGGGCTCTGTGTAAAACTGCCAGGATTAGATTAACGTTTAAATAATTCACACAAAACACAAACCTGCATGCACACGCACACACACGTAAAAACCAAGAAATCCATCTGATTGGCAAGGAAAAAAAATGCGTCAGTTTTAAAAGATCAAAGATCCAATTACAAGTGAATGGCTTGTGAAAGCCCAGTGCAGCTATGGGCTGGTACATGTGCTTCTTTTTAATAGCTAGCAGAAATTACTGCAAGTGCTATGCAGTCTCTATGGTTCAAACCAGATCAAAGTGCACATCAAATAAGGCAAGGGCATCGCCAGTATTTATGGAGTTTTTCTTACAGATGGGTGCCAAATTTATACGAATAAAATACCATGGTTTTTAAAGGAAAACATGAGCAAATTGCTTAATTTGCTTGTTTCTTTACGTAAAAAAGGTAAAATAATTTACCTTGAGGATGCCTTCCTTTGAATAAAAACTAAATTTGCCAACTTGATTATCGTCCACCTCAGAGATGGCTAGGACAAGAGTAGTGGGAGAATATCTGCAAGAAGAAACATGCCATTGGTTTGATGTGACAAGCCATTAATCAAGAGGTGCCACCCTGACAAGACAGGAATGGCAGTGGTAGTAGCAAGTGCTCATTTTATACAAATGCTGTCAGGGCTCTGGGGTCTTTCAGCCCTCGTGGGCTGGATCTCTCTGCAGGCTGATTGGGGCAACCACCCCACAGTGCTTGACATTCGTTTCTCCTGATCACATTACATTCTTTCCTCTTGTTTTGCCTCTTGGCTTTTGACCAGGTTTCTTCACAGACCCGTATTCTTTTGTACACCTCCTACATGTTGTTCTGTCTCTTCTCACTTTTTCCTGTGGTTCCAGCAATCATTTCAATAGTCTTTGCAGTCACGTGTCCACGTTGGGACATCATCCGTGGTCCACGACTGAGGGTCTCTGCCAATTTACTATCTATGAATTTTGGTGTCTTCATTTGTAAATAGGGATATCACCATCTCATTGGGTTAGGATAAAGATTAAGTGGGATAATATGAATATGCTTTCTTTTTTTTTTAAAGATTTTATTTATTTCTAAGCTCTCACTAGGCTCAGGTTCCGTAAATACTGCTGTTACAATGGCATTCCAAATTGGCAACTTTAAGACATTAACATACAAAAATAAATACAAACTCAAGATACCTCCTCAACACATTAACCTTCCTCTGGTAATTGAGAAGGCTCAACAGGATCTTGCAGCCTTAAAAAACTAAAGTGACTTCTTCCTGGTCACAGGGAAAGAGACTTGGACTTCTGGTCCATGGTTCTGGCTCCCTCAGACCAACCCTCACACTCTTTTCTACCTGGAAGTAACAAAATAGAGCTGGGCAGCTGCTCAGTCAGTGATTTCATCTTCTTTGAGATCTCTAACCTGGTTCTTCCATTTCTCAATTACTCAGTGTTTTTAAATCCAATTATCCCCCTGACTGAGATACTATTTTTCCCCTACTGATTACAAAAAAAAGAAAAAAGAAAAAAGAAAAAAAAAAAAAAAAAAAAAAAAGGCAGATAGAACATGAGGAAGACAATCTAGAAAAGCAATTGCATTTGCATGTCCAGTGGTGGTAGAAATTATTTTTCACTCATCATTCATTTTACTATTATATGACTTTGACTTTGACCCTCTCAAGGCTTACCTGTCTACCAGATCACTGTCCTCCAGCAGAGAGGTAATAAAAACTGGAATGGGTTGGTCTACCTTCTCCTTGTGTGATGCAAATTCAAAGTGAACAGGCCTCAGATACAAATGGAAGTCTTCAAAACCCATCTCCAAGGCCAATTCCTTATAGAGCCTAAAAGTGGGGGGAAAAGAGTCAAGAACCTTTACTAATATTTTCCCCCAAAAGGAAGGTAACTGGTAAGAAAGCCAAAATACCCAAACAACAACAACAACAAAAAGAAGCCAAAGTCAAAACAAAAGTTAGCCAAGTACTGTGTGAAGTAAATGAGTCACACAGGTCTTGTTTCTGCCCTATGCTCTGAACAGGTAAAGGGAATAGTTGAAAGTGCAAGAAGGTGTGCTTGGACCCCACTATTGTCCTTAACATGATGCTTACCATCTTCTCTCCCAGCAAAACATGCTGGTCTCTGTGGCAGCCAGCACTGTTAGCTGTCCTCTCCTTGAGGGACACCTTTGTTCTACTGGATCCATCTCCATTTTCCTGGGTTTGCTCCCACCTCATGACATTCTCTCTGTCTTCCCTGGCTTCTCCTTTTCTCCTCCTCAAATCCTGGCATTCCCTGACCTTCCAAACCTGGTCCTGTTCCCATCTTCTACATCCTCTCCTTGGGGGTCTATCAAATTCCAGGCCCTAATGACCCTGTATGAGAATCTGTGACCCCTGTCACTGACCAGACTTGACTCAGCTCCAGTCCCACATTTCCACGGCTTACAGCGTGGCTCCATTCAAACGTCCCTCTGGCATCTTGGCCTACGTGTCCAGAGTGACCTCCCCCTTCTCCCCATTCTAGACTCTTTCTCCATCTTGAGAAGTTGGTCCATTAATGCTGATTTCAAATTGTACCCCTTCTATGAAGCTTGCCCTGATCCACTTAGTAAGAATGAAACACTCCCTTCTCTATGCTTCCATAGTGTTTTGTTCATTTGACTAAACTATCATTACCAAGCTGAATTATGAGTAATTTTTAAATCATCAGCTCCCTGAGAGAAAGGATAATAAACTATGGAGAGGTAGTGTCAAAAAGGTTAAAAGTATCTTAGCTAATAGTTTGAATTCTGCTCCTAAAATTTTATATTTATACGATCATGGGCAAATTTCTTAACTTCTCTCAGCCTCTGCTTCTTACTGGTAAAACGTTCATAACCTATCTTATAGGGACATGCTGAGAATTAAATAAAAGAATACATGCAAAGTCCCTAGTACAGACCTTGGCTACGGCAGGCTCTCAATAATGGTGGGTGGTGGATGATTGGACTCTGTCTACAGCGCCTCTCATGCGGACAGAACACGACAGTTCTATATGAGAGTGTTTGCAATGAACCCTCTACTCTCATATTTTCAATTGCTTATGGAACATATCCATCAAACTCACAATTATACCCAAAATATAACTCATCAATCCTCCTCTCCCCTTACCTGCTGTATCTTCCATGCCTCTGTCACACCTGGATGCTGTCACTGACTCATCTCTCTCCTTTCTCTAGGCCCTCCAATCCTTCTACTCTGCTATACAACTTCATTACATTCAAGAGTAAATGCAACCCATAGTCACTGAGTGCCTGGTGTGGGTCAGGTCCCAGATGAGGTAGTGGCATATCATGGTAAACAATGTGGACAGGGCTTTTGCCTGCAGGGAGCTTACACTAGCTGAAAAGCCAACAAACTAATATTAAGCATATAAGGAAGTGTGCTGAATGGAGAGGATGCATTGCCTAGTTGAAGGTCAGGGAGGCATGTGGGGTGTCCTAGAAGAGAGAAGGAGCTAGGGAGCAAGGTGATCACTTTAGCTGCTCTGGGGACAGAGAGGAGACAAGGCTTGTAGGCAGGGAGACCCGGGGTTTGTAAGCTCCAATGTCTTGCCACAAAGCTTAAATTCTACCTGGTTCCTCAGTTCCCCCACTGACCGAGCTAAATGTGCACTCTCCAGACTCATTTCTATCAGACGATGGCGGAGGGTTAAGAGTTCCAGAAGTTTGGAAAATATCTCCAGGAGCAGCCCATGAGAATCTTGGCCTTGTTTCTGTTCTTTATCTGCTGCAGATTTGAGTGCACTCATGCCTATCTCCAGCACAAGGAAAGGATCTCCCATCACTTTAGCTGAAAACAACTGAAAGAAAACAGAGCACTTTTTAAAACATAAAAGAAGAAATTAAAAAATACTGTCATTCATGTATGAATAATATACCTCAATAAAATTTTTTTAATTAAAAAAAAAAATACTGTCAGTGGCATAAACTCTGGATCTAGATTTCCTGGGCTTAAGGTCCAGTGCTGTGAGATGTTCAGCAATCCACTCAACCTCTTTGTGTTTCAGTTTCCTCATCTCTAAAGTGGGGATAAGGATAATAACAGTACGTAACCTCTATTAATAGGTAATAACTACCTAATAGGGTCAAATGAGTAATATATGCAAAGTGCCTGGCACATTGTATTTACTGTTACCATGATCATTATAAAAAATACTGAGTTCAAAATAAAGCAAAAATAGAAATGACAAAGACAACCTGAATATAAATGACTCACTGATATTTTTTAAAGTATTTTGGTGGCTAATAAAAATAATTTCTTATAAACCCCTGTAATTGCAGTTTAAAAATTTCAAAATATTTTCACTTATGTTGACTCATTTTTGTCTTCACAAGATCCCCACAAAGTATGCATGACAGATACTATTATTCCCATTTTACCAAAGAAGGATCTGAAGCAACTGAAACTTTCTATAGCAGTACCAAGTGTAAACTTGAGCTCCCTAATTTCAAGATGAGTGGTGTTACAGTATACCGAATTTCCTTTACAGCATTCCTCCACTCAGAGCCAGCCCTGGACAATTTATGAAGTAATCACGTGTCCTTTAATGCCTTCCTGCCTCTGTGGGTTCTTTCTGCTCTAGGCATCTTCTACCCTTCATATGCCACTCCCAGCAAGGACCCAGTTGGGGATTCCCCAATCTGCCTTTCCTGGTTTGACCCCAAGCGTACACAAGCCCCCTTTTCTATGTACTTATCTACCCAAGGATTTGTCTGCCTAGGGATGCAATCTCTAGGCTCTTGAAATCTTCCACAGTGATGTCAAAGAGATCTACTGAACTAATTCCTGCATCTCTTGGAGGTAGACCATATGGAGGCAGACCAATTCTCTTATGAAATTCAGACCTAGAAATGATAAATATTCAGATTAACCTTTTGTATTAAATTAGAAAATGGGGGAGATATCTCAAAAATAATAATTAAATTGTATAGCCTCTATGAAAGACTAGACAAGAATCCCAGACATTCAATATGGTCTGTAAGAGAATTTATAATACATTACAAAACCCTGGTGCCATAAGACTATGGGAAAAGAATTCTTAGTAAATGGTAGTAGCATAGATTGGCTGGTAATTTGGGGAAAAAATCAATTTCAATCCACCCCCCCACACACACACACACACTCCAGGTAGAGAACTAAGAAAGTTAAATAAATATATATATATATTTATATATATATATTTTTTTTTTTTTTTAATCAAATTACTTTAAAAGTTAGAAAAAACACAAAATATAAACTATCTGGAGGAAGATTCTCTTTCTGAATTTAAAAAGACAGAATAAATTACAAAGGAAAACATCCACAGATTTGACTACATGAAAATGTTTCTGTAATTTAAAAAAAAAGACAAATTGGGGGACATATTTGCAGGAAATATGATAGGAAAGAAGGGTAAAAAAAAAAAAAAAAAGAAAGAAGGGTAAATGTTTTTACTTAAGGAGAGCTCATGTAAGTGGATAGGAATGACATTGGTATTCCAATACATAAACAAAGGGAAAGAACAGAAATTCACACAAAATACAGCTTGTGACAAAACATTTAGAAGAATATTTAATCTCAATAAAGAGCAAAGAAATGCAAATTAAAACAATAGTGTGATGCTACCTTTTACATAATGTGTATATCTTCATATACATTATATGTTTACACCTAATATTGTATGGTATAATGGAATTGGTACTCATATATTACTGATGTCATTAAAAGTTGGTGCAACTCTTTGGGAAAGCAATCTGCCAATATGTATCCAAAGAACCTAAACTTTGTTCCAAAAATTCCACTTTCAAGAATCCATAAAAAGAAAGTAATTCAAAACATGGAAAAATTTATAAGCATGAAAGTGTATCTTACAGCATTTTTAAGAATGAAAAATTATTATGCAGTCATAAAGGTGAGCATAAAGAGTAGGTAGCAATATGGAAAAATGCCTTTGATATAACATTAACAGAAAAACAGGATAAAAGATATGATTACAGCTATGTAAAAAATGCATATGAAAAATACTTGAATTCAGAAACATAATAACTGAGTAGTAACATTAAGGGTAATTTTTTTCTTTCCTTTTTGTTTAAATTCTCTGTAATTTCTGTTATTTAAAAATATATATATTTTTAAGAGGTACCAGAGATTGAACCCAGGACCTTGTAAGTGGGAAGCAGGTGATCAACCACTGCACCACAGCCACTTCCCAATTTCTAGTATTTTGATCAATTGAAAATAAAGTGAAATTTTAGTTTGGGCAGCAGGGGATAGGAGGGTGAGGCAGACCTGTGGAGGAGATATCTTTGGGCAGCTGAGGACCTTGAAAGTTCCTCAGTAGTATGTGAGTGCTCATGCAGGGTAAGGTCAAATTGGAAACCCAGGCTTAATCATAATAGCCTTAACAGAAAGAAAAGAATTCAAATCCAACTACAAATCATCAGGTCAATCACAGAACTTTAGAGCTAGAAGAGGCTTTAGAAATCACTGGGCTCACCTGCCCTTAAATATACAAA
Source organism: Tolypeutes matacus (assembly GCA_026826555.1). NCBI lineage: Eukaryota > Metazoa > Chordata > Mammalia > Cingulata > Chlamyphoridae > Tolypeutes > Tolypeutes matacus. Next base: position 8,775,609 of record JAKSZT010053792.1, read on the forward strand.
CATAATTTTAGGTAAAGGAAAGTAAGTTCAGATAGGTTAAGAAACTTGCTCAGAGTCACAGAGTGAGTTAATGACTGGGCTGAACTTGAGTTGAATTCAAGTTCAATACTCCTCACTCAGCATTCTCTTTCTTCCACTGGATCATGACTCAAGACAAAAAGAGTAAACTTTAAGAATCTTAGTGGGAAAAAGCAGTTTTTGATTTAAAAAATGTATCTTGTCAAGCTATAAAGAATAAACCAGAAAACATTTCCCATGCCCCTATGTACACCCCCCCTTTTAATTTTAATTATAGCAGCATTCTTGTAAAAAACCCCAAATTAAAAATCACATAAACATGTTGGCAAGGCCTATAATTACAATCTGTCTCTGGCGAAATAGGGAGAAATAGAGCCAAAGAGAAAAACATAGCTAACTAGTAACATCTGGGAAGAAATGTTTCTTTTAACTGAGGACCCAACTGCCCGCTTGGGAAAGAACCTACATCTTTCTGGAGCTGTGCACTGTACCAGGCCTCTGGCATGGCCGGGGCAAGCCACAGGTCCAGTGCCAGCCGAAGCACGTGCTTCTCCAGCAGGGTGCGGCTGCTGGCTGATGAGGGTCTGTGGGCGTGGAAGTACTCCTGGAGCAGATGCTCAAGGGCCTTGGGGATGAGCGATGCCAGGCCAAGAGAAGGGTGGAACTCCAGCAGATAAATGTTCTTCAAAGCTGGGCTTGAAGAAGAGGAAAATTTAATGACAACTTTACACAAAGAACTTAATCTGTTTCCAAAGATATTTGGATTTTACATTTGTAAAGAGCTCCTATACTCTGGAGCATTGTAAAACACAGGGAACTGGAAAGGGACCTAAGAGGCCACTCAGAGAACCTACTTGTGTTACACAGTATATGCTCTTTCTTTTCATGTAAACCCTTTTAAAATTGGAAGGCGTAAGAGTATATTCTAAAAATCCCAGTAAGAATAAGATTCAGGGAAGGGGATGTGGCTCAAGTGATTGAGCTCCCGCCTACCACATGGGAGGCTCCAGTTTCGGTGCCCAGTGCCTCCCAAAGAAGATGAGCAAGACAGCGAGCTGACACGATGGGCAGGCGTGGCGAACTGACGCAACAGGATGACACAACAATAGACACGAGGAAAACATAATGAGAGACACAACAAAGCAGGGAGCAGAGATGGCTCAGGCAATTAGGTACCTCCCTCCCACATCGGAGGTCCTTGGTTTGGTTCCCGGTGCCTCCTGAAAAAGAAGACCAGCATACAACAAGCAGACACAGAAAATGCAAACGATGAGAGGGTGAGGAGAATTAAATTAAAAAAATAAATCTTAAAGAAAAAAAAAAGATCCACATGGTATTCTGCAAACTTGTCAACATTTCATAAATCAATTTATTTAGTCAAATATTGGAAACAAAATAACTTAAAATAAAAGTGACTAAATATAAAAACAAGAAATAATTTCCTTGGTAATTAGTTTCTATTTTTCACCTGAATCTTTATCCCTTTTTTCCCCCCAAACGTTAATGGACAAAGACAATTTCTTAAATTCCATACACAATTGCTAAAAATCATTCAAGTTTACCCTAAGGATGTTACATTTTGTCAGTGGCTGAAACCAGAAACTATAAAATTCACTTTTGCTTGTTTGTTTATTCCTTTGGAAATAAAGAAAATAACACAAGTCAAGGGACTTTCTATACCTTCATAGAACTGAAGAACATAAATACTATTCTTTAAATCTATACATAGAGGATATTTCTTAGTCCCGAATCTTAAAAATATGCCCCAAGTCTAGAAAGGAATCTCATCAAGCAAACATTTGCTTTTGAGACTATTCTTACAGGTCTCAGTGCCCGTATAGCATTAGCCAAAAACCATTTCCTGGGCAGGAGATTCTTACCACAGCAAGCCGTGCACACACAGCTGGCGTACCAAGCTTTTTACAGTGAAGAAATCAGAACTGAGAAAGGTCTGTGGGGAAAATGCAAACTTTTGTGCTTGGAACTCCCAGGGCTCTTCCTCAAGAAATGGGGTTAATATTTAGGCAGTGAGCTCCTAGGGGACCCTGCCCATGTGAAGCAGGATACCATAACACAGTATGGTAATTTCTCATGGGAAGTCTGCCTTTATTGCTGGACTGTCCACTTTGCAGGAGCATAAGGCTGTGCCTCTGTTGTGCACATCTGTGTCCCCAGCTCCTAGCACAGTGCCTGGTATAAGCAGGTGCTCAACAAATATCTGTTGGGTTTTGAAAGAGATTAGACAATTTCTCCACCTGTTTGGAAGGGATGGAAGGTTGTGATGTTGGACCACACAGACTGCCCTGGGGCTTGTCACCCGGCTTCCTGGTTCCCTCTACCCTTAAGGGCTGGAAGGGATTGGGGGGCATGTCATGCTACATGTCCAGGGGTGACTGAGACTATGTGCACTCTCTGAGCTATCTCAGGAAATTTAACTCTGCTCCTTAAAGGGATGGGGTCACTGGAGTTTTCCTTTAGTGGGTCTATGGAAACACTTGCCAAAATAAAGAAATTCCTTTTTTTGAGACACGTTTTGAGCACATCCAAGTTTCATATACATGGGCTTGCATGGCACCTTTGACTAAATCCTCTGATAGCATTTTGAGAACAGCTAATTTTTCAAGGATTTTTCAAGGCAATGAAGATTCTGCATCCAATGGCGCAGTTGAAATTTTAGCCTTCTGCTCTTCATCACTTACAAAGCAAATGGATCTTGAGTATATGAGGGACTCCCTCTTCAGTGGCTTTTATACCTATTTCTCTCATCTACCCCAAATACTTGTGAGAAGCTCTTTTAGAATAGTAATTAGACTTAGCACTGTACCCTGGATTTATCTAAAGGATTGAATGTCTACAAACAACAACTTACCAGCTATTGTTGATGGAAATAAGTTGTTGGCAAATTATATTAAGGGGAAGTCCGAATTTATGGCTATCATCTAGATGATCTTCTCGCCAAAGCCTCTGGACATACTCCCGCTGACACTCTATCTAGAAATGTAGCATAAAAGTCAAAATTAGAAAAGTTAAACTTTCCCACGGACATGAGCTATGAATCTTGGCATGAGAAGAATGTCATCCCTTTGCTTCTCCTCACTGGTTATCAAATTTTCACCCAGACATTGTTTTGAGGAACCACTGACAATGAGACATGCTGGTCTCTCAGTCTGAGCCAAGGGTCAACCAAAGAAAGCAAAGCCAACAAGCTTCAGACAATCGTAAGAGGCAAAAGCAAACTTCTTTCTGTCAAATAATTGACTGCATGGAAAAAATTCCAACCAAGCTTCAGACAACTGTACGGGAACAATTGTTATCCTTTGTCCCCTGTTTACTTCATGCCACTAGCTTTTCTCCAGAGGGCACACAATGTGGTTATTTCTTTCAGTGTGCTAAAAACAGTCACAAAATCTTAAAAAATAATGAGCAATTTTATACATCAATTTCTTGAAAAGGTGTATCTTTAGTCTTTTCCCTACTGTTGAGCTCTGTGATCTAATAAAAACTGAGATCATCAGGTCCATGTGGACCATTAAATGTATTAGGAATGCTTGGAATTCAAAAACGCAAATGAGCTTACAAATAAGCATGCTGCACCTGCTGCCCTAGAAAACTCAGGTCTTGGACCCACAATGAGAGGCTAAGACTGTTTTCAGTTCTGGCCTGTGTTTTCCATCCTCTTCTAAATTTTTAAACCTGATTATACTCACATGCTGGTTGAGGAAGCCCCTCACCAACTGCAGGTGAAGCCTCAGGCAGGTGCATTCATCTCTGTAGGACTTAATGAAATAAGGGTGGCTGAGATCAAATCTTGGGCACTGGTACATGATGTCAGTGATCACTTGTGCTAAGGCAAACCTCTCTTCAGGGTCCAACGCGTGCTGGTAGGCTTCAAAGTAACTGTCAAGAAGCTGCAAATAAGGTTGACAGTCAGGGAACAGCAGAGGCAGTCCTAGGGCCCAGCAAAGGGAGGCGAGGTCCCTCCCCATGGCCCAGGCCTGGGGGCATCAGCAGGAGAGACACAGCTTTGAATCTCTGGCAGATGCAGCACCAATGCAACCAATGCAAATCCACAGATGTTTTGGAGCCGGAAGACCTGGATTTGAATCCTAACTCCCAGCCTCCCACTATGTCCCTCCTCCCCCTACTCTCCACAAATAAGAAGGGGGCCTGTATAATTATAAACCATAAATACAGTAAAGGCTCCAATGAGACAATGCGTTCAAAAGCATTTCATCGGGAAACAGATGTGGCTCAAGCTACTGGGCTCCCGTCTACCATATAGGAGGTACAGGGTTCGATTCCCGGGGCCTCCTGGTGAAAGGCAAGCTGGCCTGCACAAAGTGCTGGTCCACGCAGGAGTGCTGGCCCGCACAGAAAGCTGGTGCAACAAGATGACGCAACAAAAAGAGACACAGAGGAGAGACAATAAGAGGTGCGGCAGACCAGGGAGCTGAGGTGGCACAAGAGTTTGAGCGCCTCTCCCCACTCTGGAAGGTCACAGGATAGGTTCCTGGTGCCGCCTAAATAGAAGACAAACACAGAAGAACACACAGAGAACAGACAGCAAGTGCAAAACAATGGCGGGGAGGGGGGTAGAAATAAATAAATAGATAAATCTTAAAAAAAAAAAAAAAAAGCACTTCATCAAATAGATTTATCTCAAACACCTTTATCCACAGAGCCATCCTCCCTTCTCCTTTCTTTATTGAATCACCAGAGTGAGGAGCGTGGCCTCCTTCCGTCCTCTACATCTGCAGCCAGGTTGCTGGCCCCTTCTCTCCAATAGTTTGCCCCAATTTTCCCCGTATAAAAATGATGGCAGGGTGGGGGACTAGAGGAGCAGAATGAAAGGCTGAGGGGGAGAGTTCCTGCCTAAAATCAAAATGAGTTATCCTAACCTTGACGCCACTAGGCAGGGTCCCAAGTACAGAACTCTCAAAGGCATGGAGGGAGCTTTGTGTGTGCAAAACCCCAATGGAGTTTCTGTTTTAGCAGCATTATGTTTTCCCTGAAAACCAAAGAAAGCTTCCAGACACCAGAAGTTAAAGAAGGCTCCAGAATTTTTTATAATGCCAGTATATTTGCTTCTACATGTATCTGTGAGCTTAAGGAATTTCTGCTCTGTGGTGTAAATTTATTTGTACGTAATTAGTCATGGTGCTAAGCAGAAAAAGCTCTTCAGAGATCACTGGGTTGGAATCCCAAATGGACCCTAGGGCAAGATAAATGGTTCTGAATAATGCAAATACTGTTTGGGGCTTTAGTTTAAGATATTCATATTGACCTCTCTAAATGCAGACCTGTAAAAAAAAAAATTAAAAAAAATAAGATATTCATAGTCCTTAGTCACTCTTACTTTGGGGGATTCCATCTTACATCATATTAATTAAAATGCACTCTTACCCTAGTCAAATATTATTTTTCTGAAGAACATTAATTGATTTATAATTTTGCTTTTCAAATTATTTGGCTATAAGGAACACATTTAATTACTGATTGGCCATGATTCCTGGGCAGTCTTTCTATAAACTTGGGAATTCTTATGAAATGAGAAAATCTAATTTATAAATTGCTTTCAAATGTAATGAAACGTTTTTTCACTACTCAATATACAAAATTTTTATGGACATATAATTAACTATTTATTAATACCTATTCTGTATTTTCTTTTCATATTTTGGAGTAATGCATTTTATTTTCCAAATCTCAGTTTCAAAGGCCCCTGGAAAGCTCCTAGATCCTAAGCACTGAGTCTATACCATCTGATGAATGAATCAGACCTGACTGGAAGCTTCTGAACTTTTACTTCCACTGGCTCTACAGCTAAACGAATCCCTTTCTTTTCTCTGCTTATCTAATCCAGCTCATCCTCCTTCAGAGTATTCACCCAAGATGTCCCTCCCCAAGCTGTCTTCTCTGACTAGCTCCTCTTATGGGGGTTTAAGTCTTAGTTTGAAAGATCTCAGCTTTTAGGTATAGCCATATCACCAAATAAACCAACAACCATAGCCGGCAGAGCTTGCCCAGTGTGTGACTGCATTTAACTGGCAACTAGGAGTGAAATCTGAGGCTGTGATTTCTACCAGTTTGACAGCCTAGAGTACTTTTAGAAGCAGAAACAGTGTTAGAAAGCATTACAGAAAGAGTATGGTTTGTTTCCTGGGGTGTTAGTCTCCCTGGTGGGAAACGGATGTGGCTCAATTGATTGGGCTCCCGTCTACCATATAGGAGGTCCAGGGCTCGATTCCCAGGGCCTCCTGATGAAAGAAGGTTCCAGGATAGGTTCCCGGTGCTGCCTAAAGAGAAATCAAGCAGACATAGAAGAACACACAGAGAGCAGACAGCGAGTGCAAAACAACGGGGGGGGGGGATAAATAAAAATAAATCTTAAAAAAGAAGAATTCCTTAAAGGAGATAAATAGTCCCTTGCATTGTGTGAAGAGTCCATGGCTAAAAATGCAAAAGTAGAGAGCCTCTGGAAGGTATAAGGTGTAAGAACAGCTTGAAATCATTGGGAAAAGGGGAGTAGGAGGGATGATGAAGCAGGAAAAGCAGCCGTGGTGGGAGGAAGAAGAGAAAGGAACTAAGGATGCAGGTGTCTGTTGTGAGGACCCCCATCTAAAGGAGCCAGCCTGTTGGAACCTGAGCTGCTTGCTGCAGCAGACAGACTCCATCAGGGCCTGCAGCGGGCAGCGCTCCAGGCCGATGCCATCCAAGTCTGCAGTTCTTAGCTGAGTTTCTATCAAGGAATCCTTGACATCTAGAGATACTTAAGAAGCTCTTTTCAGAATAATGTTTTTAAATCCTTGAAAGACATAGAGTTATAAAGGAAATGAATTATATTGAAATTAGTTGTCAAAAATAATAAAACCCAAATTTATAGTATTACATATGCATTGTTAAGGTATTAAATGACAATAGCGAGCAGGGGTGTCTTTAACTACTGCTAATTTTGAAGTGATGAGCACCTATGATAGAATCTCCAACTACTGTAGTGGGACATGAAAGCATTTGTGATTTCAGATGACGACCAAGTCCAGGTACTGCAAATACTATTGTGCTTTGCTGCCTACATGCTTATTTGAGGGAAATGTTACGTTTTGGTTAAGGTTACTGAAACTATAGATGTCATCTTTTTCCCACCAAGTTCACAGACACCCTTACTTCTACCCTCAGAAGTACTTCTACTTCTTCTACTTGAGGGCATGGTTGAGAACCCCTGCTCTAGAGGCTGTGTGAAGGGTAGATTTAACATGGTAAATAGCCCTGATCCAACCACTGTGCTACAGCAGAGCGGAAGGACATGGCCCTTCCCTTTGATGATTTACCAGATGATTCCGGTAAAAAAGACCATTTTCATTCCGGATATTGATTCTGTAGCTCTTCTCCCTCTCCATACGGTGGAATGTCTGGATTTCCCAATCATTTTTCCCAGGATTTCCAAGGGAGTGAAACACGCGAGAATCAATAGCAGAATAGGAATCAAAACCCGGCTTTGTTAATAGATGTTCAGGTTCTGAGGGCTCAGTGCTAAAGAGCCTGGGGCAGTTTACTTAACATCCAGTTTTACAAGATGCGCTTTGAGGAACATTTGTCTAAAGGACTTTGGACCAACCTTAGTATGAAAAGGAAAACACCAAAGATTTTAGGTTAAAGGCTCAGGCCACAGAAGGCTCTCCACAGGTTAGGAACTCCTACATCACCAGGTGTGAGGTGAGGGAAGGTGGAGAGCTTCCTCCTTTTAAGTGAGCTAGGGGGAAATGAAACAAGCAAGGAAGTACCTTGCTCCATCTATGGAGCTCTGCTCTAGAAAAGCATTCAATGATTAAAGAGCAGAAGATAAAGGAGTAACTAGATGGGCTAGGAAGGGTGTCACTCAGTAGCCCCAAGGGGTCATTAGGAAAGAAACAACTACTTCCCTAATTCATATTGGACTAATCTGAACCTTTATGGCTGGACCAGGGCAATCCCAGCTGCTGGTTTTTAGTGTTTAGATGGCCCTGACCTGTTTTTGTGCAAATGGCCCTGTTGTTTCGTTATTTGGCAGGGGAAGTTGCTGGGGAGTTGGAGAGGAGGCTTGTTGGTGATACCAGGTTGCAGAGCCTTGTGCTAAACTGCCAGGCTCAGTTTTTGATAGGGTTGCTTGATTTAGCAAATGAAAATGCAGGAGGTTCAGTTAAATTTGAATTTCAGATAAAAAACAAATAATTTGTTAGTATGAGAATGTCCCAAATATTGCAATATTTTATCTGGCAACCCTAGCCATTGGCTAGGAAAATGTGACTCTTTTAAATTGATAAGACTTTTTCAAGAGAGGCTCTCAGACAGACCCTTGCATAATTTCACTATGAATTCTTTCCCAACAGGGCCGGGACCATGCTCTTTCCATCTCACAGATTCTATTTATTATCTGTTTGCTAACTGGACTGTTTCCATTTCAACTCTGGGCTGGTATTTATCTAAGGAGTCTTCCCAGCCTGTCAAAAGTCACCTGCGTATGTCAAGGCCAGTTGTCGGGCAAAATGGTTTGTGTTACACACTGATAATAGGCATTGAATATTGGAGAAAATAGACAGAATGAATAATTTTGAACTTTACTGTGTTTATATTATTTTTACCTCAAACCCTTTTTATTTCTGGGATTTAAAAAAACTTTAATCTGGAATAAACCAAAAACTACCATGAAAAAAAAAAAAAACTAAAAATACTATTTTAGGTCAAATGAAAGGGCAAAACAGAATCAGACACAATGTGTCACAGAATTTTTTTTTCTGTTTTTTTTTTTTCAAAGGAGCCATGTGTGAAAATCTTTTTAGAGCTTCAAACATGAATTCAAGGTACCCTGAAAATGTGCTTTGGTGGCCATGGAGAGAAGTAACAACTAGTACAAGCATCACTTAATACTGAGACAACACCCTTGTTTCTCTGAGTCTGTTAATCCACCTAAGTCCACACCAGTTCTAATTTCATGAGTGTTTATACATAATCTGGTTGCTTTAAGGATTTAAAAGAACCCGATATGTTCAAACAATTCTCACCTCTAGTGATACCAACATACTTAATAATCATAAACAATTGAGGAAACTTGGCATTTCAATCAGTACTAGGAAAAAATCCCTTGTACTCGAGATATAAAACTGGTATCTCCATAAAAAACAGGCTTGAAATTTCAACAGAATTTCTGATTTAGAGGGCCATATTTTAGTTTTTTGCACAGATTGCTCATTTTCTAAAGGGAATTAATCACAGGGTAGAAAGGAGGGAGATATTTTCAAAGCTTATTTTAAGTTAAAAAGCATTTCATCTACCAGAGAAAAAGATAGTGGACAGCTCTGATAGCCTAAGACGGAAAGAACTCTGGGCTAAAGTGCACAGAAATTGGTTTGCTTTTCAATCCCCTCTGCTCTCTATTTTTCTTTTGAGTTCTACCTGGAGTCTTCATAGGAGACACAGAGGCACTGTAAGGGGACGTGGGATAGATAGTACAGAAAAGGGGGCACTTTTTAACACTATTACTGGAACCAATAAACTTGTAGAGATTAGGAATTCTATCTTATTTATATTTATTTATTTTTTAATTGAAAAAAAATTTTTTGAGGTACCAGGCCAGACCTCGTATGTGGGAAGCCAGCGCTCAACCACTGAGCCACATTGGCTCCCCTGATTTGTTTTTTTGTTTGTTTGCTTATTGTTTGTTTTTTTGTTTTTAGGAGGCACTGGGACCTCCCATGTGGGAAGCAGGCTCTCAACCACTTGAGCCACATCTGCTCCCTAATTTTGCAGCTCATATATACATATATTTTTTTTTTTAACTTTATTTTGTACATTTAATAATTGAAAACATAAGCAATAAAAAACTAAAAAGTAAACACAGATGAATAAATATATACATTTCTCAATTAAATGTAATGGATACATGTAAATTTTTTTGTTGTTTTGTTTTTTGTTTGTTTTTTTGTTTTTTTTTTGTGTGTGAATCAAACAATATATTACACAATATATTTGGTTCATAGTAATGCATTCATACAGTATTTGTCCTTTTGTGTCTGGCTTGCTTCACTCAACATAATGTCCTCCAGGTTCATCCATGTTGCCCTATGCTTTATGACTTCATTTCTTCTTACAGCTGCATAATATTCCATTGTGTGAATAGACCACAGTTTGTTTATCCATTCATCTGTTGATGGACACCTGGGTTGTTTCCATCTTTTGGCAATGATGAATAATGTGGCTATGAACATCGGTGTGCAGATGTCTGTTCGTGTCACTGCTCTCAGTTCTTCTGGGTATATACCCAGTAGTGGTATTGCAGGGTCACGTGGCAAGTCTATATTCAACTTCTTTAGGAACTGCCAAACAGTCCTCCATAGTGGTTGTACCATCCTGCATTCCCACCAACAGTGAAGAAGTGTTCCTATCTCTCCACATCCTCTCCAACACGTGTAGTTCTCTGTCTTTTTAATAGTGGCCTTTCTGATAGGTGTGAAATGATATCTCATTGTAGTTTTGATTTGCATTTCCCTAATCATGAGTGATGTTGAGCATTTCTTCATGTGTTTTTTTGCCATTTGTATTTCTTCTTTGGAGAAATGTCTATTCAAGTCTTTCGCCCATTTTTTAATTGGGTCGTTTGTCTTTTTATTGTTGAGCTGTAACATCTCTTTATATATCCTGGATATTAAACCCTTATCAGATATGTGATTTCCAAATATTTTTTCCCATTGAGTCGGCTGCCTTTTCACCCTTCTGACAAAATCCTGTGAGGTGCAAAAGTGTTTAATTTTGAGGAGGTCCCATTTATCTACTTTTTCTTTTGTTGCACGTGCTTTGGGTGTGAAGTCCAAGAAACCACCACCTACTACAAGGTCTTGAAGATGTTTCCCTACATTTTCTTCTAGTAGTTTTATGGTCCTGGCTTTTATATTTAGATCTTTGATCCATTTTGAGTTGATTCTTGTATAGGGGGTGAGATAGGGGTCCTCTTTCATTCTTTTGGTTATAGATATCCAGTTCTCCCAACACCATTTGTTGAAGAGACTGTTTTTTCCCATCAGCGTGGGCTTGGTAGGTTTGTCAAAAACCAGTTGACTGTATAGATGAGGATTTATTTCTGGATTCTCAATACATATATATTTTTAAAGATTTATTTTATTTATTTATTCCTCCCCCATTGTTTACACTTGCTGTCTGCTCTCTGTGTCCATTTGCTGTGTGCTCTGTGTCTGCTTATCTTCTCTTTAGGAGGAACCAGGAACTGATCCTGGGACCTTCCATGTGGGAGGGAGGGCCTCAGTTGCTTGAGCCACCTCTGCTCCCTGCTTTGTTGCATCTCTTATTGTCTTTCCTCTTTGTATCTCCTTTGTTGTGTCATCTTGTTGCATCAGCTCACCATGCCTGCCCATCACACCAGCTCGCTGTCTTTCTCGTCTTCTCCAGGAGGCACTGGGAAACGAACCCAGGACCTCCCATGTGGTAGGCGGGAGCTCAATTGCTTGAGCCACATCCATTTCCCTGCTCATATATTTTGTTTTCATTTGTTTGTTTGTTTTGTTTTTAGGAGGTACTAGGGACTGAACCTGGGATCTCGAACATAGGAAGCAGGCACTCAACCACTTGAGCTATATCTGTTCCCATTTTATTTACATTTAGTACCACCTTTCCAATTACTACACTATGAGTCTAAATCTCTCGTTTGCTCAGTTGATCAAAGAAAGTTTCTCATTGGCCAGATCAAGGTTGCAGACGCAAACTCTGTAGAGGCCAGTTATCTCTGAAAAGACGAAAGGTTTTTCAAAGCCAGAGGCTTACACACTTTAAGCACAGTCAGTTGTTTTCCAAAAAAAAAAAAAAAAAAAAAAAATGGGTGACCTACATCTTTATGAGTAACAGACCAAAGAGTAGATGAAATGATAAACCATTACTTCCACCAGTAAAACAATTCAATGAAAATATTTCTATTTCCTCATCTTCTGACCACATCGTAGTGTGCCTAGCTTCCAAAGCTGCCAATGACAACCTGATTGCTGACCCCACTGCCTGTGGTCATCAGGACTCATTAGTACTCATCTTTCTCAGAGGTTTCACTGCACTCCACACTAGTAACCATCCTTTCTAATAAAACTCTTTCCTGTTGGCTTTCACAACGCTATTCCTTCCTTGTTTTTCTTCAGTCTCTTTGGCTTCTCCTTCTTGTTCCTCTCATGACCTGCCCCATAAATGCAGGCATTACCCAAGGAGTCACTGTTTTAGTTTTCTAAAAGCTGTATACCAGAAATGGGTTCGCTTTCACAATGGGCAATTATTAGGTTGCAAGCTTCCAGTTCTGAGGCCATGAAAGTGTGAGCAGGTGATGCTTTCCCCTGGAATACTGGCACATGGAGGCTCTCTCCCTGCTCCTCTGGGTTTTGTTGCTTAAACTTCTGGCTTCTTCTTTCACAGTTTCCATTGGTTTCCGCTCCTTGCTTTCCTGGCTTTCTTCTCTGCTCCTTCCTGCTTCTCTGAGCTTTTTAGAAATCTCTGGGTTTTCCCAGTCATCCTGATTCATTGCTGTAGCTCATATTTCCAGGCCTTCAGGTTCTACCAGCTCCTGAGCTTCAAACCTGTGTCTCAAACCTGTGAAAAGTTCACAGCTCGGTTTTGTCAAATTCCCCTCAAATACCTTGTGTCCTAGACTCAATATTATTTTCCCCTCTAAAGATGTTCCTTCTCTTACACTCTGTTTCAGTTAATAGTCTCCCCACTGACCCTGAGGAAGTCATTCTAATTTGATCCTTACTCTCTCACTCTGATAACCACATCCAATCTTCAAATCTTGTCATTTCCACTTCTGCAAAGTGTTCGCAAGTGTGCTCCTCCTGCCTGTTCTCATTGTGACATCCTTACTTTCAGTCCCCTTCCTAACTCTTCAGGTCATCCTTGCAATGACTATACTTCTTTTCTGCAGGAACTCTCTATTGCAATCCATTCCCTACAATGACACCCAGGATAGCTGTCACAAAGCTCGGATTGTGTTTCTCCTTTACTGAAACTCACCGATGCCTCTCCTTTGCTTATAAGATAAACTCTAACATAGCATGGATTGCTAGGCCCTTCATAGTTTGCACCCAGAACACATGTTTACTCACTGGCACCGTACATTTACATCCAAGCCTCACCAATCTTGCCATTCTCCAAACTGGCTGTCCCCATTTACCCCTCCCTGACATCACTAATAATGTTTCCTCTGCTTAAACACCTTTCCTTTTCTGCCAGGTGACTTCTTACTCAACTTTCAGTAACCAGGTTAAATATCTATTCCTCTGGGAAGACGTCTCAGCATTTTCCACTCTGGACAGTCTCCCTCAGGGCAAATCCCTCTTTCAGCTGGGGTCTGCATGGCTCTTTATATATGCCTCTACTGTAAGCAGTTAGCCACTGCGCTATGATATTCGCTTAGAGATCGCATCAACTTTTAAAGACTATAAACTCCCTTAAAGATAGGAATCATGTTGTCTTATTTATCTATGTGTCTCTAGTGTCTGGAACAGTACCTAATACAAAGTAAATACTTAACATTTGGTAAATAAACTCTCAACACTTGGCGATTATCAGCAGGGTTAAGAATCCCTTGCTTAGTACACAAGTTAAGACCAGTAAGCTTTCAGCATTTCATTTATTATCAGAATATGAACCATTAATGATATGATGATTATTTAGTAACTCGCTGTTTAATTGCTTTAAACTTACCCTCGTAACTTGTTGGACTTGGCACTCCTGCCCAATTGCTCTCACCCACCCATGTGTGGTGTACACTTTCAAAGGTGATGAAAAGGTCCGTTCGTCTGTGCTTAGGAAAGGGAGGCTTGTCCATGTGACTGGACAATGAACCGGAATGGACTCATCATCCATTCTCCCTAAAATATACATATTATAGGAAAGATCTAGATCATACAGCTCTCTAATAAATTATGCCTATAAGATAAAGTATCCTTGACATTTTACTTTTTGTGACAAAGGACCACAATAAAGAAATAAAATTTATTACTCACATCCTAACAATTAGCAGAGATTATTTGAATGAAATAATTATTCACTTCATTAAGAGCTGCCCTAAAAGATCCACCGGGTTTAATAAAACAAAACAAAACAAAAAAACAGCTACTGGATTTTGTAAGAATATAACGTTTCACAGATGTTTTGTCTTCTAGGCAAAAATACCTGGCGCTTGTTCTCTAGAAAAGCTGCTTCCCAAGTCCACACATCACACAGCACAGCAAATCTGTCCACACCTGCATGGGCCCAGCCCCAGTCCTGGCCAGTCCTCACCTCGCTGTCCTCCTTGTGACCTGGGAGAGAGGGTGGTGGGAATGATTAGAGGCAGGCCTTCAAAAGAAGCTGTTCCTATTAGCAACACACTTGCCCAGATTGTCAACTCCATCTCAGCATGGAAACACTGAGCCAGGACCTGGGGTTATTAAGAGGCATCTGCAAAGACTAGGCTGTAAGTTCATACTCATTGACTTCTAAGGCAGACACTTCTGTTTTCACTTTCTAATTTTACTTTCATAGACTATTTTAGAAATAAAACAAAAATTCAGTTAACATGAAATCTATGCTAAAATGTCCTCAGACCTGTAATTTAAAGGCAAAACATACATTTCTCCTTCTCTAAAAACAGGTCCCTGGTGGTTTAACAACAAACCCAGTTTAACTTGAGATTTCAGTTGATGCTTGCCAAATCAAAATTCTCCAGAGAAGTTTCTAAGATATTCCTTAATTATGTTCATTACTTACTTAAAGCGATAAAGGTAATCATTGCCATTATTCAGCTGAATTTTTTCCCACTATGTAAATGTTAATTTTTACTACCAGCATTATTATTGCTTTTTAAACTTTAAATGGTATATTTTAGAGTGAAATAATAGAAGATGTTAGAAGGTAAGGGATTTTCAGGTGCTGAAGTTTGAGTTTAATAATTATCAAGTATATGAAGGGTACTAAACAAAAGATAGACTTTGAATAAGAACTTTAGCAGCAAGTGGGAAATCATTTCACAATAGATGACTTCAGGCTTACTAGCTCAAATGAAAGATGCTCATGTAGCTAAGTAACTACTGACTGAGTGTTTTAATGAAATTAAATTCTTAGCAGCCAGAAACAGTGGTATGGCATTGTAAATTAACATCAACAAAAATCATGCATGGGAAACGGACGTGGCTCAAAGGTTCGGCGTCCGTCTACCATATGGAGAGACCAGGGTTCGATCCCCGGTACCTCCCAGTAAAAAAAAAAAAAAAAAAAAAAAATCATGCATTCATATGTAGGATAACCAGTAAAGATTTTTTTAAAAAAGCAAGAAGTGAAATCAAATACCCTAGAATGTTGAAAGCCATTTCTGCTTCCCAAGATTTAGATACCAGTGATTTTTGGCAAAGATAGGACAAAGAGTTCAATCCTATATTAAATCTGAAAGGTTAACTGTCAAATAAACATTTTTGGAGCAGCATTTTATAACAATATGAATAAGAAATAACCTTAATTTCAGGTCTACGTATATTACAAAATAGCGCAAACCTTTGCATTTATTTCCCTATAGATGTGGCAATCAACATGTCAAGAAATTCTAAACTCTTTCCAAATGTAATGCTAATGCTTTCATGTTATTCCAAAAGCAGTAGTATTCCTCACCTATTTCTAAAATTAGATAAATTGATGCCAGAAGGAAGAGGGATACAGATTATGAATTACTTGATTGCTCTGTGTAATTATTTCCTTCTCTGGATCTTACCTGACATTTTCCTAGCCTTCTTGCATACTGGTGGTTTCCTGTTAGGAACCCAGGAGGGATGTCTCTACTTCTAAATGTGGTTTCCTCAAGCGCTTCTTTTGTCACTTAGGAAATAAAACCATTCATTCCTCTTGCATACTTTCTAGGGCCCTGCACCACACTCTCTGCACCTAATGGATGATGCAGAAATGCCACTGGGCAACAGGCAGAGTCTAAACAAAAGCAAGATTACAACCGAGTCCTGAAGGAGTAGTCACAGTTCCCAACAGAAGAGAGACTGAACTGGAAACAGAACTGCATAATTTTTAAGGCATGGGGGGAGAGGGAGTACGTGTTTGTTGAATTTTCAGATACTATTGAATATGCTTTTATATGTTGGGGTAGGGGTGTTAAATCAAGCCTTAGTGTTTCCTGTTTGGTTGTTTGGTCTTTAAAAATCTGAGTCCTTACTTTTTTCTTTCTCAATGTAATGGCTAGCCACGAGCAGCCGTTCTGTCTCCAGTTCCTTCAGATCACTCAGGGCTTCCTCATACATCACATACACTCCTTGCTGGTCCTGGGTGTGGATGCACCCGGCTTCTGTGCTGTAGTAGTCATCCTGGTTCTCCACTTCTGAGAACTCCATGAATTGGACACCGTGGATCTGAGGAAAAAAGCCAAACTCAGCAGTTACTGGGAAAGGGAGAGCTATATTTTGCCAGCCCAAATGGGCCAAGCAGCAGGCTCTCAACCTGGAACTGGAAACATTCTGAATGTATAAAAAGCTGTAGTCCTCTGAGTGCAGGGACAGTGTCTGTCAAAAGAGGATGACCCACTGATGTGTTCTTTTTATTGATGACTACCCTTGTGAGTCTTTGCTCTTGTAACTGAGACTTAGCCTGCAGTTGTGGGGTACCTAAGGGTTGCCACCTGAGAGGCTCCTTGTTGCTCAAATGTGGCCTCTCTCTAAGCCAAACTCAGCATATGATTGCATTACCTTCCCCCCAACGTGGGACATGACTCCCAGGGATGAGCCTCCCTGGCAACGAGGGATTAATACCAAGTGCCAACTGGCAACACAACTGGAAAAAGACCTTGAATTAAAGGGGGAAAAGGTAAAGACAAATGAGTTCAAGTGGCTAAGACTTCAGAGAGAGTTGGGAGGTCATCCCAGAGGTAACTCTTACGCACACCTCAGTAGGAGCTCATAGAACATCTAAGTGCCTATCACCCCACACAGAGGGGCTCCTGAGAGCTCTGGAGACACCCAGGTCCTATATAAGTGGGGATATCCCCAGAGACTGATGCCTTATCAGTGGGCTCTATTTTGGAATCTGTGCTCCTGAGAGTGACAGAATTGGACTCAAATAAGTCCTCCCTGCACATGGTTCATCAGTCCCTTCTATTCAAACCTATATGTGATGCAGAAGTTTTTAGGTATACTTCCAGAGACTGGAGCCTCTGGCCTACCTATGTGCCAGGTGTGTGTGGAATCTCGGTGGAGCTGCAACTCCTACCCTACAGCTCAATGGACTCATCCAAGTCACCTGGTGAGGAGACAACGATGGGCAACGGCCATCCCAGGGAATGGAGAGGGCCTGCATCTGCAGGAAGGATCATCCCACCCACCATATCCATGGGATATAAGCCCTCTCTCACTTGGAGGTGGAGTGGACATCACCATCCCAGTCCCCTCAGGGTTGGGGGAAGAACTATGGGCTAGAGTGGACTTGATGGTATTCTGTTGTACACATATGGTGATTCTAGCAATGGAAGAAATTATAACAATGAGGTGGAGCCAGTGGCCACTTGACACTTTTGGGGCAGGGAGAGGACAAGCAGTTGAAATACAGGGGCTTCTTTGGGATTTGGAGGTTGTCCTGAGTACTGCTGTGGCAACGGATGTAGGCCATTTAAATCAGCACACACCACTCAGAACTGTGTGGGAGAGAGTGTGGTCTACGATGTGAACTGTGGTCTATGGTTGGTGGCAAAGCCCCAGGATGTGTAAGTCCATTGAGGGTGGTGGGCCACACTTGTGGAAGATGTTTGTGTAGGATGGGGTAGAAGGTGTGGGAGGTGGGCAACATGGGAATCCCAGGGGGTTCTGTGTAATATTTTCGGTAATCTAAGCACCTCTTAAAATATATTTATATATATATATTAAAAAAAAAAAAAAAAAAAAGCTGGAGGTAGAAAAAATATATTCAAAAAGAAAGTTGGGGGAGTGGGGGTTCCTGAGGTAGATAACTAGCTGATTAGTTTGTCAAGCTTGGATCAGTCAGCCTCCAGCCTGCCCCAGGGAGTCTGGACCTCCTTCTAGTCCTGAGGCCGGCATCAGCCAAACTGCAGCCTACACTGCCCAGCCCCCACCCTGCCCTGAGGAGTCTGTCTTCCAACTCCTACCCGAAGAGATTAATCCTGTCTCACCAGACAAAAATGCAAAGGAATGTCCTGAGGTCAGTAGCCTGCAAGACATCTCTAATCCTTCTCCTTACTCACCCCCACCACCCCTCTTGTCTTCCAGACCTATTACTAGACTAAAATTACAACAAGCCCCCAAAGGCGAAGTACAAAGTGTGATCCATGAGGAGGTACACTATACTCTTAAGAACTGCATGAGTTTTCCAACTTATATAGACAGAAATCAGGGGAATATGTGTGGGAATGAATATTAAGGATATGGGATAATGGTGGAAGGAATATAAAGTTGGATCAGGCTGAATTCATTGATATGGGCCCACTAAGCAGAAATTCTGGATTCAACACTGTAGCTTGAGGGATTAAAAAGGGCTCTAACAGTTTGTTTGGGTGGCTGATTGAAGAATGGACCAAGAGATGGCCAACAATGTCTGAGGTCCAGATTTACCTTGGTATACTACAGAAGAGGGAATTCAAAGGCTTAGAGAGATTGGACTGCTAGAATGGATTTACCATTTAAGACCTGCCTATCCATCCCCGGAATGTCCAGAGGACACACCTTTAACCAGGATTGTGAGGAATAAGTTTGTAGGACTAACTCCATCATCCCTGAAGAGCCCCATGGTTGCTTTTCTCTGTAGTCCAGATATTACTGTAGGGAGGGCTGTAATGGAATTAGAATCCTTAAACATTATGGAGATGATAGGATCTCAGGATAGTAGAAGCCAAGTATCAGCAGTTAATCACCAAAGACAAGGTGGGTGTGGTTACCGCAATGAAAGGCAGACTCAAAGCAGCAAACAAAACAGTCTGAGTCCATAGAGCTGTGGGGTTAGTTGGCAGTACCTAGAAGTGAAATTCATGGGCAGTCTACTAAATTCCTACTTGATCTGTATAAGCAGAAGAGTTCTAGGTCGAGTGAACAAAACCCTAACCTGAACTACAGACACAAAGAATCACAGCCCCTTAATCAGTTCCCAGACTTGAGACAGTTTACAGACCCAGAGTTCCTTGAAAGAGGAGAAGGCCAGGTCCCCCTGGGGAAGGATTCTATTCCACTGCCAAAAATTTATACTGTTAATCTTCCTCTCAGCTTTCCCCACAGAGACCTATGGTGTTTTACCAGAGTAACTGTGCATTGGGGAAAAGAAAATGATCAGACATTTTGGGGATTATTAGACACTGGCTCATAGGTGACATTAATTCCAGGAGACCCAAAACGTCACTGTGGTTCACCAGTCAGAGTAGGGGCTTATGGAGGTCAGATGATTGATGGCATTTTAGCTCAAGTCCGTCTCATAGTGGGTCCAGTGGGTCCCCAGACCCATTTGGTGGTTATTTCCCCAGTTCCAGAATGCATAATTGGAATAAACATATTCAGTAACTGGCAGAATCCCCACATTGGATCCCTGACTTGTGGAGTGAGAGCTATTATGTTAGGAAAAGCCAAGTGGAAGCCACTAGAACTGCCCCTACCTAGCAAAATAGTAAATTAAAAGCAATACTGGATTCCTGGAGGGATTGCAGAGATCAGTGCCACCATCAAGGATTTGAAGGATGCAGGGGTGGTGATATTCAACTCTCCTATTTGGCCTGTGCAGAAAACAGATGGATCTTGGAGGATGACAGTAGATTATTGTAAACTTAACCAGGTGGTGACTCCAATTGCAGCTGCTGTCCTAGATGTGGTATCATTGCTTGAGCAAATCCCCTGGTACCTGTTATGCAGCTGTTGATCTGGCAAATGCTTTTTTCTCAATTGCCATTAGTAAGGACCACAAGAAACAGTTTGCTTTCAGCTGCAAGGCCAGCAGTATCCCTTCACTGTCCTGCCTCAGGGGTATATCACCTCTCCAGCCTTATGTCATAATATTGTCCACAGGGAACTTGACTGTCTCTCCCTCCCACAAGACCTCACACTGGTCCATTTTATTGGTGATATCATGTTAATTGGACCTAGTGAGCAAGAAGTAGCAATGACTCTAGACTTATTGGTAGGGCATTTGCATGAGAGAGGATGGGAGATAAATTCAACAAAAATATACGGACTTCCACCTCGGTGAAATTACTCAGCATCCAGTGGTGTGGGGTATGTCAAGATATCCTTTTTAAAGTGAAGGAAAAGTTGTTGCATCTGGCCCCTCCTACAACCGAAAAAGAGACACAACACTTAGTTGGACTCTTTGGATTTTGGAGACATCACATTCCTCATTTGGGTGTGCTACTCCGGCCCATTTACCTAGTGATCAGAAAGGCTGCTAGTTTTGATTGGGGACCAGAACAAGAGGAGGCTCTGTGACAGGTCCAGGCTGCTGTGCAAGCTGCACTGCCACCTGGACCATATGATCCAGCAGATTGAATAGTGCTGGAAGTGTCAGTGGCAAATAGAGATGCTGTCTGGAGACTTTGGCAAGCCCCTATAGGGGAAATCACAACACAGACCCTTAGGATTTTGGGGCAAAGCCCTGCCATCCTCTGCAGATAACTACTCTCCTTTTGAGAAACAGCTTTTGGCTTGCTGCTGGGCCTTAGTAGAGACTGAACGCTTAACCATGGGCCACCAAGTTACCATGAGAACTGAGGTGCCTATCATGAGCTGGGTATTTTCTGACCCATCAAACCATAAAGTTGGACATGCATAGCAGCAATCCATCAGAAAGTGGAAGTGGTATATACAAAATAGGGCTCGAGCAGGTCTTGAAGGAACAAGTAAGTTTCATGAGGAAGTAGCCTAAATGCCCACGGTCACCACTCCTGCCATGTTACCTTCTCTTTCCCAGCCCACAGGTGTGGCCTCTTGGGGAGTTCCATACAATCAGTTGGCTGAGGAGGAGAAAACTCAGGCCTGATTTATAGATGGTTCTGCATGATATGCAGGTACCACCTGAAAGTGGACAGCTGCAGCACTGCAGTTCCTTTCTGGGATGTCTCTGAAGGACAGTGGTGAGAGCAAAGCTTCCCAGTGGGCAGAACTTTGAGCAGTGCACCTGGTTGTTCATTTTGCTTGGAAGAAGAAATGGCCAGAGCTGTGTTTGTACACTGATTCATGGGCTGTTGCCAATGGTTTGGCTGGATGGTCAGGAACTTAGAAGAAACATGATTGGAAAATTGGTGACAAAGAGGTCTGGGGAAGAGGTATGTGGATAGACCTTTCTGAGTGAGCAAAAAACATGAAAATATTTATTTCCTATGTGAATGCTCACCAGGGGTGACTTCAGCAGAGGAAGATTCTAATAAGCAAGTAGATAAATGATCCACTCTGTGGCTAGCACTCAGCCTCTTTCCCCAGCTACTGCTGTCACTGCCCAATAGGCTCATGAACAAAGTGTCCATGGTGGTAGGGGTGGAGGTTATACATGGGCTCAGCAACATGGACTTCCCCTCATCAGGGTGACTTGGCTACAGCCACTGCTGAATGCCCAATCTGCCAGCAGCAGAGGCCCACATTCAGCCACCAATAAGGCAGCATTTCTCAAGGTAATCAGCCTGCTACCTGGTGGCAGGTTGATTACATTGGACCACTTCCACCATGGAAGGGGCAGCGATTTGTTTTAAATGGAATAGACACATACGCCAGTTATGGGTTTGCCTTCCCTGCATGCAATGCTTCTTCCAAAACTACCATCTGTGGACTTACTGAATGTCTTATCCATGGCCATAGCATTCCACACAGCATTGCTTCTGATCAAGGAACCCACTTCACAGCAAATGATGTGCAGGAACGGGTACATGCTCATGGAATTCACTAGTCTTACCATGTTCCCCATCACCCTGAAGCAACTGGATTGATAGTACGGTGGAATGGCCTTTTGAAGACTCAATTACAGTGCCAACTAGGTGGCAATACCTTGCAGGGCTGGGATAATATTCTCCAGGATGCTGTGTATGCTCTAAATCAGTGTCCATTCTATGATGCTGTTTCTCGCATAGCCAGGATTCATGGGTCCAGGAATGAAAGGGTGGAAATGGGAGTGGCACCACTCACTATTACCCTTAGTGATCCACTAGGAAAAGTTTTCTTTCCTGTCCCTGCAACCTTAAGCTCTGCTGATATACAGATCTTAGTTCCAAAAGGAGGAGTTCTTCCATCAGGGAACCAACATTGATTCCATTGAACTGGAAGTTAAGACTGCCACCTGGCCACTTTGGGTTTCTCCTGCTTCTGAATCAACAGGCAAAGAAGGGGATTACTGTACTGACGACTGGGGTGATTGATCCTGACTATCAAGGGGAAATAGGACTGCACCTACATAATGGAGGTAAAGAAGAGTTTGCCTGGAATACAGGAGATCCTCTAGGGCATCTCCTAGCACTGCCATGCCCTGTGATTAAAGTCAATGGAAAATTGCAACAACCCAATCCAAGCAGGACTAACAGTGGTCCAGAATGTTCAGGAATGAAAGTTTGGGTCACCCTACCAGGCAAAGAACCATAGCCAGCTGAGGTGCTTGCTGAGGGTAAAGGGAACATGGAATAGGTAGTGGAAGAAGGTCGTGATAAATCCAAACTTCGACCATGTGACCAGTTACGGAAACAAGGACTGTAATGGTCATGAATATGTTTTCCTTGCATTGTTATGAGTGTGATTGTGTATGTACATACAAAGAATATCTTTGTTTTCTTCCCTAACTTTTTCCCCTTAGCATATGACATAAGTTGTATTCGTTTCATGTTGTAGTATTTAAGGATATCAAGTTTAATAGTTTGTACTATCCAAGGACTTATACCCTATTCTGGAAGGAATTAGTGAGTTTCTGGTTGTATACAAGACAGTTGAATATTGTTAGGTGGAAATATCTACATATATCTTTATTGTTTTTATTTATAGACTAAATATGGTTTAAGGTGATGTGTATGGCTGCCAAGTTGACAAGGGGTGGACTGTGATAGTTAGGCTAATGTGTCAACTCAGCCAGGTAGTAGTGCCCAGTTGTTTGGTCAACCAAGCACAGGGATACCTGTGATACAAGGACATTTCATGGACTTTAATCATCAGTTAGTTGATTGCCTAGATAGCTGAATAAATCTACAATCAACCAATGAGATTGCTGTCAGCAATGAGTGCTGTCTCATCCAATCAGTTGAAGGCCTTAAAAGGGGAAGTGATTTGAGCAATTCCCAGCTCTACTTCGGACAGCCACTGTCTCCTGGGAACTCATCAAGGACCTTCATCAGAGTCCCCTGAATTTTATAAAATCTCATTCTACTTACAAATATCTCCGGTTGGTTCTGTTTCCCTAGAGAATTCTGACTAATACACCACCCTATTATTAACACCTTGCATTAGTGTGGTATATATAAATACTTCTTAAGTGCATTAGCACAGCTTCCCATCCTAGTAGAGTATTTCAATTCATAATTTTGTTTTTCTTAGATGGCTGAGGACCTGTTGCTGCCTGAGAATCATTATTATTTTTTTTTTTTTTTTTTCCGGGGGAGAGCGCGGATGCAGTCCCCCACCAACACAAATTATGCAGTCGAGTTTCCCGCATTTGGGGAAATCACAGGGGTCAGCAGATCCCCAGTGCAATGGATCAGCCTTGCCCTGGGAAAACCACCTTCGTGATCATGGTGTCTCCCCTGCCAGGTAAGTATGAGAATCATTATTCTAATAATAATTTTCTTAATTTGAATCTTTTCCACTCTCCTCAAGCTCCTGAAACTCCTTCCCCCATCCAGCCTCCCCTCACTCCCAGCAGAATCCCCCCAGCTTCTGCCTCACACACACAAACCCATGGCTCTCTGCCTCTCCTTTCCTCCTTCTTCCTGCACGGTGGAGGATGCTGCTGCCCCCCTCCACTAAGGCCATAGCCTCTCCATACTTTGAATCCCATATCCTCCCTCAGAAAGGATCCCTTCTCCTCTCAACTGGACACTTCCCAATTGAACTGAAACATGCTCATGGCCCTCTCATTTGAAAACATGCTCACACCCTGCCCCAGGTCTCACCCACCTCCCCTCATGGTGGGACTTCCCAAAGCTATCTATACTCACTGTCTCCATTTCCTCACTTCCTACTCACTCCTCAACTCATTCCCATCTGGCCCCTGGCCTCACCAAGCCACCAAGACCATTCTTGCTAAGACCACCAAAAGTCTATATTTAACAGACTTTTGTTAGTCAACTTACCTAATCTCTCAGTAGTATCTGACCAAGTTTAGCACAACCTGCTTCTTGACTCACTCTGTTCTCAGGACTTCTGGGACTCCACACTCTCCTTGATTCCACTCAACTTTCCAGTCAGCCCTTCTCTGATGCCTTCAGGTGCATTTTCCCCTGTCATTCCATTAAAAGATGACAACACTCAAGCCTCAGTCTTAGGACCTCATGTTTTCTTCCTACATTCTTTCTCTAGGTGCTCGCATACACGTTCACAGATGAGATGACCATCTTTAGGTCATCGGCTCCAGATTTATATCTCCATTCCAGACCTTATTGACCCATTTATCCAATGACCTATTTGCCATCTCTTCCTGGAGGTCTCAAGACCCCTCAAATTTAACATTTTCAAATCATGTGACCTCCCACAAACCTAATCTATCTCTGGCTTCCCAGTTTTAGTAAATAGCATCATTACCTGTCCACTTCCTCTAGCATGAATCAGTCTTGTCCTTCTTCTTTGTCTCACCCCATGTGTCCAATCCATCTCCAAGTCCTGTTGACTTTATTTCCTTTCTTTCAAATCCATCCACTTCTTTCCATCTTCACCACCCACCACCCTAGTATAAGCAGTAATTGTCTTTCATTAGGACTAGACTAGGAGCTTCAAAACTGGTCTAGCCTCTTAACTGGTCTATCCATGTTTCTTCTGGCCTGGCCTTTCCCTCCCACCCATTTTCCTCACTGCTGGCAGAGGATATTTTAGAAATTCAGTTCTGATTTCATAATGTTCCCTTTACTCCTTAATTCCCTTAAAAGGGTTCCCATTACCCACAAGATAAAGCAAAATTCCTTAAAAGGGCCTATATGGTCTGGCCCTTGCCTGTCTCTCTAGGGCAGTGGTTCTCAAGGGAGAGTGATCTTCCCAGAGGACATAATACTGGCATCTAGTGGGTAGAGACCAGGGATGCTGCTAAACATCCTACAATGTACAGGACAGCCCCCACAAAAACAGTTCTCAGGCTGTAAATGTCAGTAGTGCTGTGGTTGAGAAACCCTGGGCTAGTTTCACTCTGCATCATTTTCTGTTTGGATTGCTGTGTTCATGTCTTCTTTTGGCTCCTTGTGGGTTCTATGCTCCCTCTGGCCACAGGTCCTTTGCACATGCTGCTTTCTCTCTATTGAAAGGTTTTCCTCTCCTCTTTGCCTGGTCAAGGCCTCTTCATCTTCCTATCTCAGCTCAATCATCACTTCCTCAGGGAAGTGCCCCATGCCTTGCTCTCATCAAGTATCTCTCTTTTGAAACACTCACTGCAGTTGCTGTTTTACAATTATTTGTGTCATTACTGACCAATATTTGTCTCACCCCTGGATTATAAGTACTATGAGGGTGAAGAGCATGTCTATTTTGTTCAGCATTGTATATGCTTTGTTTAGCACAGGGTCTAACACATAGTAGGTACTTAGAAAATATCTGTTAAATAAAAGTGGACAAATGGATGAATGTTTTTAAAAAATATTTTGGTACATAGATTTAAATCTATGATTTTATAATCCCTACCTGTACTTTTAACATATACTAGTCAGAAATCCTGTGTTTTGCTTTCCTAAGTTCTGATCTCATGTCACCACAGCCTAATATATGCATTTTCCTTAGGGGTGATAATGTTCATGGTGGAAAGAGGTTCTTGGATGGCAAAAAAAAAAAACCTTATTCTTTTTATGTATAAAGCGCAGATATACACAATGTACACAAACAGATATATGGTGTATCTTTGGCATTAACATTTCTTTGGAGGAGGGCAATTATGAAAAAAGTTTTTAAAAACTCCTTGTTGGGGGGTGATAATGAAAAAAACGGTTAAGAAACATTGATCTAGTACAATAATGTTAAGAAAAAAAAAATCTGATTTTCTTAGTTATTATTCATGAGTCATTTAAACTACAGAACCAACGGCTCCCAATCTTTTGTCCCCATGGAGAACATAAAAACTTTGCTGTTTTTATGCAAAGTTGTTGGAGAGAATCCATTTATCTATAAATTTTATGCTGTCATTATCTCCTGGCTTTCCATAGACCTACCAATAAGTTTGTATAAGTTGCATTGCCTGTTTTAAAACTAAAGGAACTCTGGAACCTTCACAAACAGGGCAAATTGTCATCTGCTTAGATGGTTAATTGCCAATATCAGGAAGATGGATGAGGGGCATGCTCTGGGACCTCTCAGTTCTGTGGTCCTATTATTAGTTTTATTTTGTATTTTAGATTTATTTATTTATTTATTTATTTACTTTTATTTATTTATCCCCCCCGCCCCCGCTTGCTGTCTGTGTCCATTTTGCTGGGCTATCCTCTGTGTCTGCTTCCTGCTTTCTCTTCTCACCCTTCTCCTCCAGTCTTCAACGGGATTCTATCCTAGGGACTTCCAATGTGGGAGACAGGCACTCTGCCACCTGCACCACCTTAGTTCCTGGTTTTTGGTGCATCTCGTCTTGGCTCTCCCCTGTGTCTCTCTCGTTGCGTCATCATCTTGCTGCATGGCTTGGCAGAGCCTGGAAGCTCGCCACGTGCCTTTATTTTATTTTTTTTCATTTTACCAGGAGGGCCTGGGGATCGAACCCACATCCCTCTAAATGGCAGGTGGCCGCCCAGCCACTTGAACCACTTGAGCCACATCTACCTCTCCCCCCATTAGTTTTTATGTGCTATTTACAATTTCACCAGATGATGAAATACTCACTTTCCCTATAAAGAGAGCTGGAGGGTCATGGACCAATGCCTTGGATTGGAAGTGACACGTGCCATTTCTGCTCACTGGCCAAAACTAGTCACAAGGCTCCATTCAACTGCAAGGGGGTAGGAATCCTGGAGAAGCTATGGTGTCAAACCATCTGACATTCTATAAACGTTCCTTATCTAATGTCTGTCTCTCCCCACTAGATAAGTCCTGTAAGGTCAGGGATTTGTGCCTCTTTTGTTCACTGCTATATCCCCAGTCCCTATAACAGTGCCTAGTGTAATTATTGATAAGAGCACTTATGGGGGGGGAATGCAGAATGAATGGCAAGCTCACAGCCTATAGGGAGCAGATAAGGCAACACCAAGCATGGCAATGAGTTGAGTGCAGATGAGTCATGAGGAGAAGCATTTAGCTCTGCACAGAAAAGTCAGGGAAGGCTTCCCAGAGTGATATCTGAATGGACTCTTGAATAAGAGAAGGAATTTACTAAGGAGAGAAAGGGTGGGGACAAAGGGGCACCCATATGCAAGGCCCAGAGGCATGATCAGTTTTGCCTGTTTGGGGAGGGGGGAATGAGGATTGCAGAGGCAAGATTGAACCCGGACTTGTACACTTCACCAAGGAGCTTGGACTTTATCAAGAGGGGAGAGCTAATGCAAAGGCTCTAAGGCCTAGCAGTGTTGCAGTGAGAAACTGGAAACTCATGTTAGGCGTCAAGCAAGGGCATAAATGTGGTTACAGCTGGGCAAAGATCCTTGAGAAATTTACAAAGCCACGAGGAGAGCCATTCTCCTACTTAAAATTCTTCTCTGTGGCCCACCGATCTTGAAAGCAGCCCCACCTCATAAGGAGAGCCTGGTCCTTCACAGTCTGGCCTGCTTTCATCTGCAGCCCCATCTCCCACCATTTCTTCATGACAACCTCTGCTACCAGCACGTGAAGTTCAGACAGACCCTGAACATACCATGGGGTGGCTGTCAGACCTCCATGACTGAAGAAACATGTTCAAGGTCAAACAGGCAGGAAAAGCCTGCTGCCTCTCATTCTGGGAGTCTTTCTACTCTGGCATGTGCCCTTAAATAGGCTTGTGAAGTGGCACAGTGCCCGTGACAGATTGTAGGTGTGTTCCTTTCCTAGTATTGTTGCGAGGTGAACACTTGCTAACACCAGCCCAAGACTTCCCCATGGGAAGGGAGCCAGGGAAGGGGTCTCTATCTGTTATGGGTTGAATTGTGTCCCTCAGAAAGACATGTTCAAGTCCTAACCCATGGTCCTGTGAATGTGACACCATTTGGAAAGAGGATCTTTGAAGATGTGGCTAGTTAAGATGAGGCCACACTGGATTAGAGTGGACCCAAATGCAGGGGGACTGGTTGCCTTATTAGAAAGGGAAAGTGCACACAGATAGACACACAGGGAGAAGACAGCCATGGGACAATGGAGCAGTGGTGAGTTCACAAACCAAGGAACGCCAAGGATTGCTGGCCACCACCAGAAACCAGGAGAAAGACGTGGAGCAGATTCTTCCCTAGACTTCAGAGGGAAACTTGATCTTGTATATCTAGCCTCCAGGACTGCGAGACAACACATGTCTGTTCTTTTGAGGCATCCAGTTTGTAGTATTTTGTTACAGCAGTCCTAGCAGACTAAGACACCTCATTAGAGACTTTTCTGATAACTGGTAAGCCCCGTGGTCTGGCTCCCGGCAGCCTTGGCCCAAAAGATTAGCATCCGGGCCTCCCATCCCCTACACAGGAAAGAATCACACAGCCAGTCAGGTCTGGATACTCTGGTGTAAAGGCTGACAAAGCCACACCCATGGTGTATAGCTAAACCACAGGGTCCTATAAGACACTGACAGGAGACCATTTCCTTAAGTTTCTCACACCAAAGTAGTAGCAGCTGGTAGCTTCTAAGGGTCCTGATAACCTATCATTTATGAGAGCATAGGAAAGGAAATATTGGATTAGCCTTGAGAAGCTCCTCATACAATCAATGGGGAGGGATAGGATTTGTCTCCCCTTTCCCCACTTTACTTTCATACCTCCCACCCCACCCCCAAACAAACTGAGAGAGGGGTCTTTGACAAGAAAGATTTAAAAAATTCTACTAGCATAATAGCACACTACAGCTGTGGCATGATGCAGGATCAATATTAGCAAGAGAAAGTATTTGTTTTATAGGTGTGTTTGCTTTAAAAGCATCTTAACCTTCTTCTCTAGCTCCACTGAAAGGCAAACTAACTGAACTTGACCAGGGGCTAGGATCAAGGGAGGAGAGCAGAAGAGTAACAGAAGATCTGAGGGGACAGTGAAACCTGTGTATGGTGAGGGGATATGAGGTGGTAGTGGGTGCTTGTTAGGGAAGGAGGTCAAAGAGGAGAAGGGCCTCCTGGGTACTGAGTGAAGGCTGGGTTCCAGGTGACTGGATGGGAAAAACAAGAAAATGTTTTTCATTTAAGAGCTGTTCTGTTCAAAATGGTAGCCTTTAGCTACAAGTGGTTATTAAGCACTTGAGATGAGGCTAGTCCAGACTGAGATGTGGTGTAAGTATAAAAGACACACCAGATTTTGAATTTAGCATAAAAAAGTAAAACATCTTATCATTGATTTTTATATTGATTATAACTTGACATGATAATTTTTAGATATATTGAGTTGAATATGTTATTAAAACTAAACTCACAAGTTTCTTTTTAATGTGGCTGGTAGAAAATTTAATTATGTATGTAGCTTTCATGATATTTCTATTGACAACTCTCCTCTAGACTCTGTGCATATGGGCGATCAGCTAACAGCAAGATCTTATCCCCTTACAAACATGACAGACAAAAGTTAGGGATTACACCAACACAGAATATGAACTGTTTGGTACCTGTAGCAGTTTGGCATTATTTATGAATACCGAAAATAGATATTGGATTATGCTTCTAAACTGGTCTGTTCCTCTGGATGTGATTAAATTATGATTAGACCTTTGATTGGGCCATGTCAGTAGGGCGTTGAGTCCCCGCACCTTGGTGGGTGGGGACTTACAGATAAAAGACATGGCAAAGGACAGAGTTGGAGTACTGATGTGGAGTTTTAATGCTGGAGCCCGGGGAAGTAAAACAGACAGAGGAGCTTAGTCACGAGGAAGAAGAGAAGGCCCCAGGAAAAGAGACAAGCCATTTGCCTGATAGTCTACAGCTAGTCTTGTGGAGATAGCAGTGCAGCTGAGCCCAGAGACAAACAAGACCTGGGAAGAGAGGAACCCAGGAAGCCTGAACCCTCGAAGACATCGGCAGCCATCTTGCTCCAACACGTGGCAATAGACTTTGGTGAGGGAAGTAACTTATGCTTTATGGCCTGGTAACTGTGGGCTTCTACCCCAAATAATACCCTTTATAAAAGCCAACAGATTTCTGGTATTTTGCATCAGAACCCCTTTGGCTGACTAATACAGTACCTAAACAGATTTTAGTTCTCAAAGTTTGGCAATCTAGTATCTTTAAAAATTCATAGTGGGAGGCGGCTGTGGCTCGATCAGTGGGGCTCCCGTTTGCCATGTGGGAGGCCCCGGGTTCGGTTCCTCGGGCCTCCTGGTGGGGGCGAGGGCGGGCCCGCGGGGGCGGGGGCGAGCCCACACGGTGCGGTTGGCTGACCCAGTGAGCACGGGCGGCAAGGGGGGGATAAATGAATAAATAAATAAAAATCTTAAAAAAAAAAAAAAAATTCATAGTAACCTCATCTCCAGGAACAAACTGAAGCTTTCTATAGATTAAGATTAAAATATTGCAAGAACGTATTGTCTACAATATTCCAAGAAAATGTAGATATTTTCAACTTTATTCCCAAAGAAAGAGATTTAATATGGATTTTTTCTTCTTGGCCTTTTGTTAGGCATGGTGGAAATTATATAGACTTTACAGAAAAATATATTCAGAAGACAGTAAAAGCACCAAGGGACAAACAGGCTTTTGGAATAATAAAAGATTTTTTCAGAACCTAGCTTTGTTTTTAATTTTTTTTCTTCATTTGGGGCTTGAAAAAAACAGGAAAGAGGCAAAAACCACCTCTGGCAAGGAGGTTCCAGATGCCAAGGAGGGTCTGATAAGAGCTTATCTGTATAGACATATGGTTCTCAGGCCAGGATAACACAAAGGGCCCCTCAGGCTTATGTTTAAGTCAACAAACCAGTAGCTGAAATGCCTTCCTTCCTATTGTGGCTTCCAGAGCTGTTTTTCAGGTACTCTCTGCCTTTGCCCTATTTTCAAGTGGACATTGCATTTTATTGCTAAGAACTCCTCCCCACCCCCCACCCCCATCAGTTAACTGATTCCATTTTCTAAGAATAAGGTGGCCTGTGAGACAGCATAATCAAGGAAGAAATCATCGTAGCAGAATACCTCACCTTGTGGTCAGCAGGTGTACAATGGACATAGTAGTGAGCTCCTAGCCCTTGCAAGGTACCCAAACCTCCTTTGGCAGAATTTATCCAAGAAGAATCTTCCATGGTGGAGACCAGGTTCCCTGCAACCGTGGTAAGACCTGAAGTGTTGATTGTCAGGGTTCGCTCAACTGATCTGAAATAGTTCAGAATTCCTAAGCAGGTGCGCTGAAACAAAGAAAGAACAGGATCAGGACGCTGTCCTTTGCCTGGACCCACTCCACAGGCAAACCTTGATGGGGAGAGTGGGAATGAGAGTGGCTGAGAAAGGAACACACCATCCCAGTCAGGCGCTATTTTCATGTCAGAATCAGAACAAATGGCCAAATGGTTCCAATTCTCACGTACCTTCAGCTCCCTGATTCGCAGGTGGCGCAAGTATAGAAAGGACAAATAGGCTCCTCTCGTCAGGACAGGATTTCCATCCCTGGGCTCTGTCCCGCCATCACCTAATCCCAGCAGTTGTAGGGTCATTACATAACTGTACCTTTAACAGCAAGAGAAATATAATAAATACTTTCACCCTAATGTGTTTTGAGAAGTCATGTACTAAATTGAAAAGTCATTTTGTTAAACTTTCAGGAGTTTCATAATGGCTACTCTTAAAAAATACACTGAAGGGAAAATAATTACTACATCTGTATAAATATAAAAAGAAAAGGCAGACAAATTTCTTTTATCACTCTTGTTGAAAACCCAGTCCTAGGGTGAGACATTAATTTAGCTGTCTGAGCCGGCTTAACAGTCTTGCTTCCATTCTAGCTTCAAATATTGAGTTAACAAGTAAGCTACATATTAATCAGTCATTCCATTTTCCTCACAATGTTTTAATCCATTTCCTTGAATCACCAATAAAATGATTTAATTTTACCCTGTCTCCCTTTTCTGTGTGCGAGGCCCACCAGCATGTTGGCTGAGACTTCTCTGTGCTAGGTCATTTTCATTTCGTTCCCACGGAAGGTCATCTTCCTTCATATTTTCACTCTATTAAAAAAAAAAAAGTAGCATTAATAGAATGATACAAACACTTGCAATATTATTAACAAAATCATAGTTGAGTCATTACAAAATTAAACCTTCTGATCCAAGCATATTTAGATGAAAAAGCAGATCTTGATTCATTTAAATTTTTTTTCTGAAACAGCCAAAGCCCGATATCAGCTTTTTAAAAAAATTTTTATTGAAATATATCATTCATACATGAACATATATAAACAATAAGTGTATAGTGAAAGTTGTGAACTTACCAAACAAACATGTATAACATCATACAGGGCTCCCACACAACACCCCACCACCAATACCTTGCATTGTTGTGAAATATTTGTTAGAAACTATGAAAGAGCATCATCAAAATATTACTACAGTACTAACTATAGTCCATACCTTACATTTGCTGTATTTTTCCCCCAACCCACCCTATTATTTATTTATTTATTTATTTACTTTTATCCCCTTTTACTCCCCCACCCCCCACCCCCATTTTTGCTGTTTCTGTGTCCATTTGCTGGGCAATTCTCTGTGTCTGTTTCTTGCCCTCTCTTCTCATCCTTCTCCTCCTGTCTTCACTGGGATTTGATCCTTGGAATCTCCGATGTGGGAGAGAGGCATCTACCACCTGTGCCACCTTAGTTCCTGGGTTTTCTGCGCGTCTTGTCTTGGCTCTCCCTTGTGTCACTCTCCTGTTACGTCATCATCTTGCTGCATGGCTCGGCAGGGCCTGGTGGCGCACCTGCGCACAGGGCCTGGCAGTCTGCGTGCCTTCTATATTTTTCTTTTTTAAAAAAATTTTACTCGGAGGTCCTGGGGACCAAACCTAGATGCCTCCATATGGGTGATGGACCCCCAACCATTTGAGCCACATCTGCCCCCCTGTGTCTCTTAAGGTTGACCAAAGATACCTAGAGTTACAGTCATTTCCCATACAGGATGGTCATATAATAAATCAGGCTTGTTTTATCACCAGTATTCTAAAAACCAGACCTAGGGAGAAAAACTAGGTCTGGGGACACATGCATGGTTTCTAATATAGCGAATGTTTAGCCTACACTGATTATCACAAAATCAGAACAGCGAGAATATTCACATCATTTAAATTTAACATATGAAAATCTGGATTTCTAAAATAGATGAGGGGGCCATTGTCTTTACTAAATAAGTTTTAGTTTTACAAAAGTATTCACAGTTTTAAGTAGTAGCTCCTCCCCTCTCCTGCTGCTGCCTTTTAGGTGATTTGCTTTACAAACAGTTGATACACACATTTTCAAGAACAGATACGCTTGGAACCTTGAAATTCTCTAATCTAGTCTTGTTCCATGCTGAGAGAGAGATAAGTGGATTAAAACTCTCTTTCCACTTATTCGGTTCTAAACATTTAATGTCTCCAGCCTGTTTCCACATTTTCGAAAATGGAATGGCAACGGAAAATGCCAATAAGTTGCAGTGAGAGTGCAATGACAGAATGGATATAAAGCCTCCAGCTCAGTGCCTGCACCTAATAGGTGCTCAGTAGATGCTAGTTTTCAGTCATGAACTGCAGTCGTTAGCCAGTCTTGTAGGAGCTGACACAGAATTCCTCTTCTACACTTATTTCCAAAGTCAACCTTCCTGATGCTGAGAGAGATGTGGTCATGCATCCAGGGTCCTAGGAAAACTGTGAAGAAGGTACTATGCACCTACGGTCTTGCCTCTGGCCCTCTGGGAAGTCCTCTTCTCAGTTCCTGTCTCTACCTGTCCCTGGGCATATACCCCACCCCCATAAGGCCTGCTCTTTCATAGTGACACTGATCCCCCACTAAAACACTGAGTGGCAATGGTTTAGGGCAGAGTCCCCTCTAATAGTTGGCTCTTGGAATTACAAAAAGTCCTTATGGCAGAAACTGTTGGTGTTTCTCCAATATCCATTTTCCTCTTTCCCATAGCAACTGAATATTAATATTGGCAGATGGCCATCCAGAATAAAGATGACATTTCTAAGCCTCTCTTGCAGCTAGGTATAGCCATGTGACTAAGTTCTGACCAGAATAATAGAAAGGAAAGTGTCATGTGGTAGCTTCTGAGAATTTCCCTTAATAGGCATCTTCCCCACCCCCATTCTGCATCTGGTGCTTAGAACATGAATGAGAAACTGGAGCTCCGTCTCAGACCATGTGATGATCTCAGGTATGGAGGACACATTTGGTAGAACCCTGGAGTAGAAGGAGCTAGGGTCTCAAGGGCTTCACAGAGCAGAGCCAGTGCACAAACTCTGTGCACTGGATGTTAATATCAGGGAGAGAAATTTCTATCTTGTTTAATCCTCTGTTATTTTGTGTTTTACTTTGGCCAACAGTCAAACCTAATCTGAATGTAACCAAGATCTAATCAAAACTCTAAAGATAGACTTCCAGGCTTTATGACAGCCAGTGGGGAAGAATATTTGGACAGGGTTATAAGGAAGAGTAGGTAAGAGAGACAGTCGTCCAGTTGGGTATCATGACGTGGATCCCCTTTCCTCCTGTGGGTAGAGTAAGCCCCTGTGTTCCGGGTAGGTATGCCCGTTGGTGGATTTCTGTGTCCATGTCCCTCAACACTATGACTGGGAAAGATCCTGAGGGATGGCATGGCATGCTCCTGTTCCTGAATACGGAATCACGAGACCATCACCCCAAAGTGAGGAGCACCTATGTTACTGTCTTTTAATTTTGTAGGAAAGCAGATACTCCCTGAGAGGAGTTGAGTTTTGACAGTTCATATGAATTTCAGGTGAGAAAAACTCAGTGGAGCATTTGCTTCCCGGGTCTGCAGTGCTCTGGGGTTACAGTGTGGCCCCAGAGGGAAGGCTCCAAGCCAAATAGTGACCCTAGTGGAATTGTGACTCTTTGACCAGCTTCAAAAATTACGCAGAGTTACAAAGGAAGGGACAGAAAGGTGATGGTGAGTTACCATGAGAGATGCTTTTAAGGAGTGTCTGACTAAACCACAAAAGCATTGCTGGACAGGAAGAAAGCGGGGCAGGGAGGAGGGGGGACAGGCAGGCTGGGGTGAGTAAAAAGAGAGAGCCCTGCATCCTCTGAGAAAGGGGAACAAACCACAACCCACAAAAGTGAACTGCTTAGGCAATTTTTAAAGCCCATGAATGTATTCCTCTAAGAGAAGTGGAGATAGTGTAGGCAAGCAGCAGGACTAACCAGAATCCAGAATGTCAACACCATCTGTGCTTACTCTTTCTTCCTGGGCAGGTTAAATCCTTTGACATTTACTCTGCCTGTGGCTGGGTATCTGCCAGCACGGCCAAGTTCACGTATTTTGCCGTTTCTGTCATATTTCCACGAATCGCAAATCATCTCATTTTCTTCCGGGAGTTGGCAGATCCAGCAGTGTGGGAGGTAAGGTGGGGAATAATTCGGGGAAGGTAAGCCTGTCTATTACATGTTCTCAACCCCAGAATATCTTGACATCTTATGTGTATGTGTGTGCACGGAAAAAAAGACCAGAAGGATATATGCTGGCTATTAACAATTCTGTTGTTAGAGTTGGGTGGTCAAATTATGAGTGATTTCTATTCTCTTCCTTGTGTTCTAGATTTCCCAGACTTTCTATGATAAATTTGGTGAGGACAACCACACAAAATTTTTTTTGTTTCCTTCACCTTCTTGCATATCAGAGGTATGTGTATACAATGTCACTTTTGCGAAACTACACTGTGTGCTCATTTATATTGCATTCACTCGGGAAATGGAGGGAGCAGTAGCATAGGGAAAAATAATGGCTCTTCCCCTTCTTCCCTCCTTGGTGTGGCCATTGAGAACCATCTTAATAACCAGTCCTGTTGGATTAAGGGCCTGCCCTAATCCAGCTTGGCCTCATCTTAACTGATAACACCTTTAGAGGTCCTGTTCCCAAAGGGAGCCACATTTACAGGAGCTGGGATTAGGACTTGAACATATCTTTTGGGGGAACACAATTCAATCCATAACACTGATCCATTTCTTTCTCTGATCAGGACTACAGTTTAATTATTTTAAAAACGTTTTCAAAAGAATAATCCAAAAATGTCATCTGTTTTGATCAGAATTACCTCTTTCTAGTTATGCATCATCATTAATGAACAAGTATAAGAAAATGTGGTATTTTTTCTTTATCCTCCAAACCCAGATCTTTAAGTGAATCTGGAATTAGAATTTCATTTAAAGGGAAGCGGCTGTGGCTCAATCAGTGGGGCTCCCGTTTACCATATGGGTTCGGTTCCCGGGGCCTCCTGGTGAAGGCAAGCCCGCCCGCACGGCGTGGTTAGCTGACCCAGCGAGCACAAGCAGCAAGGGGGGGATAAATGAATAAATAAATAAAATCTTTAAAAAAAAAAAAAAAAAAAAAAAAGAATTTCATTTAAAGAAAAGAGTGGCCAGGCTTCAATGTTAATTGAAGGTTAAATCAAGGTTTAGACAAACATATTCAACATTGAAATGGATGTGGGAGAATGGGTAATTTCATAAATTGCTGGTGGGAGAGAAATTGGTATAACCACTTCAGCAAGATCTATTAAAATTTTTTATTGTATGTGACCCACAAAATGGACTGCTAAGTATCTACTCTGAAGAAACACACATGTGCAAGGAGGCATATACAAGAAAGTTCAGTGAGCACAGCTTTTAAGAGGGGAAAAGTGGCCATAATCCTCAGCAGGAGAATGGCTTAGAAACCCATAGCATATAAAGAAATATGATGCAGCTGTTGAAAAGAATAGTAGACACAGATCTCTAACATATATTGTTGGGTGAAAAAAGCAAGTTGCAGAAAGATGCCCACATAGTGTAGTGTATCTCTTTATAGAAAATGAAATTATCCTATATATTGTGTACAAGGACATATGGATGTATGTAAATGCACTGATGAGGCTAGAAGCAATAACAGCATTTACCCCTGAGGCGGTGGAATGGGAAGCAGCATTAGCAGTACTAATTTTTTTTAGTAATGTTTCAACTTTTTACAGGGAGAGAACATTTATTTATTACTTCTGTAGTTTAAAATTAATTTTTAAAAAACTCCCTAAAGAGAAAAATGGTGACTTTAGAGCCAGAAACCTGGCAAGCCAAGTGATGGGGATGAATATTGCCAGTGATGTCATGTTGCTGTCATGTCCCCTTGATATGATGTGATAAGAAGGACACTTTGCCCCTGTGGTAGTCTTTCCCAAACCCATGTATCCATGAGGAAAACATCAGACAAACCCAGATGATGGGGTTATTTACAGGTTACCTGGCCATCACTCCTAAAGACTGTTAAGGACGTGAAGAACAAAGAAAGACTCCAAAACCATCCCAGGCTAGAGGAGAGTGGGGAGACATGATAACTAAATGCAATGTGTTGTGTTGAATGGGATCCTGGAACAGGAAAAGGACATTCATGGAAAAACTGGTGAAATCCAAATAAAGTCTAATTTAGTTAACAGTAATGTACCAGTGTTTGTTCCTTAGGTGTAAGAAATGTGCCGTAGTAATGTAAGATGCTACTAACAGGAGAAACCGGTACATGGGAACTATCTTAGTAACTTTTCTATAAATCTAAAACTATTTCAAAATAAATATTTCTTTTAATCACTAAGGAAAGGTTACTGAAGAATAGGACTTGCTGAGACTTGATCAGAAGCTGTTCTAAAGTTGTGCTACAATTAGTGATACATTGTCTCAGAGCCGCCCAATGGAGGTTTGCTTTCCTTCATGCAGAAGGCTATTTTTCATGGAGCATTGGTTGCCACTTGCCAACTTCAGAATCAGGATGCTGATGAGCATACAGATGTGAAAATTCATACTTGACGGCAATATGCTTGCAAAAGAGTAATAGAGAGCTTGTAAAGAGTCACACCCACATTCCTGTAACTCCTCCTAGCTGCAAAATTTTTACTGACTCCTAACCCCATCTGACTAGTATTCAACATCGAGAAGGGCACTATGCTATCATCTTTGTCCTGAGGCAGGAAAAAGCGACTCTTGACTTGAGCTCACAAAGAGACGCCAACAGAAAAATCTGAGGGAAAGTGGAAAACTATTGGTTGTTGCCTCAGTGTTTCCTTTCTTAAAATCAATCTTAATATCAGAACCTCCCAGGTAAAGGAAGATTACATCAGCATCAAGACTGCCTGGGACCCTGGAAGCGGAGACCTTGTTCAGAGACCTGACGCTGACGCTGCCTCTTTCTCCCCTCTCTCCTAAGCATGGTTCCAGAAGCAGGAGAGCCTGGTATTTTTTAATGTTCCCTTGTTGGTATAAGATCTCCCTGAATGGTGACTTATACCTCAGTGGGAAATGATTGTGGGATAGAAAACTATGGTTATTTTCTCAACTGGCAAGATGTTTGCTGAGTAGAAAAGTATCACTGGAAGTTGCATGTCCTGCCAGGGAATTCTGGGGCCAGTGAGATCCAGCCATAATATGCTGTGTCTGCTCCTGATCTTCGGAGCCAACTGGTTTCTCATTAGATTCTCTAGATCTTTCTCTAAATAGATTGAAATTTTATAGAATTTTTAGACCCCTTCTGGTTTCACTTTCTTCCGTACCCAGTCTGGGATGGCAGACTATGACAGTGCTTCTTTCTCCAATAGTCTACTAAATTTCTCCACAACTTTGACTTTATGTACAATTTTCAGTCATTCTGCAATTATCTTTAGAGATGAAAGTAATAAAATTATTATGTAAAATGGGCTCACTACAAATTCATGCCCTCCTACTTTAACTAGGGCCTTGTGGCCATGTTTTCATCTTTAGATTCTTCCCTCTTCAATAGTCCTGAAGCCTTTCCCACAGTGAGGCATCTCCTCACACACCCCTCTCATCTTCCCTCTATAGGAATACAGCACAGCCTTCTCCTCTCTCTCTCTCTCTCTCTGTCAGGGCCATTTATAAGCTCCCCACCTCATCTCACCTTTTTTGGACCTGAAATTTCCATGTGTATCATTCACATCACAGGAAGTGATGTCATTCTCCTTTATAGAAACTACTCCTTCACCTGCTTTCCTCATCTTATTCCCTACTCTTCCCCCAGTGTCATCTGTTTCTCAAATTTCCCTGTTTACATCTTCCATCTCTTCTCCACTGCTCCTTTCTCTCAGATAATAAACACATCAGGGTCTTCTCGTTTTAAATAAGGAAATTAAACAAAACCCTTCTTTTAGAGTGGCAAACAAATAATAGGTGATTACAGCTTAAAAAATATTATGGTTTCATCATAAAGACAATATCCACTTGCTTTGTGTAGAAACTTCCTTTTCCTGCCAAATATCATGCCTGTTCTATGCAATAAATGGAGGGACGACTTTCCCTCTACACATTCACAACATTTAATAACTGTCCAACTCATTTGATGCTTAGCACTAGGATTGCATTGGTATTTGTTCTTTTCTAGGTATTTGTCCTGGTACAAACCCCTATTATATTACACCTCCTTACAGTTCTCCTTTTAATTAGCACTTAGTCTTTTTTTATAATAAAAATAAACATTTTCATTAGCGGAGATGTCTGGTGCAATTGAGCCTTGAAAAACTACCAAAGTAAATTTCTAGGGCTACATACACATGATGAGTGAATAGAAAAGTGTATCAGTTATTTCTTCCTGCTGTACCTGGTAGAGGCTGATGTTGCTATAAATATTCTGCCAGATTTGGTCATAGTTGCACTGATGTAACACCCGAGAAGCCATGAAAGACAGATGATATGGAGCCAGCATGACTGTCTTTGCAGCATGATCCTGGAGCACTTGCATTACTTGCTCTGGGTTGGAAATCTCAGGTAAAGTAGAAAGGAGAAGCAATGGTTAGGAGACTTGTTACTCCCTCTTCTCAGCAAGAATTCAGCCATATACACATTATCAAGGAAGACGCCCCAGGTGTCTTTTTATTCAATTAAAAAGTATAATTTTAGGGAGTGGATGTGGCTCAAGTGGTTGAGCTCCTGCCTCCCACATGAGAGGTCCCGGGTTCAGGTCCCAGTGTCTCCTAAAAACAAGAACAAACAACAAGCAAAACAAATGAAGGAAAAAAAAAAAAAAAAAAAAAACTCAGGGAAGACGATGTGGCTCAGTGGTTGAGCACTGGCTTCCCATATATGAGGTCCCGGGTTCAATCCCCAGCCCCTGGTACCTCAAAAAATATATATACAATTTTAAACTCAAACATATGATTCCCCAGATTTGTTCACCCATTCAATACTGCGTGTATTCAAATATATATAGCAGCTCATTTAATATTCTGTGACAATCCCCTAAGCACAATAGCAGGAAGCACCCCCCACCAGTGCTGCTGCACCCACGAAAAGATAAATACTCATCAGCTTTGGGTCCAAATGCTGTCTGCTATTAGGAAGCTGCCAGGAGATGGGGGAGAAGGTGGCAGGGTAGTGTGAGAAGAGCAAAGGCTTTGCGAGGACACACCCTAGACTCATATCCCTGCAGGGAATCCTGGCTTTTTCACTGCAAACAGGATGAATCCATCTAACAGGAATAATAATAACATCTCTCCCAGGATTGCTGTGAGAATGCCTGCATGCTCTGGGTGTTGAATAAATGCCCCTTCTGTTCTGGACATAAAGAATCCAACAATGGTCCCAGTGCTGAATCTCTACTTCAATGATACACATATGACTACATTTTCATCACTTTACTATTACAGTTGACCTCATAAATCATTTAGTCCAATGCTTTTGCTTCACAGGTGAGGAAACTAAGGCTCAAGAAGTTTTCATGACTAGATTGATAGTACACAGAGGCTTGGAGCTAAAGCAGGACTGAAATCAAGCTCTTTTGACAATTTTTACTCTAGTGAAAGCCAACAAGACTTTTAAAGTTTGGCAATTAGATTAGAAAGTTCCAAACAAAGACTTTATAGTGAATCCATGCCAACATTTTTAAAAAGGGAAAGAAAATTCAATTTTCTGAGAATGAGTTCAGCAAGAATCTTATCTACACAGAACATGGATATTTTCTTACCTTCAAAAACCTTGCTTGCAGATGCATTAATATATCTATTTTTCTCTGTTCTTTTAGTTTGGTCAAAAGCTTCTTTTGCCAAGGATCACATTTTGGCTTAATCTAGTGGACAAGTATGTTCACACAAAGTTACAACTTAACAGAATGGTTCTCAGCAAAAGTTGCAAGGAAAGAGATTCAAGGACCTTCTGAAATGGGATCTGGCCTCAGTGCTAGAACATTTGCTAAGGGAGGGGAGATCTTAGGAAGGGTGTACATGGGCTCCCAGATCCGTGGAGGGAGCTGGAAGCAGCAGTTCCTGTTGGTGCCCGGCATTGGAGATGCAGGAGCTCCGTCGGGGGTCACATAGCACGATCCTTGAACAGAGGGGATTCTACACCCTTCAGTGTTGGGCACTGCACTTGGTTTACGGGGTAAAGGAAGCTCTCCCCACAGTCCCCTTGTGACTGCACATTTAAAACATCTTTTACACAAACTGTATTTCAAAAGTTAGTCCTATGGCTGGCTGTAAAGAGCATCAATGTGCTACTGACTCTCAAATTTCTATCTCAGTCCTAAGCACCAGCCAGTTATATCCAACTATGTCCCTGATATCTATAGTTGGATGCCAAGCATAACAATCTAAAATAGAAAGTCTGGTTTCCCAAACACTGACCACCGAGGTGCTCAAGCCCCAGAACTAGGGATCATCTTTGATTCCTTTCCTTTCCCTCAGTCCATCTTTACCACATAAGAGTTCTTTTTTCCATAATACTGAGCACTACTTGAAAGCATCTTGTTTATCTGCTTACTTGGGTATTGTTTGTGAGTTATTTATCTTCAGTATCAAGAGCCATGCCAGACGTACAGTCTATATGCAAGAAATAGTTTTTGACTAAAAGTTAGATTTACACAAATCAATTACACTTTGGGGTACTGTTTTTTCTTCGTGCCAAATAGCTGAGATCACTAACAACAAAAAGTGTCTTTTGACCCAGTAGAAAGTAGAAAAGTGTGGGGAACTTCCAGAGAAGGCAGATCTGCATGGCTAACTTCAAAATAGACCTGAGGCAGGCAGATCCAGCAGCTGCTGGGGCACAAGGCAGGTTCTCTGAGTTGCCTGATCTGAGAACAGGCAGATATCTCCCCTTGGTCCTAGAGGACAGGTTGCTGAGAGCACTGAGAGGGAACAATAGGGGCCCGACAGACCTGGTGCTGCCTGGTTGCTTCGCCTATTTGGAAAAGCCTTTCTGACACTGGTGACATCACTGGCAGGTGACCGTCGTCAAAGGTCTCCTTACCTTTATAAAGGAAATCCAGTTGGCTCTCTTTTTCAGGGCCATACCAGGTCCTGCCAAACCCAAGTTCTCAGTTTTAGCTATCCCAGTATCATATTCTGGAAATGTTTGCATTCTCTGTTGCTCCTTGAAAATGCTTTGAAATTTCTGAGAAACCTAAACAGGATTAAGAAGGGAAAAATGGAACTCAGAAAAAAAGTCTCAGATTGTAAGCAATTTCCAAAAGAGCTACTGATTGCCATTGAGCCAAACTGATTCATAAAATATGACTCTGTGATGGTAATAGGACCTTAAATATATATACCTGTATGGCACATGCACTCAATCAGTTCATTATCATAATTGTGTGTGTGTATTGTATGTCCTAAATATCTGTTCCAAAGACTGGAAATATATGTAATATATATATATATATATAGAGAGAGAGAGAGAGAAAGAAAGAACTGGGAAGCAGTTTGTCCACCTTTGGAAATGCATTCACTTTTTCCGACCACTTGGAAAACTAGAAAATCTAAGGGTTAAATAATCCTGCTCTCAGAAGGCTGGCCTGGACTATGCTAGGAAGAGGTGGCTGTACTTCTCCCTAAAAGGGGTGTTTCCCTAACTGCAGACCTGATGCAGGCACCCATTAAAACCCTTTAAGATCCAAAGAAGATACACAAATGGCTAAAATCACATGGATAGAGGCTTGGTATCATTAGTCCTTAGAGTAATGCAAATAATCAAACCCCCAATAAGATACCACTTCATATCCATTAGGATAGCTATAATAATAATGCTGGTGATGATGGTAATAATAATAATAAAGAAAAATAACCAGTGTTGGTGAAGATGTGTAGTAATTGAAACCCTTGTATAGTGCTGGTGGGAATGTAAAATGATTCAGCTGCTCTAAAAAGAGAGTTTGATATTTCTGCAAAAAGTTAAATATAGGGAAGCGGATGTGGCTCAATCAATAGGGCTCCCGTTTACCATATGGGAGGCCCCGGGTTCGGTTCCCGAGGCCTCCTGGTGAAGGCAAGCCAGCCCACGTGGTGCGGTGAGCTGGTGCAGCAGGACGACCAGACAAGGGGAGACAAGCAGACACAGAGAAATGCACAGCAAATGGACACGGCGAGCACAAGCAGCAAGGGGGGGTTGTAAATGAATAAAAATAAAATAAAATCTTAAAAAAAAAAAAAAAAGTTAAATATAGAATTAACATATGACCCAGCAATTCCACTCCTAGGTTTATACCCAAAGGAATTTAAAACAGGCACTCAAACAAATACTTGTACATGAATGTTTGCAGCAGTACTATTCACAATAGCCAGAAGGTAGAAATAACCCAAATGTCCATTAATGGATGAATGGATAAATAAATTGTGCTATATCTATATAATACAATATTATTTAGCCATAAAAAGGAATAAAGTACTGATATATGTGACAATATGGATGAACCTTGAAAACATGCTAAGTGAAAGAAGCCAGAAACAATGATATTTACATAAAATGTACAGATCAGGCAAACCCATAGAGTCAGAAAGCAGATTAGTGATTGCCAGGGGCTGGGGAGAAGAGGGAATGGGGAGTAACTGTTTAATGGGATACAGGTTTTATTCTGGGATGATGAAAATGTTTTAGAACTAGATATGCTGTTGCACAACATTGTGAATGTACTAAATGTCACTGAATTGTTCACTTTAAAATGGTTAATTTTATGCTATGGAAATTTTACTTTGATAAAATAAAAACACAAAAAACCTCTTTCAGGTATCTAACCTCACCTCCAGACAGAGGCTACAA
Source organism: Tolypeutes matacus (assembly GCA_026826555.1). Lineage (NCBI taxonomy): Eukaryota > Metazoa > Chordata > Mammalia > Cingulata > Chlamyphoridae > Tolypeutes > Tolypeutes matacus. The sequence goes on from JAKSZT010053792.1 coordinate 8,820,082, forward strand.
GTGCTTCCTGCAAAACAGTTTACTACTGCCAAAATGCTGAATATGTCCTCTTTTCTTCTCCAAAGTGGGTTCATGCCTACTGGGCCTACTGAGCCAATTGTTACATCTTCGATATTGCACTGACCACACTTCATCACAATTTCCTCACTAGATGGTGAGCTTCTAAGGGCACAGACTATAATTCTCAAGAACTTCCCACAATGCTGGCATATACTATGGCCTCAACAAAGGATTGCAGAGTGAGTGAGTGAAATTTGTTCAAGCTGGGGTTCCTTGACTGTTAATGCTGGTACCTCCAGGGATGTGCTGTCCAATATGGTAGCCCCTACTCATACATGGCTGCTAAACATTTAAATTTGAATAGATTAAAATTAAAATAAAATTTAACCACTGATGGGCCCATGATATTGATGACTATGCTTATAAGCCTTTGCTCTTGAAATTGAAACTTAGCCTAGTGTTGTGGGGTGCCTAAGAGTTGCCTCATGAGAGCCTCCTTGTTGCTCAAATGTGGCCTCTTTCTAAGCCAAACTCAGCATATAAATGCATTACCTTCCCCCCAGCATGGGGCAGGACTCCTGGGGATGAGCCTCCCTGGCATTGAGGGATTATTACCAAGCACCAACTAGCAATGCAACTGGAAAAAAACCTCAAGTAAAAAGGGGGAAAGGTAAAGACAAATGAGTTTATATGGCTAAGAAACTTCAAAGTGAGTCGGGAGGTCATCCCAGAGGTAACACTTATGCACATCTCAGCAGGATCTCATGGACTGCCAAAGTGGATACTACCCCAAATAGTGGGGCTCCTGAGAGCTCTGGAGACACCCAGGTCCTATGGTCAGGGCAGATAGCGCCAGAGTTTGGTGCCTTGCCAGTGGGCCCTACTTTGGAGTTTGTGCTCCTGAGAGTGACAGAGTTGGACCCAATATGGCTTCCCTACCCATGGCTCATCTGTCCCTTCTATTTAAACCTATACTTGGTGCTGGAGTTTGTAGGTGTATGTCCAAGAGACTGGAGTCTTTGGGCTGTCCATGTGCCAGCTGGGCCCAGAGCCTCAGCAGAGTTGCAATACCTACTTTCCAGTTCATTGGACTCACCCAGGACAACTAACAAGGAGGTAAGGATTGACAACTACCATACCAAGGAAATGAGAGTACCTACAACTGCAAGCAAGAGAGTCCCATCCATCGGCTGTATGGGATCGAAGCCCGCTCTCAATTAGAGGTGGAGTGGACATCACCATCCCGGAAACCTCAGGATTGGGGAATGAACTATGGACTAGAGTGGACTTACTGGTATTCTACTATAGACATGTTGTGATTCCGGCAATGGAAGAAATTACAACACTGATATGGAGGCAGTGGCCACTGGAGGCTCTGGTGGCAGGGAGAGGGAAAAACAGTTGTAATACGGGGGACTTTTTCGTGACTTAGGAATTGTCCTGAATGACATTGCAATGACAGATAAAGGTCATTTTATATCATCCCATAACATGCAGAACTGTATGGGAGAGTGTAGACTACAATGTGAAGTATGGTCCAAGCTCAGCAGCAATGCCCGAGGATGCGTTTATCAATTGCAATGCATGTGCCACACTAATGAAGGATGTTATTTATGTGGGAGGGTGTGGGAGGTGTGGGGAGTGGAACATATGGGAATCCCTATATTTTTTGTGTAACATTTATGTAATCTAAGTATCTTTAAAAAAAAAATGGAAAAAGAAAAAAAATTAAAATTTAGTTCCTCAGTTGCACTAGCCACATTTCAAGTGCTTAATAGCCACATGGAACTAGTGGTAACCATAGTGGACAGCTCAGATACAGGAAGTTCCATTGAACCAGTGCTCTAACAGTGGAGTCAAACTTTTTCTTAAAAGGCCAGATAGTAAATATTTTAGGTTTTGTAGACCATATGGTCTCTGGTGCAACTACTCACTTCTGCCAAGCAAAAGCAGTCATAGACAACAAGTAAATGAATGGGCCTGTACGTAAAACACTTTAATAATAATAAAACACGTGGCTGGCTGTAGATTGCTGACCCTGCTCTAGGACATTAGAGTACTAGGATAAACAGTACTTCTCCTACACACACAAAAAAAATGGTTTTAATATGATTGCTTACCTTGGGAACACAATTAGCATTTCAGAGAATACTACCGTTATAAGAAAATAAAAAATGGACACTATCACTAAATAAAGGAGACAAGCTGCTCACTGCAGTGTGGGAACAGGCTGCTTTGTCAGTGTGCTTGGCCAGCCTCATGGTCTTTGCATTATCATTGATGATAGTTTACTGAGCTATCATTTATTTTTATTTATTTTGGATCTTTTTAAACACCATTTCCTTCCAGTTCTGTGTTTTTGTCTATTATTTATAACACTTGGTGAAAATGAGGATAAGGATACTCCCATAGAAGCACCCTGCTGAAGTCTGTGCCGCTGGTGAAGTAAGAAGAAAGACCTTTATTCTTAAGAGAAAGCTAATTGCCATCATCTTCAAAGAAACCAGAGGGCATGTGATACCACTGGTTCCAGTGAGCCTAAAGAGTCTGTATTTCATAGTTATGGGGGTAATCCTGGTAAAACAATGCTGTAACAAATACAAAAGCAAGGGAAGCTTCAAGGTCAAGGAGACAGTGGCTCCTTTTTTTTGAGGTACTGGGACCTGGGGACTGAACCGGGGACCTTGTATGTGGGAAGCTGACATACAACCACTGAGCCATATCAGCTTCCCTGAGTTGGTTTTTGGTTTTGTTTTGTTTTGTTTTGCTTGTTGTCTGTTTTTGTTTTTTCAGGAGGCACTGGGAACAGAACCCAAGATCTCCCATGTGGGAGGCGGGTACTAAATTACTTGAGCCACATTTGCTCTCAGTGGCTTCTTTTTACATGAAGGTCATTCAAAAACATTCATATTTGATTTTTGCCTGTTTGGATCAATCAGTTTATTTTTACCTTGCAATCAGAGCTAGAAAAATACCTTTATTGTTGAAACTCTTGCTGTAAAAAAAACAATAACACTTTGTTGTAAGTCTGTACCTATCTACCCATTATTCTCTTTTTTCCTTTGAAACAATTTTTTAAAAATAACATTGCTTTTGTTAATATTAGTTTTTTTTTTTTTTTTTTTTTTAAGATTTTATTTACTTATTCATTTATCCCCCCCTTGCTGCTTGTGCTCGCTGGGTCAGCTAACCACGCCGTGCGGGCGGGCTTGCCTTCACCAGGAGGCCCCGGGAACCGAACCCGGGGCCTCCCATATGGTAAACGGGAGCCCTACTGATTGAGCCACAGCCGCTTCCCAATATTAGTTTTTTTAAAGGAAGTGCAACACTGTGTTATAGCAGTGTTACAGAGAACTGCATAACTTTAAATATCATTACACAATGTACACTCTATTGAATGTAAAGCGTTTTGCCAATAAAAAGAGCTATAACACATTCTGAGAATCTGATAGCTTTAGACACTTGACTATATTTACATCATCTAATATGGATTGTAACTTACTTGTCCTTTAAATCCTATAAGAAAATAAATCCCGCCATCCATCTGAGTTCAGTATTCTAGGATCCAGTTACTCATAGGGAAAGGAAGTTCTTCCTAATTGCTAATCTAAGTCCCATCTATGACTATTATATTTTATCACTGTAGAAGCAGCTGTTGACAGCATAAATACCCAGCATTGTGGCAAATACTAGTGTTTTCTTTCATGAACATCTATATTTGTATTAAGAAAAGTACCAAGGAAAATAGTTCCATCTCCTTAGCAGTGTCCTTTAGCTCCTCCACGTCGTATGGGATGCTAAAATGGGAGAGCAGGAACTTGAGCTGAGGTTTTAGTTCCCCTGTTTCTGTTGTGTGTTGGGGCAGCATGGAAGCAGCTTCTGTTCTCATTGGCCCTGAAAAAAAATGCAAAATCAATTGCCTTAAGACCAATGAAAACCAGTCAGGGAATGAAAATGGAGAGGTCCTTTGAAATAACGCATGCAGGACCTCCTCTGCTGATTGGAGGGTCATTCTGCTTCTTGCCCAACCTTCTCTGCTGCAATTTACAGTCTGCATCACACTTGGCCAGGCATATCTAAGAAATCCTTGGTATACTGGCTTTCTGTGGAGCTACCAATGACCACTCATCTTTCAGCCTGTAGGAAAAACCCAACAGACCCTTTGGAGGATGACTTAGTGGAAGCAGAAATACCTATAGCCATTTGTGGTAAACAGAGAGTATGATTTATAAAATAACCAATAAGAAGAAAGTGAGAACCTTCAGCTCCTTTTCCCTGGATAATTCCTACTTATCTGTAGGGACCCAGTTTGGACTCCCCACTTCTGAGAAACCTTCTCTGATGCCCCACAACTAGATTGGCTGCCTCTCCCAGGTGTTCATGACACCTTGCACATACCCCCAAGCAAGTATGTCACTCGGAGTCACTTGATCAGTTTCCTTAGTCATATGTAACACAAGATAAGGGCAGGAAGACTGTATTAAATTGACTCAGTAAGGAAATTCTTTAACAATCATAAAATATTGAAACAGGAAGGTACCTTAGAGATCACTTAATTTGAAAGGGTTATTTTGGAGATGAGTAAATTGAAGTCTGAGGAGATGAAATGACCTAACTATGCAAGCCCACAGTGAGGCCACCAAAGAATAAGTCTAGAACCTAGTACTCCTGACTTCAAGTCCATTGCCTTTTTCCTTTCTTTTAGCTCGCTAGTTATAAAGATGGAGATAAAAATGTCTAAGAGAAGTGTTTGCTATTTTTTGCTTCGAACATATTAAATTAACATTTATTTATTAATAGGATATAATTCATTGGCAATAGAAAATTTTCTATCAAGATCATGTAATAAAACAGCACATAAGCAAAATTACAATCTTCTTTTCCCCATATTGCCTTAGGTTAAAAAAGACTAATTTCTTACCTGAAGTGCTGGTATCTGTAGGGCCTGGAGCAGCAGAACTCTGGATGTCAGGGTCAATGTCACTAACATAGACCTTTTCATTTTCCTCACCAACCTCAAGGAGTTTGTCAACTGCTACACTCAGCACTTTGGAGATGGGCAAATACTGGAGAGCCTACAGAAGGGCACAACCAAAAGGCCACATGCCAACTCAATTAACACAGAAGCATCTAGACTGAAGTTCAGGAACAGCATTTCATTTTCATAGAGAGGCAGATAGGTAGAGGTGGACGTCAGCAACCTGCCCCAACATGAAGGGCTAAATCTGGAGCTGGGAGACTTAGTGCTGTCATAACTTTGAGTAAGCTTAACTTCCAGCCAGGTCTACATTGATAGAGAACTCATAATGAAAGAGACATTGTGTGAAGTGCTAGGGATACAAAGATAAATAAAACATGGACCAACTTCAAAGAGTTCACAGTTTAGTGGGGGACCCGTACTTATGAGTTGATCGTTATAAGGCCATGAGACTGGAGAGAGATGTATCAGAGGTAGACTCCATGGTGACTGACTGGATGTGGGAAAAGGATTAAGTCAAGGATAATGGCCAGCTTTCTGATGAACTCTGTGGGTGGTGGTATCACTGTGATAAGACAGAAAGGAGTAGGAAAAGATTTAAGTGGAAAATAAGAATCTTTCTAAAATGCAAATGCAAACATGTTACTCCCTCTCTGATGTCCCTAGTCTGGGTTAGGGCCATTCCTCTGTGCCTCTCTTTACCCTGTACTTATAGTTATTCTCCTTTCTTATAACATTGTATTTCAGTTGACTATTTTTTTTTTTTTAAGATTTTATTTATTTATTTATCCCCCCTTGCTGCTCATGCTCGCTGTGTCCATTTGCTGTGCATTTTTCTGTGTCTACTTGTCTCCCTTTGTTGCGTCATCTTGCTGCGTCAGCTCACCACGCCGCACAGGCTGGCTTGCCTTCACCAGGAGGCCCCGGGAACCGAACCCGGGGCCTCCCATATAGTAAACGGGAGCCCTATCGATTGAGCCACATCCGCTTCCCTCAGTTAACTATTTACTTATCTGTCTTCCTATCAACCTGGGGCTCAGTTTCTTTCCATCAAAGATCATATCTTTGCTGGATGGCCCTGGATAAGTACCTGGAACATGTTAGACTCTCATTAAATATTGCTGAATAAAAATATTGGAAATTGGAAAGCATAAATCCTGAACAAGATGTTAAAACATGAACTTACATAGTCAATATGAAATAGTCCAAAAGACATCTTTAAGAAAGCTAAATTAATGGAGTGATTTCATTAGAACAAGGTATTGCTCATCTTAGAAGATTTCAAAGATAAAGCCACTGACTTGTTATTGTTCCTAATATTTGTTGGGCAGATGGAGTCCAGAAATAATGGCAATCCCAAACTCAGTGACAGGTATGAGAAAGCAATGTGCTGATTGTTCCTGGGAGGGCACCATGCCTTCACTTAAATACTTTTCACATACTGTTCCTACCTGTAGGTAGCGGTGAATGGTCCCAAGAGAGTGTAGGTGACACACTAACCACTTTGTGTAAATAGTCACATCTTCCTGTGTCACTAAGTTAGGAGGATTGTTTTTTCCCATAAGGAAGTTTTCACGTGCAACAGACAATCTTTCAGCTCTCTGAACTGCATCATTGTACTCCTGCATAATATAGCCAACTTGCTTCTGTTTAAGAGAGAGAGACAGAACTTAGTTATTTGCTAGGGTTGTTTTCATATGTCATTTGCTTCCAAGCATAAGGTAATGCTGTTTGGGGGCCAAATAAGGGTCTACTGGAACCCTAAAGTTCCATACTCTAAATATGACTGATAAGGGAAGAATCAATTCTTAGGACTTGGAAAGAGAGAGATTCCAGCAAAGAGTTACTACGTAAGGACATCTGGTAACTGGACTCTGCTTCTGAGTGTTTTACCTATAGCAGAGGAGGCCAAGTCTATGGAGAAAAAATGCATTTCTTATCATACAAAACTTCCTTCACATCTCATTGAGGCATGTAGGTGCACCCATTAGCTCCTTTCCAAACTTTAGCCATGGACTAAAAAATTGACAAGTTTCTTGACCATTCTGTTTCATTATGAAAAATAGTCCACAGGTTTATCTGTTCATTGGCTTTTTACCTTGTAAAGAGGATAAAGCTGCTCCATGATCTTACTGTGCTGGCAAAACCTCTTCCACCTAAGCATATGTAAATATTTACTCTGGACCAGCTGAGTAATTCTCTCTGTATAATACTTTAACAAAAAGAATAAAAATTAACCAAATTGTCTTAATAACACCAACAATAGGTATATTAGTCTCTGGTTGTTTTGGAAAGATAGATTTTTCTATATAAAAACCATAATATTAGAAGCCTGTCTCAAGATACCATTCAATTTTAAAGAAAGCATGTTTGCATTTCTAAATCTTCATGTTCCATTGGCAAGTCAACAGACTGCAGGCTAATGTATCAATTACTGAAGAATTTTAGCAGTGACATAAAAGTCTTTCAAACTGTCTAAAGATGAACTTAAAATTATGTCTTAAAAACTGAAGTTATGAGTCTTAAATACAAAGTATATTACAGGTAAGAACATAGAGGTTAATCTTAAGTCAATACTTTTTAAATGTTGTCTTTCTGATAATAAAAATAACACTGGTTGTCATGGAATAACTAGGATCATACTTTCCCTTCTATTATAAACAATTAGAAAATTGGACAAAATATGTAAAGCAACTGTTTTCTACCATTGGACAATAGGCAACGCTGGACTGTGCTCTCTGAGAAGAGGAAAGCAAATGAAGTGAGCTCTATAATAATCCTGGTTTTCTGTCTGGTCTCTCTGAATTGAGGGGAGAAATTGAAATTTAGGAAAGGCTGGATCAACTGGAATTTGCAGAGCAGAGTACTGGAGAGGAGGGAGCTAGGCAGAGAAAGGGTTCCAGAAATCTGAAGCAAGGGTTGTCCTTTGAGTCCGTTGCTGAATACTAAGCCGTGCGTGTAAAGGGTAAAATTCCACAAGTCTGTGCAAAGAATAACTTACTGAAGAATTGTAAACTGAATAGTTCTCAGAGTTCATACAGGCTTAGGACATGTCTGAGTTCCAACCAGCCAGACTGAAGAATACCTGGGGCATTCAGTGGAGACATCAGAGGAGTCACACTTTAGTAGTAAGGATAAACTACCCCTAGAGTAAAAATTTTTCTAGACCTGCTCAAACAAAGCTTAAAAGCAAGCCTTGGGCCTAGCGAAGAAGGACAGATCATTATGCCAGGCCCTTGATATTGATGGTTGTACTTATGAAACTTTTCTAGTGAAATTGAAACTTAGCCTAGTATTATATATTGCCTAAGAATTACCTCCTGAAGGCCTCCTTGTTGCTTAAATGTGGCCTCTCTCTAAGCCAAGCTCAGCATATAAAGACACCACCTTCCCCCACCCTCCATGAGGGACATGACTCCCAGGGATGAGCCTCCCTGGTACCAAGGGATTATTACCAAGTGCCAACTAGCATTCTATTTGGAAAAAGACCTTGACCCAAAGGGGGAAATATTAAATATAAATAAGTTTTTAATGGCTAAGAGATTTCAAAGTGAGTTGGGGGGTTATTCCAGAGGTTAGGCTTATGCATGTCTCAGCAGGATCTCACTGAATGCCACAATAAATAGTGCCTCAAATAGTGGGGTTCTTGAGGGTTCTGGAGACTTCTAGACATTATAGACAGGGCAGACAAAAATCTTAGGAATTTGGCACCCTGTCAATGGGCCTTACTTTGGAATATATGTTCCCCAATGTAACAGAGTTAGACTTATTTATAATTTCCCTACATATGGCTCTTCTGCCCCTTTTATTTGAACCTACTTTTAGCATTACACTCATTAAATATATGTCCCAGATACTTAAATCTTCAGTCTGTTCACATGCCTGTTGAGCCCTGAATCTTAGCAGAATTGCAACACCTATTCTCTAGTTCATTGGACTTACCAAGGACAACTAACAAAAGGATGATGATGGGCAATGCCCATCCTAAAAAACAGAGTATCTACAATGGCAAGCAAGACAGTTCTATCCATCTGCCCCATGAGATCTAAGCCCCCTCTCAAAAATCAGCAACAGAGTGGGCATAACCATGCCAAAATCCTCAAGATTGAGGAATGAACAAACATAAGGGGGAATGCAACTATGGACTAGAGTAGACTTATTATTATTCCAGCAATGGAAGAACTTGCAACATTGATATAAAGGCAGTGGCCACCAGAGGTTCTGTGAGGCGTCGGGGGGAGAGGGAAGAATTGGTGTGACATGATGTATTTTTGGAACTTTGGATTTGTCCTGCATGACATAGGAATGACAGATACAGGCTATTATACATTCTGTCGAAACCTATAAAATTGTGTGGAGCAAAGTATAAAGTATAATGTAAACTACATGCCATGGTTAGTAACAATGCTTCAATACGTGTTCATCAATTGTAAAAAATGTACCACACTAATAAAAGATGTTGTTAAAGGGGGAAAAGTGGGGGAGGGGAGGGGGTGGGGTATATGGGAATCCTGTATATATATATATATATATTTTTTTTTTTTGCATATTTTTTTTCTTTTTTTTTTGTATTTTGTTTTTCCCTATATTTTTAAAACAATTTATTGAAGTATATCATTCATACATGAACATACATAAACTATAAATGTTCAATAAACATTGTGAACTTACAAAACAAACATGCATAACATCATACAGGGCTCCCACACACCACACCACCACAAATACTTTGCATTGTTGTGAAACATTTGTTAACAAATTATGAAAGAGCATCATCAAAGTATTATTACTAACTATAGTCCACATCTTACTCCCCTATACATTTTTTAAAGGATTTATTTATTTATTTATTTACTTACTTACTTAGATCCATTTTTACCACCCCCTCCCCCCGGTTTTTGCTGTTTTTGTGTCCATTCGCTGGGCATCTCTCTGTGTCCATTTCCTGTCCTCTATTCTCATCCTTCTCCTCCTATCTTCACTGGGATTCAATCCTTTGAAACTCCGATGTGGGAGAGAGGCATCCTACCACCTGTGGCACTTTAGTTCTTGGTCTTTCCGTGTATCTCATCTTGGATCTCCCTTGTGTCACTCTTCTGTTACATCATCATCTTGCTGTGTAGCTCGTGGGACCTGATGGCACACCAGCATGTGGGGCCTGACGGTGCACCCGCTCACGAGGCCTGATGGCTCACCCCCTTTCAGGGCCTGGTGGCACACCCACATACAGGGCCTGGGGGGCTCACCTGTGTGTGGGGCCTGACTGCTCACCTGCTCACGGGGCCTGGTGGTGCACCTGCTCACAAGGTCTGGAGGCGCACCCACATGTGGGGTCCCTATATTTTTGATGTAATACTTATGTAATCTAAAGCTTCTTTAAAAAGAAATAAAAAAAGAAAAAAAAAAAAAAACAAACAAACAAAAAAAACAAGACTTGGAAGGATAAAGCTGACCTGCAAGTAACTTAACTTCCTGCCTGAATAAAGTCTAATACTCTTTAAAGGAATGGAAAAAAAAAAAAAAAAAAAATCCAGCACTCAATAATGTAAAATCACAATGTCCAACATTCAACAAAAAATTATTAGACATGTAAAGAAGTAGGAAAATGTGACCCATTACCAAGAGAAAGACTAGTGAAAAGTAACAGACCCAGAAATAGCAGAGATCTTGAAATTAGCAAACAAGGACTTTAAAAGAGTTATTATAAAGATGATCAGCATACTCAAGGATTGAAAGAAAAATGTGAACATAATGAGGAAAGAAATGGAAAATATAAAAAAGAATCAAATGGGAGAGGTAGGTATATGGGAATCCCTTATACTTACAAAGTAACTTTTCTAAAATCTAAAACCTCTTTAAAAATAAAGCTTATTATATTAAAAAATTCATATACAAAAAAGGGACTCAATCAGAACTTCTAGAAGTGGAAAATACAATATCTGAAATGAAAAATTAACTGGGTATGATTACTAGCAGATTAGACATTACGGAAGAAAAGAAAGAACATGAAAGCATAACAATGGAGACTATACAAAATGAAGCATTGAGGAAAATAAAAAACTGAAAAAAATGAATAGAGCCTCATTGACCTATGGAACAATACCAAGTGGTTAAATTGTATAACTGGAGTCCCAGAAGGAGGGGTTAGTATAGAACATATATTTGAAAAAATAATGGTTGAAATTTTTCAAAAACTTATGAAAAAGACAAGCCTACAATCCAAGAAGTTCAACCAAACCTAGGTATGATAAACACAAAGGAAACCTCATCAAGGCACATCATAACCAAATAGTTAGAAACCATTAAGAGAAAATCTTAAAAGCAGCCAGAAAACAAAGGACATATTATATCTAGAAATGGAAACTATGCAAGCCAGAAGACAATGAAGCAACATCTTTAAGGTGATGAAAGAGAAAACCCAGCAGCCAAGAATTCTGTATTGAACAAAAATATCTTTCCAAAATGAAGACAAAATAAAGACTTTTTTTTCCCAGAAAAACAAAAACAGAGAGAATTTGTCACTCTCTATAAGAAATTGTCACTCTCACAGATCTGCACTACAAGAAATGTTAAAGGAAGTTCTTTAGGCAGAAGGCACTACACCAGGGTTTCTCAACCTCAGCACTATTGACATTTGGGACCAGAAAATTCTTTATTGTAGGAATCTGTTCTGTGCATTGTAGGATGTTTCAGTAGCATTCTTGGTCTCTACCCACTAGATATCAGTAGCATATTCCCTGCCAAATTATGACAACTAAAAATGTCTCCAGACATTACCAAATGGCCCCTGGAAGGGGAGGGGATGCAAAATGTCCCCTACCTTCTCATTCCCTTTTTCTACCTTAAAAACCACTGATATACACAAAAGGATAGTGCCAGAAAGAAAAGGAAAAGAGAATACTGGATAAAGATAATGACAACACTTTTACTTGTCAATAGAATCTCAAAACCTTTTGTTTCTTTGTGATTAATATATTTCATTGCTAACTGTCACTAATGTATTGATTTGTCTTTATAGGGAGGATATAATTCATGATACAGGAGCAAAGAGCAAAGAATTTTAAAAATAAAATAATACACGCTTATTATAGAAAATTTGGAAAATATATAAAATAGAAAGGGGAGGTTCATTATCTTGCTATCCAAAGACAGTAATAGTTGACATTTTGATACACATCCTTCAAATGATTTTTCTATATATTATTTGACCATTATTAAGCTATGTGATACACACATACAATATTAGCTTTTAGTAACTAATGTTACACAATGACATAATAATTCCTTATGCTTAAAAGTGTTTAATGGCAGAACAATATTCTATCAAGTACTACATTCTTAGTTTAAAAAAAAAACCCAACTCTTTCTTCTATTGTTGGATACTTAGGTAATTCAAAAGTTTCACTTTTATTATAATGCAGCAATAATCTTTATGGAATTTTTTTTCCCTCAGGGTGTGAGTTATTTTCTTAATAGAGAATTCCAGAAATGTCTTCCCTAGGTCAGTCAACAGCTTTCTGAGGACTGGGACTATTATAGTCAATATTGTATTGCTCCTTAATACCAGCCAAAGGAGTATTTAGTAGAAACTCAGTCAACTAATGATTTTAGCTAAACTGAATTTAAGTATGGCATAGCTATCTAACAAAGTACAGCATTTGCACTAACCAAATCTTTACATGTGCAAACTACATAGAGAAAATCCTACCCTGGCCGGAGGATACACCAGAAGGCTAGATTTGTTCATACATTTATACTAAATTCCAGATTTTTTTTTTCCAAATTGCAAAATGACTCTTACCTGCAACAGAAGCAAAGGTAAAGTTTCAGGCGCGTACTCTCTTCTAAGGCAACTCTCTAGCTCCCTCTGCATGACATCTGCCTGAACAACCAGGGGCTTTGACTCAGCAACCTGAACCCCACACAGGACAGCAGGCAAACAGGAGGAAATTAGGAAATAAATCATCAGTGTTTGTGACAGAAAATGACATACAGTTTCTGGTAGTTTCAAAAACATATGATGTATATTTGAACTTTTATTTTCAATTATCTTACATGGTCATTACAGTAGGGCTGGCTGTGCAGGGATGATGATCACCACGTTACAGATAAGGAAATCTGGTTAGTTTTACACAATATAATATCTAAGTTTCCAAATAACTAATTTTAACACCGACAATCAAGGAGCTGTAAAATTTCAAAATCATAAAATCAGATATCTCCAGTGGCCTTCTCTGATTCAACAGTGAGCTGAGTATCAGGGTTATTTTGTCCTTATAACCACAGTTACTAACTCCAGCTGTTTGTTTGCAAAAATAAACTTTTTCTGCTAAAAGTTTTCAACAAGTTATCAAAATCTTTTTTTTTTTTTTAATTGAAATAGTCATACCCCACTCACCTACCCACCTGTAAGGTTTTCTTTAATGCCAGTTCCCTTTCTCTTCTAAAGTAAGAAATGTCCCTTGGGATTCGAACGGAGCTGCAGAAAGATTTATGCAAAGGAAAATGTAAAAACTGTAATAGACCCAGACCATGGAGGGGTCCTGGACCATCATGGTTAATCTATACCTCTTCACAACTGAATAAGGGAATCCCATCATATTTGGATTTGGGGGTTATGTAAAGATCCTATGTTTCTGTCTTGGTCCAAATCTCTCTTGTGGATACTTCAGTGTTTCCTAAACCTTCCTCTCCTCCCCACACAGTCTTTCTTCCACCTCTGATTCAGCCCCCTTCTTCCTACTCAAGGGTCCAAAGGAGCACATGCTAACAATGGTGAGAATGTTTATTTCCCCGCCGTGTATTCCCTCCAGTAACCTCACCTTTAATACTGTGCTTATCAAACATTTTTATCAATCTAGATGACCCATAAAACCAGTATCATATATTAAACAAAATGCTTTTATTTTTATGTACTTGCTGAGTTTCTTGGGGGTGAAAATGGCCTCTAAATGTCAAACATGAAATACTCTGGAAATTATTTTAACCAAAGTTACTGCTTCAGGAAAATTAAGTAAACTATTTCTACCTAGGGAAAATCACTCAGGTAGAAGTCTGTGTAAGCAGCCTTGTGGACTCCTGTTCAAGCCCAGTCACGAGGGACTTGTTTTTACTGTGGGCTTGGAGACAAGAAGACACGTGCAGCATTGCTGGGTGGCCCCGGTGGTAAGGGTTGTATAAAACACACCTCAAGGTTTGGCAACTTTGGGAACATCAGGGGAAAGCAAGCATGGCACAGACATCACTTTCTCAAGAAGGGACTTTGCAGACATTGACAAGGGGGCCATATCAGGTAGTTCTGGAACACATGTGAGGGACCACCTAGAGAATTTGAGGAGATTGTAGCCAGTAAAACTTAGGTTAGTATTGTTAATATGACCCTATCAGTCCCCATGGATAAGTTTTAGAGGAAGATGACAATGTACTTTTAGTCTGTGTATTTGCCAGAAATTCCACACACTAGTGGAATTTCATCACCAGACTGATAGCCAGGAGATCCATCAGCCATTTACACCTAAGCAACTCATTTAAACACTTTGTGTCAAGTTTCCCCATCTGAAGTTAGAGATAATGCCCCTCTTATCTCCTCCCATCTTGGCTTTGATGAAAATTAAAATGAGGCAAGCCCTGAAAGGGCCTTGAGAAGAAAAGTATTAATTCATAAAATGTATAATTTCTGTGATTACTGGATACCTGGATTCTGACTGCAGCTTAATGGAGGTAGAAAAGCAGTAACCAGAATGGGGAATAGCTATTATCCAGGCAGTCAGGGAAGCAGAAGAAACCCACACTTCCCCTGACCTTTTCTATTTCTTTGGCATGCTGGGATACTAGGTGTGGTCATAGGCTTAACTGCCCCAATCCCCTTTCACTCAGATCATGTCTTTCCTCTAGGTTAATGTCAAAGCGTCTGTGAATAACCTGAAATAGGTTGTTGAATATAGGAAGTATGTATATCAACCCAAACAGATTAGTTCATTTGTTCACAAAGTACTGTTTATTTAACACACAACTCATTCTTTTATTCATTCAGCAGGTATTTATGAAACACTTAACTACTACAAAGTCCTGGGCTTGTGGGATAAAATGAAGAAAAGAATACAAAAAAGAAAAAAGAAAGAAAGATGACTAAGACACAGTTATCTTCTAGTTTTCAATAGATTTTTTCAGTCTAATAGGGATTGATATTGCTAAAGGGGTAACCAGTAGTGGGCATTTTCCATTTTCCTTTGAACTCTAGAACCTAGCACAGCAAAATAGAAGGATCTCAGTAAGTATTCGTTGCATTAATGTTTCTATTATTTCAGGTGCAGTGTTTGGTGATTTGGGGGAGTAGAGAGATACAGGCACCCCAAGATTTCCCATCACTCTGTTCTAAAACAGAACTTCAGGAAGGCTTCCTCATTACAAGGTCCAGTGGGGCGTCACCTGCCTGAGGCTCTGCCATTTAAATTGTAGTAATACCAACACCTGATCTTTGCATAATGTTTTCAATTGTTTGAAATGCTTTAACATGCATTATCTCATTTGAACCTTACAACCTTATAAAGTAGGCAAGGCACATATTTTTAACCTTGTATTCCAAATAAGAGACCAAAGTTTAGAGAAATTACATGAATTGCATAATTCTGTGATCTTTCCAATTCCTCATGCAATCCTTGATCTGCTCCATGCACACAAGGGCTTTAAATACTAAATTATAAAGTACAGAGTCTTAGTTTCCCATCTGTAAAACAAATACCATACAATGGGTTGGCTTAAACATAGGAATTTATTGGCTCACAGTTTCAGAGGTTAGAAGGCTTGCTTCCTCCCAGAGTCAGTGTCTTGTCTGGCTGACAAACTTTGGAGTTCCTTGGTTTTTAAATGCACATGGTGGCATCTTCTTTCTTTTATGGGTTCCAAGCTTTCACTTCCAGCTTCTGGCTAATCCCAGTGGCTTTTCCTTCCACATCCAATTTCCTTTGCTTGTAAGGACTTAGCCATATTAGATTAAGGCCTACTGTCATTCAGTTTGGGCATACCACAACTAATAACTCTTCGAAGATCCTGTTCACAAATGGGTTCACACTCACTGGACAATGGTTTGGGAGTCATATATAAATTACAATTTATATATATTGTAAATATTATGAGATTTTCAAAATAGGAATTGGCTCATGTGACTGTGGGGATGGGCAAGTCCAAATTCTGTAGGGCAGGCTGCAAGTTGGGAAGTTCAATGAAGGTTTTCAATGAATTCCCCAGGAGAAGCTGGCTGGCTAAAGTAGAGATGGAAATTCTCCCTTCTGACTACTGAAATCATCCTCCTCCTTTATTTATTTATTTATTTATTTATTTATTTATTTATTTATTTATTATTTATTTATTTATTTATTTATTTATTATTTTTTTTTTTACCGGGAGGTCCCGATCACTCCTCCTTTAAAGGCCTTCAACTGATTGGATAAGACTTCTTTCATTGTTGAGGGCAATCTCCTCAGTTGACTGTAGACGTAATCAACCAAAGATTCAATCAACTTACTGTTGATTTAAATTCATGAAATATCCTCACAGTAACAATCAGGCCAGTGCTTCCTGGACCAAACAACTGAACATCATAACCTGAATTTGACACATGAACTTAACCATCACAAGAGATGAACATGCCTTTTGTGGGGGACATGACTCAATCCCAACAACACTAAATTGTGGTTCTTTCAGAATCACTTTTGGAATGAGGTGCAAATGCACCTATTTACTGCTTCTTCTCCTGTACTTTCTTCCTTCCCACCCCTCACTATCCACACTTTGTTTACTCAACTACTCAACCTAATTGGGCCTTCATTTTCCTCTTTATCGATTATAGCAGTAACAGAAACAGAGTAATAGGAACATTCTGGGCCCATGAGTCTTGTCACTTAGGGGCTGATCTGGCTACCCTGTTTCTCTAAAGAACTTGATTGCAGTCATTGGCAGGATTTACCTATAGAAGGGCTCCTAACAGAACATATTTTTTGCCAGAATTCATCACCAAATACCCAGCATTATTTTAGTTTTTAAATTTTTCATCAAAATCAGGGTCAAATTCATTTATAATATAGTGAATAAAATAAGACCTCTTTTCATTGAGTATGACTTGTATAAGCTTGTGGAAATTCAATATTTTCTTTGGACATTGCTTCTATACTCCTTGACAATTCTAAAATATAGGAAAACCTTTCTTTGGATATTGCTTCTATCTACCTTGACAATCCTAGAATATAGGAAAACCTTAGGGACAACGGTAACGTTGTAAAAGGATATTTAAAACTTATATTGTATACCATTTATCTGACCTGGAGATCATGTCAATTGTCCATATAAAAGAAGAGGGGGCTGATAGAGATTTTTCACGGAGGGTGGGAGTTAAAGTCCCTGATAACCACAACTTCATACTGCCAGTACTTACCTGTAAGCTCTATTAGTTGTTCTCTGAAAAGCCCCCTGTTCTTCTATTTCAGATTTCAGTTCGGTCAATTGCATAGCTAGTTCTTTCTCCAACAGCTTGATCCT
Organism: Tolypeutes matacus; assembly: GCA_026826555.1. Taxonomy (NCBI): domain Eukaryota; kingdom Metazoa; phylum Chordata; class Mammalia; order Cingulata; family Chlamyphoridae; genus Tolypeutes; species Tolypeutes matacus. The sequence goes on from JAKSZT010053792.1 coordinate 8,837,594, forward strand.
TTTGGTGGAAGCCATCTTATAAATTTCATCCATGTTTTTCAATTGATATTTTTGTGTATTTCTGAAAAAAGAAGAGCACAAAGCTTATGGCTGACTCCTTCAGTGAATTTGTGGGATGCTGTCTATCATTGTCCAAAAAATCATGTCAATTTTGTGGAAATTTAAAGAAACAACCAGACTCCACTGTTGTCATTTATGATTTGATTACCATTTAGTAAATAGCAGAGAAAAAGTAAGCTCATTGATCATGCCTTTGTTCAGCCCAATTCACCTTCAGAAAAGTCTCTGCTCCAGCTTTGACTAAGAATTTTATTAAGTGAGAATGCATTCTCCTCACCTTGTCCCCCAACCCTCTCTCTGCAGGCTTCAAAAAGTTTTGTGGGGAGCACACACTGAATGCTGTGAACATTGGTTATTGCTGACTTCTAATATCACTTCAGCTGAGATAAGCAAAGGATGTATACAGGATCTCTCTACATAACTAAGGTATTTCTCCATAAGCTTTTTTGAAGGCATGAGCTTGTGGCTAGGGAAAATATACTGAAGGTAGAGATCTATCTACTATGATCATGATTCATGAACTTTTATGTTTGGGAGAAAATTATACTTATACATTTGGATGTGTTCCTTAATTTTGAGTAACTTCATTTGACATAGTGAATTTACCAATAAATAAACATAGTTGATCACCCCTCGCCCTATTCCACTATACCCTACCTGGTTGACAGCCTGTCAAATTCAGCATAATTTCTTACAAAGTACCTACGTATGGATATTCTAATTAACAATGTAGATTAACTGCATGACCAAGAAGTCCTGGACCCCATGAATTGCAGGAATTTCAGTAGAGGATGTGTAGCCTCTCCCTGGACAGAGCTCCAACAAGCATGTATGAAGGGCTACTGCTGTCCTCACCTGTCCTGGACAAGTAGGGGAAAATCAATCTTGGGTTGGGTATCTGTCAAGGTCCTCCAGAAAAAGAGACCAACAGGATATATGTGTGTATATATCTATATGAGATTAATCATAGGAATTGGCTCATGTGACAACTATGGGGATTGGCAAGTCTGACTTCTGTAGGGCAGGCAACAAGTTGGAATCTCCACTGAAGGTGAAGCTGAATTTCCCAGTAAAAGTGGCTGGCTGAAATAGAGATAGAAATTCTTTCTGACTTTGGAAATCCTCAGTTCTGGCTTTAAGGCCTCCAACTGATTGCTGAGGGCAATCTTCTTTGTTGATTGTAGATGCAATCAGCTGTAGATACAATCAACTGACTATACATGCAATTCCACCTATGAAATACCCTCACAGTAACAAACAGGTCAGAGTTTGCTTGACCAAACAACTGAACACCATGACCTAGACAAGTTGACAAATGAACTTAACCATCACAGGCTTCATTTAAACCCTTTTTCCCTCTTTGATATTTCTAGATTTTCATTTATCCTTTCAGAGATATTTCATCTTCCTAAGTTTATTTTCTTTAGTTGCAACAAATAGTTAAGCAGTAGAGATGTTTTGTGTAAGATTTCATTTGGCAGCTTTTTATTTTTTTATAAATATTAAAAATGGAAACGAGCATGCATAATCAGTCTAGGTTGTGAACCTGCTGAGTAATAAATCTGTCATGTTTGGCATACTCCTGGAGCTCAGTAAAATGCACTGTTATTGTTCTGAGCAAAAGTAAAGTGTTGTTATGAAAAATATTTGCCACTTGGCAGTGTCCCTTCAGTTGGGCAAGCAGTTAAACAGCTGCCTTAGCAGCTGCATACCAGCCAGCAGCCAAGAGCAGCAGAAAGATAGACTGGATGATTCTTTCCCGAGAGGATGAGCATTTTGTTTTTATTTCCTGATCAGTTTCAACACTTCACAGCTCAGATATGAGAACATTTAATCCTGCACTTAGCTTTCTACAGAGTCAAATACAGTATTCAGAAAATTAACATAAGGAGAGGCCAGCCTTTAACAACTGTTCATGGAATGGATCCAATCCCGAGGAGTTCATGCCTGCTAAACACTTATGTCTAGCTTTAAAGAGATAAGCAACTATTTATTTGGGGATAAGAGTTTCTACTTATTGGACACCAAATGTAAATCAGGCAGGCACTGGGCCCTCATTTAAAGTCTCAGAAAAGAGATGCTCAAGAACTGCTTCAAAAGCATATTTTCAAAACATAAGTACAGTTAATTAACTACTGATTGCAAAAAAAAAAACTCTTTTTATATGTTAAAAATGATAAAATTTAAACTCTAAGACAAGGTTGTTAAGAATAGGTGGGAAAAAAATCTTTAAAAAAAGAAGAAGAATAGATGGAGTAGGCATTCAATGGGTGGTTAAAGCAGGCTTGGATAGGTTTAAAATAGGCATGTTCAGAGGAGCAATACTGAATAACTTTAGACTCTTAAGAAAATTTATAATGCATCTTAAAAAGTTCAAAGTTCAAAGAATAGAAATGCAATCTACAGCTTCCCAAACAATTTCGGGTAAGGGATTGGATGGAACTTTTAAAGTGCAATAGAAGGCTAGAAAGAGGGGTAAAATGAAACAAAAGAGTATAGTAGAAATAAGATAAAGTATATCATTAATTATAATAAACCCACCTATCAATACACAGCTTCAAGCCCTTTAAAAATCCCTAAAACTTAGTAATATAATGGGTATTAAAATAAAACAATGATTTTTAAACTAGCAAATGTAAGATTTAAACTGACCCCATATCACTGTGGGGGCAACTCAATCTTCTTTGTGAAGATCTGCACAGACAGATATTCTATAACTTTCCTGGGTAATCATTTTGATGCTTGGTCATCTTGATCATCAAAATGTTCTTCCGTATGTTCAAATGGAATTTCTCCTATTTTAAATTACACGCAATCTTCTGCATTAGTAGGGATAAGGCTAAGCTGTTTTAACAAGAAGGCACAATCACCCAGTAAAGAACAAAGATGTTTATGTCTCTCTAATGTAACAGTTCTAATTGCTCAGACAAATACATTAGTGTTTTCCTTTCAGTGTGGCTGTTGAACATGATTTTTTTTTTTTTTTGGTGGGGTCGTGTGGGTCTGAATTGACAGACTGAATTGAATAAGATGCTCTGTGAAATAATGAACTGACCATTATTAGGACTTTTCAAATAGAGGCTATTAGAGAAGTACTATCTGTACTGAATAGAGGTAGTTTAAGAATTTCTATCAATCAATGTAATGCACCACATTAACAAATTGAAGGAAAAAAAACACATGATCATCTCAATAGATGCAGAAAAGGCATTCAACAAAATTCAACATCCTTTTTTGATAAAAATACTTCAAAAGATAGGAATAAATGGAAAATTCCTCAATATGATAAAAGGCATATATGAAAAACCCACAGCCAACATCATACTCAATGGGGAAAGGTTGAAAGCTTTCCCCCCAAGATCAGGAACAGGACAAGGATGCCCACTGTCACCATTGTTATTCAACATTGTACTAGAAGTTCTAGCTAGGGCAATTAGACAAGACAGAAAAATTAAAGGCATCCAAATAGGAAAAGAGGAAGTAAAACTCTCACTGTTTGTGGATGACATGATCCTGTATTTAGAAAATCCTTAAGTATCCACAACAAAGCTACTTGAACTAATAAATGAGTTCAGCAAAGTGGCAGGATACAAGATCAACACGCAAAAATCAGTAATGTTTTTGTACACTAGTACTGAACAATCTGAGGAGGAAATCAGGAGGAAAATTCCATTTTCAATAGCAACAAAATAACTCAAATACCTAGGAGTTAATTTAACCAAAGAAGTATAGGACCTATATGCAGAAAAGTACAAAACAATGCTAAAAAAAATTTAAAAGACCTAAACAAATGGAAAGACATTCTGTGTTCATGGATTAGAAGAATAAATATTGTGAAGATGTCAATCTTGCCCAAACTGATTTATAGATTCAGTGCAATACCAATCAAAATCCCAACAGCTTACTTTACAGAATTAGAGAAGGCAATTACCAAATTCATCTGGAAGGGTAAGTGCACCCAAATAGCCAAAAGCATTCTAAAAAAGAAGAGCAATGTGGGAGGAATTTCACTGCCTGACCTTGAAACATATTACAAAGCTACAGTGGTCAAAACAGCATGGTACTGGCATAAAGATAGACATATCAATCAGTGGAATAGAATTGAGAATCCAGAAATATACCCTCACCTATACAGTCAACTGGTTTTTGAAAAACCTACCAAGCCCACGCTGATGGGAAAAAACAGTCTCTTCAACAAATGGTGTTGGGAGAATTGGATATCTATAACCAAAAGAATGAAAGAGGACCCCTATCTCACCGCCTATACACAAATCAACTCAAAATGGATCAAAGATCTAAATATAAAAGCCAGGACCATAAAACTACTAGAAGAAAATGTAGGGAAACATCCTCAAGACCTTGTAGTAGGTGGTGGTTTCTTGGACCTTACACCCAAAGCAAGTGCAGCAAAAGAAAAAGTAGATAAATGGGACCTCCTCAAAATTAAACACTTTTGCACCTCACAGGAAGTTGTCAGAAGGGTGAAAAGGCAGCCAATTCAATGGGAAAACATATTTGGAAATCACATATCTGATAAGGGTTTAATATCCAGGATATATAAAGAGATGTTACAACTCAACAATAAAAAGACAAATGACCCAATTAAAACATGAGCAAAAGACTTGAATAGACATTTCTCTGAAGAAGAAATACAAATGGCAAAAAAACACATGAAGAAATGCTCAACATCACTCATGATTAGGGAAATGCAAATCAAAACTACAATGAGATATCATTTCACACCTATCAGAATGGCCACTATTAAAAAGACAGAGAACTACAAGTGTTGGAGAGGATGTGGAGAGATAGGAACACTTCTTCACTGTTGGTGGGAATGCAGGATCGTACAACCACTATGGAGGACTGTTTGGCAGTTCCTAAAGAAGTTGAATATAGACTTGCCATGTGACCCTGCAATACCACTACTGGGTATATACCCAGAAGAACTGAGAGCAGTGACACAAACAGGCATCTGCACACCGATGTTCATAGCCACATTATTCACCATTGCCAAAAGTTGGAAGCAACCCAGGTGTCCATCAACAGATGAATGAATAAACAAACTGTGGTCTATTCACACGATGGAATATTATGCAGCTGTAAGAAGAAATGAAGTCATAAAGCATATGGCAACATGGTTGAACCTGGAGGACATTATGTTGAGTGAAGCAAGCCAGACACAAAAGGACAAATACTGTATGAATGTGTTACTGTGAACCAAATATATTGTGTAACATATTGTTTGATTCAAAAAAAAAAAATTTACATGTATCCATTACATTTAATTGAGAAATGTATATATTTATTCATCTGTGTTTACTTTTTAGTTTTTAGTTGTTTATATTTTCAATTATTAAATAACGTTTTAAAAAATGTTAAAAAAATAAAATTAAATTAAAAAAATTTTTTTTCTAAGTTTTTTCCCCCCAACTTTTAGATTCCAAGTCTTTATGATAGCATTCTCAGACTAGGGAGATGGCAGAAAAGATACTACATGCTAAGAACAGAAGGATTACATATTGTGAGCATCCTGCAGGTACTTAGCATAGTTCTAGGCACATAGTAAATACTTAATTATGTTTGTGGAAGGGAAGGAGGCAAGATCGTTGTTCAAGCTTTGTGCATAGTATTTTTGGCTTTCAAAGTGCATACTGGAGAACTCTAGAATTTTGAGGAGGCATCAAGGGCTGACTTGGGGGTAAGAAAGAGGTTAGAGCATGGGATGCAAGCGCTTTCTTTGTCCTCCAAACACAGAAACTCTGTTTCTATATATTTCAAAAATAAGGTTTCATTTACAAACAGGCTTCCAGTGCTCTATAAAAATTATGAACACATCTGCAACTACAACCCAGTACTTTACTATTAGAGCTTTTGACCACAGGGCTCCACACTGACTCATATTTAGGTAGTGGTCAAACAGCCCTTCAGTTAGTGCCAGGTGTCTTTAGGCCTAAACAGGGTAATCCTCCTGAATTTTCAGAAATATAAGCTCGTAGAAATCTCAGAAAGGCAATTTTAAAGAACTGATAAATACTCTTAGCTTTTGTTTGGATACATTATTTTATTGCCATTTCTAAAGAATACTTTCACTAGATATAAAAATGATAGTGTTTTTTTTTCCTTCCAGCACTTTAAATGTCTTTTCATTGTATTTGGACTTCCACAGTTTGTCAGAAAATTAGTCATCAATCTTACTATTGTCTCTTTTTGAAAGCAATGTGTCTTCTTTTCTCTGCTTTTTTTTTTTTAGGATTTATTTTTATTTATTCATGCCCCCACCCTCGTTGTTTGTGGTCATAGTCTGCTCTTTGTGTACATTTGCTGTGTGCTCTCTGTGTCTGCTCATGTTCTCTTTAGGAGGCATCAGGAACCGAACCCTGGACCTCCCATCCAGAAGAGAGGCACTCAAACACTTGAGCCACCTCAGCTCCCTGGTTTGTTGTGTCTCTCACTGTCCTTCCTCTTTGTGTCTCTTTTGTTGTGTCATCTTGTTGCGTCAGCTCGCTGCATCTGCCCACCACACCAGCTCGCCTTCTCCAGGAGGTACCGGGAACTGAACCTGGAACCTCCCAGGTAGTAGGCGGAAGCCCAATAGCTTGAGCCATATCTGCTTCCCTCTGGTTATTCTTAAGATTTTATCTTTAACTTAGGCTTTCAGCAGTTTGAATATGTTGTACACAAGTGTGGTTTCCTTTGTATATATTCTTTGGGTGTTGGAGTTCATTGAGCTTTAATGTGGGCAGATATTTTTAATCAGTTTTAGCCTTTAGACTTTAAGCTCTTTAAACATTACTTCCTCATTCTTATCCTTCTGGGACTCCAATTGCATGTATGTTTGAGTGTTTGACTGTATTCCATATATCTCTGTAATGGTTAGGATAATGTGTCAACTCAGCCAGGTAATTGTGTCCAGGTATTTGGCCCAGCAAGCACTGAGCTAATTTTAATACAAGAGCATTTATGGACTTTGATCACCAGTGAGTTTACTGCATCGATGGCTGATTACATCTGCATCAATCAGGGAGATTACATCAGCAATGGGTGATGCTTTTATCCAATCAGTTGAATGCCTTAAAAGGGGAAGTGATTTCAACATTCAGAGCGAATTTCCCAGCTTGTCTTTGGACAGCCAACTTCTTCCAGAAACTCATTAAGGACCTTTCATTGGACTTTCATCGAGCCCCTGGTTTGCAGCCTACCTGAGGAACCTGGACTTGCGCATCCTCACGGTCGCGTGAGAGACTCCTATAAAATCTCATATTATTGACAGTTATCTCCTGTTGATTCTTTTTCCTGAGAGAACCCTGACTAATACAATCTCTTATACCCAGCTTTATTCTTTCCATTCTTTTGGTCTCTGTGTTTCAGTTTTGGGTATTTCTATTGATCGCTCTCAAGTTCATTAATTCTACTCTTTGCTGAGTCTAAACCATTGTTAAAACTTTCTTAATGTGCTCTCAAGTTCATATATAGTATTTCTAAGCTCTATAATGCATATTTTATTTTTTTATATATTCCAATTCTGACAAAATTATCCATAATTTTATTGATTTTGCCCATCTTTTTCTCTGGTTTCTTTAGTATATATGTGAGAATTATTTTAAAGTCCTTGCCTGATAATTCCAACAGCTGGACCATCTGTGGGTCTGCTTTTACTGTCTGTGTTTTCTCTTATCACACACATTTTCCTGCCTCTTCTCAAGTCTCATAATTTATTAGATGCTGTATTTGGTATATAAAAGAACCATAGATACTGATAGTGATGCTATTTTCCACCATAAACTTTTCTCTGTTAAATAGATAATGTGAAGGGCTAATCACTTTAACCATCAACAGAAATGAACTGGATTGGGGCTGGATTCTGGCCTTACACTCAGTCCACCTCTTATTTGTCCTTCTTTCTCACATGTGGTTCTGGCTCACTTAGACTTTTTTTTTTAGGCGGTACCAAGGATTGAACTCAGAACCTCATATATATGGGAAGCAGGTGTTCTACCACTGAGCTACATCAGCTCCCTTAAGAGAGGTGGCCTTTTCATTTGTTTTTAGGAGGTACAGGGGATTGAACATGTGCTCAACCACCTGAGCTATATCCACTTCCCTCAGACTTTTGATTGTTACTCTGGCAGGTCACTCTCCCTTTGGCCCTTAAACCCTGTGGGAGGTTCAATTTTACCCTTTAGATATTTTAGTTTGCTCTTTAGCTTCTTACCCCATGTAGCTTCAAAATCTGGCAAATTTATTGAGAGGGAAACTGGCCAAGTGTTTCATGCTGGCTTCATCCCTCAGGTGGGATTTTTGTCTCCTAAGCATCTTGAGACAGATTTAATTCTGTATTTTCAGCCCAGATTTCTTCTTGTTTGTGACCTTCTGGGACTCTTAAGAGCTTGTCTTGTCTTGGTCCTCTTATCCCTGTAATTTTGTCATTTGAAGGTTTTGAGCTCAGCCTCCCACTCCATGCACATTCAAAATCTGGAAGGATTGTGGGAAGATGGCAGAAAAACTTGAGTGACATGTTGTATGTTTGATGCAGACTTCCCTCTATAGCAGGACTTTATCTTCTAAACACCAGAAAACTGTAGATTTCACTCTGCCTTTCTGGACCAGCCCTCCCCTCCCTCAGGCTCTTGCATATCTCAGCATTCAGCAAATATCCAATGGGTATATTTCAGACTTCTTTAGGTTCAAATATGTCATGCCAATATCCATGGCCTTCAAAAGTTCCCCTGGTTACTCTTTGCCCCAATAGAGTCCTTATGCCTATGGGACGGGACTGTGGCCTGAATCAGTAAATGCCCTAAGGAAGAAAATGGCTGGAGATGTCAACTTACCCAGGAGGGCTCTACCATTTCTGGAATCTTAGTTCTTCTAGTCTTCGTCACTTCTATAATGCTCCAATGTCTAAAACTATGACTTTGTTATTTATATATTTTAGTGAGAACATGGCCTTCCTACTAAAGCCTACCTGAAGTGGAAGTCTCAATACTTACTTGTACTATATGCAATGAGCTCTGATATTTTCTACTCTGCCTGATTTGAAAAACAAAGTTCTGGTCATGACCCAATAAATCAATGTCAGGATCCATTAATGGGTCACAATCTATAGTTAGAGAACAACTGGCTTAGAAGGTTTCTGGGAAAAACCAATGTGTCTAGGTATTTGGAAGAGAAGGTTCATCTAAAACCTATATAGGTTAAATGAATATCAGTCCTCTCAGTGTTTTCTGAATTATTGAACTATTGATTACTACCTGGGTTTTCTCTTGAAGTCTGACAGAGTCAGCTTCTGTATCTAACTCCTCACTGAAATGCCTTCACAAATTTAATTTTGTTCTACCCTTATCTCCAGTCCTTTTCTTAGTCAAAATTTCCTTTTTAATGTTTTTGTTTTGTTTTAGGAGGTACCGGGGATTGAACCCAGGACCTTGTACATGGGAAGCAGGCTGCTCCCCTTAATGATGTTTTAGGCATTAGTATTATAATTACCCATGAATTGAAAGTTTTCTATTATCTTGTCCACAAGGATATGACAGTTTCCTTCAAAAAAGAAAAGAAAATATCCTTGCTATCCAAAGTATCTCTCTCAAACTTTGGATTTTACTCCCAAATTTTTATGTCTCTTATCTTAAATAATAATAAACAGCTTCAGTAATGTTCATTGAAGGAATTTTATTTAACTACCAAGGAACAAAAGAAGTATGTGTGGAAGCAAAATTGACACCTTGTCCTGCTACCATTATCATAGTCAGAAAATAAAGTATATATAACATAGTCAAATAATAAAACATCTTGCACCCTAAGAAAAATAAAATTAAGTAGGTAAGCAAAACGGGGTCATTCTATCTAGTTTTATTTCCCAAGTGTAAAGAATCTTTAAGCTTTGTTTATAAGTTACCAACTCCCTAGTACAAGAAGTCTATCACCAATTTTTATGATGCTTATAGCTGGAAATCTGTAGTGACCTTTGTGACTATGACAATCTTGTGAGAAAATTGCTGTCTCTTCTATCAGACTAACTACAAACTTGATAATTTTGTGCTTTTTCCCCTTGTTTTATATTTTTTGTCAGTCCTTTTCAAACTTGCAAATTCCTTATAAACTTTTCTTGAAAGTAAACTTTTCCTTTTCTAAAGGCTTTGTTTCTGGGTATCCTTTGTCAATTCTATAGGTTCCATCAAGATTTTCTACATTTATCTACCAGAAGTGTATTCATTTACCAGAGCCAAGTAAATTGCATTGTCCACCAAGGGCAAATCAAGGGCAATTTGAGGTATACATCTTTCCAGTGTTGTGATGAATCTCCTTTGACAAGAGTTTTAATCTAGTTGATTCTGTTTTTTCAACTCATTATGTTTGTTTGTTCTTTGTTTCCTGGCTAAGTCTGGTTTACAGACTTACTGTACTCTGATTACATTTGATCCATCTACGCTAAAGTTAGAAACTGAGATTGTTAGTTTTCTTTGTGTATCAAATTTTAAAAAGCTTTGAGCATTATCACTTATTTCTACATTGATAGCAGCAATGTTGGGAATATAATTTTTAATGTTCTGGGCATCTAGTCTTTGTGAGGTAACAAATGACAGGATACCTGACATTTTATGTTTGTCTTGAGGATTCTGTGATCTTCTGTCACTTGAGACACTTACTTTCCTTTGCCTCTGGGTCTTGAGATTTTAGTCAAATTGGTAACAGTTTCACTAGCAGTTGGGAAATTGCTCACATCATGACTTACATCACTGACTTATTTTCTTGTCTTCAGACCATTGATAGAATCTTTTATATTGTTTGTCATGTTTGCATGCCATTATGAGTTCAAAACAATTAAGAAGAAAATATTTTGCGTCCAGTGGAATGGAGAGCAGCTTTTCGATATCTGGAGCTGCTTCCATCAACCAGTGAGTTTTATGTACTCTGATTACATTTGATCCATCTACGCTAAAGTTAGAAACTGAGATTGTTAGTTTTCTTTGTGAATCAAGTTTTAAAAAGCTTTTTTCCTCTTAATAAAAGGGAAGGTATAGCATTTTACAACAGTCCATTTGAAATTACATATATTTCTCTCTCTGAAGATTTTTTTCTTTCCCTTGGGAAACTTCAAGAGATGAATCAGTCAAAAAAGCTGTCATTTGAATGCACAATATAGATATATCTAATTATGACAGAATAACCAGCAGAGAGAACAAGATACACACAACAAATAATATTGAATTTATTTTTACATGGTTTTAGAGCAAGGAAGCATTCTACAAATGAGCTTGGATTTGTGATGAAAGGGAAAGGATTGTTTTTGGCTTGTGTGGAAATTCATAACTGCTGTGAGAAATCTGAAAACTCTGAGTAGATGACTTTTACTCTTTTCTCTCTCAAAAGAAAATATTAAAGTATTAAAACACAAATGAGCCAGGTAAGATGTTAGAAAGAACTCTGTGCAAAAATAAGGTGTTACAATGCTTAATGTTGTGCCTCCTGCTCATCCCACAATCTAATAGTCATTTGACAGAGTCTGGAGACATTATTGTCACAAAATGTATACAAATTTTTCTAAACAGACTCCCATGGGCTATTTTTTTTTTTAAACAGAAGTTCCTCATTTTTGAAAAATTTCCTAATAAATATTATCCGATACTTAGTTTATTTTAAATATTGTCTGTAATTTAATTTTTTGAAGTCACTTTTGCATATTTTTCTCCTCTGACAACTTTTTAAAAAAAGATTTATTTATTTCTCCCCCCACCTCCTCATTGCTTTGCACTCGCTGTCTGCTCTCTGTGTCTGCTTGTCTTCTTAGGTGGCACAGAGAACCGATCCTGGGACCTTCCAGAGTGGGAGAGAAGTGCTCAATCTCTTGTGCCACCTCAGCTTCCTGGTCTGCTGTGTCAGCTCTCCACGCAGGCCAGCTTCCCTTCACCAGGAGGCCCCAAAAATCGAACCCTGGACCTCCTATATATGGTAGATGGGAGCCCAATCGCCTAAGCCACATCTGCTTCCCACAACTTTTTTTGATATTGCTTTCCCCAAATTCAGAATAATAAAACTATTACCATATCTGTTATACAAAAATTGTCTTTTGGGGTTTTCCAAACAGTTTCTAGTCAGCAATGATTTGCTCATTTAGCCTACTGAAGGAGGAATTCTAAAAATAAATGGGCATCCTGTTTATCAAGTCATTGATATGAAAAGAACTTGGAAATATGTAAGTAATGATACGTAAGTAAAATATTATTAATACAAATATAAAATAAATATAAAGATATGTTAGCAATTGTGAAATTTTCAGGTTAGACAGAAGCATGCTCATGTCCATGTACAAAGATTGTTAACAGATTGTTTCTTTTCTTTTTTTTAAGAAATATTTTGTATCAAGGTGTTAATCTCAAAACATTTTATGAAATAAATTTTTAAAATGCCCTCTCTGTCCATATATATTTTTCCTCTCTGGGTAATTATTGACTAAAATCCTTATAAAATGATTATGTGTTGTTTTAGAATAAAGGATTCCACTCTCCTTTATTCTAGTATTGTTGGCTATGATAAATTAACCTGAGCCTTTAAGTCTTATCACCCTGTTTAGTTTTTTCCTTACATTTGCCTAAAGCCTCCTGTTATAAGGTAGAGATAAGAAATGGAATATTCTGGAAGAAATGTGAAAAGATTGAATACCCCCAAAAAGAATTATATCATATTCATGACTGTTGATTTTACAGGGAGTAGATTCATGGGAATAGATTTTTCAGCATAAGCTGGTCTCAGTACAACCGATAAATGTCAGACTACCACAGCATGGAGTTAAGATTTGTGGCATTCTTTAAATACTGAAGCAGATGACAATGTGAAAATTGTCTGCTTATCCAAGGTCAGCAAAAGAAAAATTACCTATGACTAAATGAGTTAATTGTGGCTAAATGTTCTATTTTGAAAGGACATACAAGAAAAATTTCTTGTTTGGGATAAAGAAGCTATATTTGTGTAAACGGTATTGAAACACCCTGTAAATGTTTCAACCGATTCTTTAGAAGTCAGAAAAAGATTCTTTCAAACATCTTAATATAGTTTATAAGTAATAGTCAAGAAATTTGAAAATAATTATTTCATATAAAATAGCATACAAAAGTATCCAAAACGATGGCAACAGTGGTTAAATATTACACAAAGTATCTATACTAAATTCCTTTACTTTTCATACCCATGTTGCCATTTGCTTATTAGAGTCAATAAAAATCTATTCTCCTTCCTACTAGGTAATAATTAACAAATCATTTTTGTAACCATGGCCATGCTATAAATCTCATTAAATTAGCTATGGCAAACCCATTATTAAGCAACAATATCCAAGCAACTTGGTTAAGGTGAATTGGATAATTCTTTGTTCCTGGTCTCAGTCTATAAGATAAGAGCAATATTTTACTTTGCCTAAAAGTAATGGCAGAGGAGTGAGCGTAGCTCAGTGGTTGAGTGCCTGTTTACCATGTATGAGGTCCCGGATTCAATCCCTGGTATCTCCTAGGGAAAAAACAAAAAGTAATGGCAACCCTAGGGACTTTACAAAGTCCCCAAAATTAACTTCTAAGTCTTGGTACCACATGATTCTGGTTTTCTTAACCAGACTACAATAATTAAGCATCACTACTTATCACACTTATATAATAAAACAGACCAAATAAAATAAAACATCAAAGTAATGATACTGAATAGAAAATCATTAAGCAAATTTACACGGTCAAATCCAGACTTAGGAGGAAACTTGGGGGCAAAATTCATACCTTAACCAGATAATATGATGGCTAAGCAAATGCACATCACATTTCATGGTCACAAAACAAAACAAAACAATACTGTGCAGTAAAGGGTTACCCCAGCAGGTCTGGATTGTATAAACTCTGCACATTCCAAAGAAAGATTTGGCCCTTGCCTAGCTCCTAGGAGGTAAACTCTAAGCTCCTGGAATATGATGCCTGATAAGAGCCTTTGCTTACCTGGAGGCCTTAGCCCTTGGCAGACAGTCTATACTAACAACGTGATTTACGGTGGGGGCCATGTGGTATCAGCTCTGGAGAGGCTGGAGACTAAGGTCAGCCATGTTGGCAGCCAGTTATGCCTATGTGACTGACCACTCCCATAAAATTCTATACATCAGGGTTTGGGGGAACCTCTGTAGTTAGCAATCCTCCATGTATATTACCACACATTGCTCCTGGGAGAATGATGTACTGTCTGCATGACTCCACGGGAGAGGACATATGGAAGCTTGCACCTGGTGTCTCCTGAACTTTGTCCTATGTGCCTTTTCTGTTGCTGATTTTAATCTGTATCCTTTCACTGTAACCATCTGTAACCATGACTACAAGAGCTTTTCTGAGTTCTATGAATCCTTCTAATGAGCCGCTGAAACTGATGTGGTCTTTTGGATCCCTGAAGCTAGCTGGTGTGAGAAGTGGCATTTGCTAGAATGACCCTGGCTCACTGAAACATGGTAGAAGCATTGTTTGGGAAAAGTAAGGATGAGAGCACTGGGTTGACACATCTTTGATTCCTGTATGGCCACTGGGTCACCCACGGTATGAAATTCAGTTGTGCTGTGATCAGTCACTAGAGGTAAAAGTTATCAATGCAATTTAGAAATGATAGATCCAACTCCTTAGTAGTTGGTTCAGTGGATACTCAAGGAAATGAAAAGGAATGAGAAGCTAAATCTACAGTCTCTTAGTTATCATTATCTGTTAGCTAAAATAAAAGTAAAGGAGAATGTTGGCAGCAGATCATGATACTGGGCTAAGCTTGGATTTCAGCCAGTCTGAGCTACAGACACTAGCCTCAAGATAACTACCAAAGGAAAAAACTTATGCTAAAACAACAGATAGCTAAGAAAATTAGAGTGACTCACGAAAGAATAGGGAAAGTCAAAGGTGAAAGTCACAGAATTCATCCCAACAGGGTGGAAATATTTAAACAGTTATTAAGAAATGGGATGAATAAAGTGCACATTAGTAGGGTCAAAACAAATATCTTAATGTAGCACTATTGGGGTTTAGGTGAACTGATGAGAGTCCCTGCTGGTCCCATGACATTGAAGGGCCTAAACAAATAAGCTATCTTTACCCTAGTTTGAAGGAATTAAAAAAGTGAGAACACAAAGATTACAATGAGAAACTTGACCTTGAATCATCTGAGACAAAGATTTAGCAAACTAATTAGGATAAGGATCTACAAAAGGGCCTGGCCAAGGCTCTCTTGGCCCAAACCACAACTAGAGACCACATGTACTGGCCAAGGGCTAGAAAAGGGAATTTTCTGGGACTCTCTGACATGGGAGCCCAATGATTTAAAAATCTGCTGGTGAAGTCTATAATGGGGACTACTGTTAGGTTGGGTGGCTATGGGGATGCAGTGGTTGATGGAATTAAAGTGAAAGGTTGGATGAAGATTGGAATATTTGAATATATTATTGGAATGGATTTTATGTCTTACGGGGGAATACTTCCTCTACTTAGTATTATAAAACAGAAGGCATGAAAATTCACCCTTCAGTTAGTACTAATTGGACGTGCTGAATGGGAACCCATAGAATTGCCTGAGCCCACACAAGTTGTTAATTTAAAACAGTATAGTATATCTGGTGGACAAAAAGAGAGTACCCCTTTAATTAATGCCATGTTAGAAATTGGAGTGCTGGTATTGTCAAATTCTCTGTATAATGGCTCTTTGTGGTCTACAGACTGCAGCTTGTGGCAAAAGACTATGAGCTCTACCTGGCATTGACTTCTGGGATTTTGGACCAGAAAATTTCCAGACACAGCATTTGAGAAACAATTATTAGCTTGCTGTTGGGCATTAAATGAGACTTCCCCTGTGACTGAAGGGCATATAATCTTGAAATCTGAAATACCCAAAATGTCTTGGGTAATGTAGGAAAAAAACTAATAAGGAAGGCAGTGCCCAGAAGAGTTCTATGATAATATGAAAATGGTTTATACAAGAACATGCAACTGGAAGAACGCAAGAAGGTACCCACCATATTTACCAGCACATAGCCTCTTTTCCTGTAGGGCCAAATTTAAGAGTTGGATCCTATTGCCACCTGAACAGTGCCCTATGAACAATTCTCTATTGACCAACAAAGAGATGCTAGGTTTACAGATGGCAGTTCCAAGGTGGATGCACAGTACTCTGTTTAGAAGGCCACTGATTGATAGCAAAACTGATTGAAGGAAGTAAGAAATCAACACAATGGGCTGTATTGTTTGCTGTTTTCCTTGCCGTGTTGAAGAACCAAACAATGATATAAGCCCCTATGTTTAGGTTTTCACTGCCTCATGAACAGCAGTCAATGGGCAGTGGAAAACTGGAAAATTAGAAAACTAATAAAGTGATGCCTGGATGGGATGGCCCTACGAAATCACTGTGGGAATTTAAGGGGCACATTAAAGTAAAGCATGTTGATGAACATCAGAATCAGGATCAGGTGATTGGAACTGGCAAGTGCATAACCTGGTGTGCTCACTTGAAGTGGCCACTTAGATTCATGAAATAAATGGAAATGGCTAAGTTGCAGTAATATGGAGATTAGCTGAGTCTTGACATATTCTCTTTAACTGTCTTAGGTACAAAATGCTAAAACAAAACAAAAAAATATGAAGTTTTCTGCCTGCCAATAAGAGAGACAAAGACTACAGATGGCTATCGGACAGATCCTCCAGTGAGAAGACCCCACTCATAGCTGACAAACTGACTACATCAGACTGATGCCAATAGACCTGAGAAGCTGACGAGAATAGATACTTACTCTGGACTGGGCTTTGCATACCTGATGGTAAATGCAAATGTTTAAAATACTATGAAATGATTGGACAAAAGATACTGTACCAATCTGGGCTACCAATTTGTAATCCAATTTGGATTGGATTATATTTCTTCAGACTAAGGAACACACTTTATGGTCCACAGTGTTCAAAAATGGGCAAAGAGTTACCACATCAAATGGATATATCATGTAGCATATTATCCTCAGAGTAATGGTTTTATAGAGAATTGGAATGGACAATTAAAACATTTGTTGTCCAAAGTAGGGAATAGAAAGGTATGAAGGGCTGGCTTACATGACTTCATGAGTGTGTGCTTACACTCAGTATGGGGCGGGCGGGACAAGGGAGGATTGGTTTCCTTGTTAGGTTCCTCCTCTCAATTGGTTCCTCTGCTTTTGAGAGATTTGGGGAAGAGGGTGTCTTAGATTCCAGGATACTACGACAAATACCACACAATGGGTTGAATTAAACAGTGGGAATTTATTGCCTTATACTTTTGAGGCTAGAAGAAGTCCCAAATCAAGGCATCAGCAAGGTGATTTCACCCCAAAGACCGTGGCTTTCTGGGGCTGGCTGCCAGTGATCCCAGGATCCTTGGCTTTTCTGCATATGGCAATGGTCTCTCCTTTCTCTGCTGGTTCCATTGACGTCTGGCTCCTCCTTTTTTTAATTTTATTTTTTTAAGGTCTCCAGTACTAGGATTAAGACCCATCCTGATTCAGTTGGCTCTACCTTAACTAAAAATAACATCCTCAAAAGGTCCTATTTACAATGGGTTCACATCCACAGAAATGGGATTAAGAACATTTTTTTTTTCCTGAGGCACGTAACTCAATCTGCCATGGAGGGCTTATGGGAGGATGCTGGTACAACTACACAATTCTTCCAAATATCACCTCAGCTTTCTTTTTCCTACCTGATAGTGGTTCACGACTAGGGCTGCAAATGCAGATGCTGGAAGCAGTGATGATCCCCAAGTAAGAATTTCTAACTATATGTTTAAACCTTTATGTTAGAATTCTAAGGGCCTGATGGGGTAGATTTTGTCTTCACCACACCTGATAAAATTGACAGTGAGGGTAGCTGTATTGCCTAGAGTGGTTGAGATGGCCAACTAGTTCTGTACCTATGTAACTGTAGGTAAATGGGAGTGGGCTGAGAGTGAGACACTTCTAGACTAGTATTGCTGCTAGTTTGGGACAGCACAGTGGCTGAACCTAACATCCCTTCCAAAGTTGGAAAAGTTTGGGTAAAAATCAATGAAAAATGGAGTGGATAAATAGTAGCTGAGGGTAAAAGAATGAATAAATGTGTTATGCAACAAGGGAACTCCAGTGTTACACTGGAGCCATAAGAGAGGATCAGAGAAAGAGATGATATTGTCTCTTAGCTCAATTATACCAGAAATGGGTTTAGTTAACCATTATCTAATTGTATGCTAAATAGCTCTGTACAAGTTTATCATAAGGTACAAATAGTGATAGATTTATGAGGGAAATAATCAAATTGGGACAAAAACATGAAAATGTATTTAATGTTTTTATAGGATTGATAAGTTGTTTCTTTACTTCTATCCTTACCCCACACGACGACTAGCTCCTCCAAATGATAGGTATATTCCTACTTGATACTATTGCTGTTTCTGTTATATCAATGTTATACTATAGATGCAGACACAAATATGATCATTTTGCTCTAAGATAACCTAGGCTAAGTGTTAAAGAGGTGGCCTGTGTAGAAAAAGATTAGGTCAGCCAGTCTGAGTTGTGTAAACTCTGCACATTCCAAAGAAAGTTTGGCTCCAGTCCAGGTCCTGGGAGGAGCCAATTGGAATATACTGCCTGATAAGGGTCTTTGTTTGCCTGGCAGCCTGAGGCCATGCAAATACAGTCTATGCTAACAATGTGATTTATAGTGGGGGCCTTGGGCTATGTGTTATCAAGCAGCTTGACCTCTGGAGGGGCTGGAGACTAAGGTCAGTCACATGGGCTGTCAGTCATGCCTACATAACTGAGATGCTAAAATAGCATTAACCTTTTAAGTTAAAGGCTGAGAGTATGATAAATCTCTCCTCAATGGTCCCCAATAAAAAGCCTAGGCAGTTAGCACATTTAGAGAGAAGATCAACAAGAAAGTAGAGGACCTGAATAACACTATAACCCAGCTATATCTAGTATATATATATATATACAGAAGACTTCACCAAACAACAGCAATACCCATTCTCTTCAAGTGTGCTTGGGTCATTTGTCAGGATAGATCAAGTGTTAGGGCAGAAGAGAAGTCCAATAAATGTTAAAATAATGAAATCATACAAAGTAACTTCTCTGACCACAATGGAGTAAAACTAGAAAGAACAATAGAATCAATTATTAGATTAATAATCAACTAATAGAATAGAAGGGAAACTGGAAAATTTACAAACATGTGGAAAATAAACAGCACACTCTTAAACAACCAATGGGTTAAAGAAGAAATAACAAGGGAAATTAGAAAATATTTAGAGGTGAATGAAAATGAAGATACAACATATCAAAAGTTATGGGATGGGGAAGCGGCTGTGGCTCAATCAGTGGGGCTCCCATTTGCCATATGGGAGGCCCCGGGTTTGGTTCCCGGGGCCTCCTGGTGGGGGCGGGCCCGCCCGCATGGCGTGGTTGGCTGGCCCAGCGAGCGCAAGCAGCAGGGGGGGAATGGATGAATAAATAAATAAAATCTTAAAAAAAAAAAAAAAAAAAAAGTTATGGGATGCAGTGAAGGCAGTCTCAGAGGGAAATTTATAGCTATGAATTCCTATATTAATAAAGAAGAAAGATCTCAAATTAGCAACCTAACTTCATATCTTGAGAAACTAGAACAAAGAACAAAGTAAACACAAAGGTAGCAAAAGGAAGGAAAAATTAAGATTAGAACAGAGATAAATGAAATAAAGAACAGAAAAATGAGAGAATCAACAAGTTAAAAAAAAATCAGTAAAATTGACAAACATTTAGCCACACTAACAAAAAAGAGAAAAAACACAAATAACCCGAATCAGAAATGAAAATGTGATATCACTACTGATCTTACAGAAATAAAAAGTATTATAAGAGAGTATTATGAACAACAGTATACCAACAAATTAGATAATCTAGAAAGGCTGGGAAAATTCCTAGAAATACACAAATTATCTAAATTGGCTTAATAAGAAAGAGAAAACCTCAACAAACCCATAACAATTACAGAGATTGAATCAATAATCAAAAACCTTCTGCCAAAGAAAAGGCTAGGACCAGATGGCTTGACTGGTAAATTCTACCAAACATGTAAAGAATAAGAGCTATCCTTCTAAAACTTTTCCACAGAATTCAAGAGGAGGGAAAATTTCCTAATTCATTCTATCAGGCCAGAATTACCCTGCTACTAAAGGTTGATAAAGACATCACAAGAAAAGAAAACTACAGACCTAGTTTCCCTTATGAATATAGGTGCAAAAATCCTTAACAAAACACTAGCAAACCAAATGCAACAGAATATAAAAAAGATTATTCACTATCACCAAGTAGGGTTATAACAGAAAAGGAAGGGTGGTTCAACATATGAAAATCAATGTATGTACACTACACAAATAGGACAAAGGGAAAAAAAACCCAGATAATTATCTCAAATGATGCAAAAAAAGCATATGACAAAATCCAGCAAACTTTTTTTTTTTGGATGAAAACACTCAGAAAATTAGGAATAGAATGAAAATTTTTCAACATGATAAAAGGCCATTTATGAAAAACCCATAACATCATACTCAATGGAAAGATTTAAAATCTTCCCCTAAGATCAGGAAAAAGACAAGGATGCCTGCTATCACCACTGCTATTCAGAAGTTCTAGCCAGAGCAATTAGGCAAGAAAAGGAAATAAAAGATATATATATATACTGGAAAAGAAGAAGTAAAACTATCTCTATTTGCAGATGACATGCTCATATATGTAGAAGATCCAAAGGAATCCAGAAGAAAACTACTAGAGTTAATAATTTCAGTAAAGTAGCAGGACGTAGATCAACACTCAAAAATCAATTGTGTTTCATACACTAGCAATGAATCCAAAAAGGAAATTAAGAAAGCAATTTCATTTATAATAGCATCTAAAAGAATAAAATATCTAAGCATAAATGCAATCAAGGGTATAAAGGACTCGTAAACTGAAAACTAAAAAACACTGATGAAAGAAATGAAAGAAGAGCTAAATAAATGGCAAGACACCCCATGTTCATGAATTGGAAAATTTAATATTGTTGTCATTATTACTCAAAGCGATCTACAAATTCAATGCAATCTTTATCAAAATCCCAGCAGCTTTTTTTTTTTTTTTTCTTTTCTTTTTGGAAATGGAAAGGTTGATCCTTAAATTCACCAGAACTGCAAATAGCAAAAACAATTTTGAAAAAGAACCAAGTTGGGGGACTCACATTTCCCGGTTTCAAATTGTACTACAAAGCTACAGTAATCATAACTGTGTGTGGGAAACAGATGTGGCTCAACTGATTGTGCTCCCATCTACCAGGGTTCGATTCCTGGGGCCTCCTGGTGAAAAGCAAACTGGTCTGCACGGCAAGCTGGCCTGTGCAGGAGTGCTGGCCTGTGCAGGAGTGCTGGCCCGTGCAAGTGCTGTCCCTTGTGGAGTGCTGGCCCATGTAGAGAGCTGGCTAGCAAGATGATGCAATAAAAAGAGACACAAAAGAGAGACTAGGAGACATGGCAGACCAGAGAGCTGAGGTGGCGCAAGAGATTCAGCGCCTCTTTCCACTCTGGAAGGTCCCAGGATCGGTTCCTGGTGCCACCTAAAGAGAAGACAAGCAGAAACAGAAGAAGACAGAGAGCAGACAGTGAGCACAAAACAATGAGGGGGGAGGGGGAGAAATAAATAAATCCTTAAAAAAAAAAAAAAAATCAAAACAGTGTGGTACTAGCCTAAAGATAGACATATAAATCAATGGAACAAAATTGAAAGTCCAGAAATATACTAACAAATTTATAGCCAAATGTTTTTTTTTTTTTTTAAGATTTATTTACTTTTCTTTATCCCCCCTTCCCCAAATAGTTCTCTCATCTGTCTGCTAATTGTTTGCTTGCTTTCTCCAGAAGGCTTCAGGAACCGAACCCAGAACCTAGCACATGAGAGGCGAGTACCCAACAGCCTGAGCCACATCTGCTCTCCATGGGCTGTGGTGGGAGGTGGCATCTAGCTTCTTGCAGTGGGAAGTGGTGTCTAGTTCGTCTTCTTTTAGGAGGCACTGGAACCTGAACCCAGGGCCTCCTCTGTGGTAGGCAGGCCCCAACTGGCTGCTTTTTTTTTTTTAAGATTATTTATTTTATTGTAGCAGTTTGCATTATGAATTCCAAAAATATTTGTTGGATTGTTTGTAAACTGGTCTGTCAGAGGTATCACTTTTTAAAAAATATTTTTAAAAAGATACCTAGATTACATAAACGTTACACAAACAATATAAGGATTCCCACATGCCGCATTCCCCACATCTCCCACACTCTCCCATACAAACATCCCTCATCAGTGTGGCACATTCACTGCAATTGATAAACACATCCTGGGGCATTGCCACTAAGCATGGACCATAGTTCACATTGTAGTTTACACTCTCTCCCACATAATTCTTCAGGTTATGGGAAGATATAAAATGACCTATATCTGTCGTTGCAATGTCATTCAGGACAATTCCCAAGTCCCGAAAAAGTCCCCGTATTACACTTGTTTTTCCCTCTCCCTGCCCCCAGAGCCTCCAGTGGCCACTCCCCCCATCAATGTTGTAATTTCGTCCATAGCAGAACACCAGCAAGTCTATTCTAGTCCATAGTTCATTCCCCAATTCTGAGGATTCTGGGATGGTGAAGTCCACTTCACCTCTAATTGAGGGGGCTTTGATTCCATACAGCTGATGGATGGGATTCTCTTGCTTGCAGTTGTAGGTGCTCTTGTTTCCTTGGTATGGTGGTTGTCAATCCTCACCTCCCTGTTAGTTGTCCTGGGTGAGTCCAATGAACCGGAGAGCAAGTGCCGCAACTCTGTCGAGGCGCAGAGCCTAACTGGCACACAGACAGCCCAAAGATTCCAGTTTCTTGGATGCACGCCTACAAACTCCAGCACCAAGTATAGGTTTAAATAGAAGGGACAGATGAGCCATGTGAAGGGAAGTCATAACTGAGTCCAACTCTGTCGCTCTCAGGAGCACAAACTCAAAATAGGGCCCACTGGCAAGGCACCAAACTCCGGAGCTATCCGCCCTGACCATAGGACCTGGGTGTCTCCAGAGCCCCCAGGAGCCCCACCATCTGGGGTAGTATCCACTTTGGCAGTCTATGAGATCCTGCTAAGTCGTGCACAAGTGTTACCTCTGGATGACCTCCCGACTCACCTTGAAGTCTCTTAGCCATACAAATTCATCTGTCCCTACCTTTTTCCCCTTTTATTTGAGGTCTTTCTCCAGTTGCACTGCTAGTTGGTGCTTGGTAGCAATCCCTCGGCACCAGGGAGGCCCATCCCAGGGAGTCATGTCCCATGCTGGGGGGAAGGTAATGTCTTATATGCTGAGTTTGGCCTAGAGAGAGGCCACACCTGAGCAACAAGGAGGCTCTCATGAGGCAACTCTTAGGCACCCCACAACACTAGGCCAAGTTTCAATTTCAAGAGCAATGGCTCAAAAGCATAGTCATCAATATCAAGGGCCAATCAATGGACCATCCTCCCCCACCAGTCACCGCCCTGCACTTGGGGGACTATTGCTGCTCCATTAGAGAACGTGGTAGAGCTCTCCAGGATGTGAACTCAACATTCTCTTGGTTATTGTATGAATATTCACCCACCGTGACAATGCCCTGTGAACACCTGAACACATTTCTATACCCTATATGCATGCCCAGGTGAACTTCCACCCATGCATCCCCCATCACCAACACCCCAAGAGGTATCACTTTGATTACATTATAATTAGGACTTTGGGCCACATCAGTAAGGGCATTGAGTCCCCGCCCTTTGGTGTGAGGAGACTCAGAGAAAAGACATGGCAAAGGACAGAGTTGGGAGTTTTGAGCTGGAGCTTGGGAAGTGAACACACAGGAGAACACAGAGGAATAGACACAGCAGAAGCCCTGGGGAGAGAGACAGAGATGTTCACCTGATAGCCTACAGCTGGCTTTGCAGAGAGAGCACAGCAGCTCAGTCTGGAGGGAAATGGAGCCATGGGAAGAGAGGAACCCAAGAAGCCTGAACTCTTGGCAGACATTGGCAGTCAATTTGCCCCAACACATGGCAATAGACTTTGGTGAGGGAAACAGCTTATGCTCTATGGCTTGGTAACTGTAAGCTTCTACCCTAAATAAATACCCTTTATAAAAGCCAACAGATTTCTGGTATTTTGCACCAGCACCCCTTTGGCTGACTAATACAGGTATTATACTTTTTCATTTGCTATAAATTATAAATTTATGCTATAAATGTTCCACAGAATTCTCAGGAGTGTTTTAAAATTTAATTTCAAGTTATTTTCATGTATACCAATATGGTTTATGTTTTTAGATAACAAATTTGTTAAATTAAAAGGATTTACAGTGATTAGAAGTGAAATATTTTCCAATTCAGCCAGAAGATTCTGGACAACTGCCCTGTAAACATCAATCCTGTATTTCAAGCAAGAAATTATTCACATTCTGTACTAGTTTAGTAATAGCTTTTTCCAAGAAATATACTACAAATCAATGTATTTATCTTCAAGAAAAACCAACTAAAAATACCTTCCAAGGATTTTTTAGTGCCTATCCCAAAACTTAATCAAGATAAGCAGTCAGGTCAAAAGTACATTATTTTAATTACAACTTGAAGGTATGGCTCACTTTACAATCCTCTTCTCATAAAGACTAAGCTCTCTTTAACTGTTTCAGTAACTTTAAAAAAGATATTTTTATACTCTACTCACTAGTCTAAAAACATTCTATCAGGTTGATTGCTCAGTAAAAATGACATGTTTTTAAATAGTGCCATATTGGTGGTATAATCAGGTTTTTAATTTTTATGGTGCTGTTGATGTTTGCGCAAATAGAGTTTGCCAAGTGATTCTATCTTTGCTCATTTCAGATAGGAGAAATGTACATAGTTTTTCACCTCTTGAATCTGATATGAGTTGTAAATTGCCCTGTTGGGGACTGAATCATGGAGACCCCACAAAAGATATGTTCATATCTTAATCTTAATTGGTGTTTCTGTGGGTGTGAACCTATTTGTAAATTGGACCTTTGAAAGTGTTATTAAACTATAGCCAAATTAAATGAGGGTGGGTCTTAATCCATATGACTAGAGGCCCTATAAATTCAGGAAATTCAGATGCAGTCAGTCAATAGGTGCCATAAGTCAGAAGAAGCCACGGGAAGAGACCGAAAAGATGGAGGACTGCAATCACCAGAATGCTACAGACTGCAGGAGAAAGCACAGCCTTGCTGATGTGTTGATTTCAGACTTCTAGCCTTCCAAATGGTGAGACAATAAATTCTTGTTTAAGCTAACCCATTGTGTGGTATTTGTCATAGCAGCTCTGGCAAAGCAGACGTGCCCAAAGCACCTGCAGAATGAACTTCTTTCCTCACAAGACTCATGCTTAATTAGATTCTAGACAGGGGCAGTGTCTAGATGGCAACAATGGCTGAGGAATAATGGGGTTCATTTATTAAGTGATTCATGTCGAATACATTTATTTGTGTCTACATTAGGAAAATAATATTTGTCTAATGTAGGTTGGCTAGTGTTTGAAAATAGTGCACTATAGAACAGGAAATTAAATGGTATTGGTTTAAATGGGACTTTATTAAACACACAAAACAAATTCATAATAGTATTTTTTGGATAAACAGTAGATTGGTACAAACCTTAGTAGAGGATTTGGGAATATTCCTATTTTAAACTCACTTTTATTCTCACTTTATTCAACAACATATTTAAAATTTATTCCTATTAAACATTTACTAAGAGTCTACTTTTTCCTCCCCAAACATTAATGACTACATTTTAAATTACAGTTCCATACTTAGAATATTTCACAAAACATTAACTACCTTCACTATATGTTATACACCGATATTTTCAATCCTATTCTATATCATTTAAAAAATTCTGGTAGTGACACACTAAATTGATTTCACAATTCACCAAGAGGATACGACCTACAGTTTGAAAAACACTGACTTGGTCCAACCAGTGAAGAAGCTAATGTATGAGGAAATTGATGTATTAAATTCATAAGTGAGTGACAATTCATTTGCATAATTCTGTGCAAGTCGATAGCTGGGCCTAGACTATTAACTTTTCTGTACGTGAATTATTTTTCTGTTTTAGTCTAAGTCATTTTTGCTTGATTTTCTCCCCTTATTTCTCAGGCCCTTCCATTTACTTCAGCGTTACATTTTTCCCCCACTCATGCCTTTGAATTTGACACTGGTTGTGTGGACAGCATGTATGTGAAAATTACTAAGTGAATCGATACCTTCAATTACCAAGCCTAATGAAGATTCAGAATTGTAGACCAATACTACTGCCAGGAGTAAAAGGGAAAAGCTATATAAATCAAGAAAGAGAATGAAGAAATTCAAACAGGAGAACTCCCTTAGTGCATTATATATCAGTAGATAAGAACAAACTTTGGTTGGCAAATGTTTATTGAGCATCTGCCCTGTGCTGGTCATTATACTTTTTATATCACCTATTGTTTTCTTCCTTATATTTAGGTACATGCCTTATCTTTACTATCAGACTATAAACAACTTGAGGACAGAATCTATGCATAATTTGTCTTTGAATCTCCCATAGACTCTAGCACATTATCTGAGATCAATAAATACTTGATTATTAGAGATCATTAAGTATTTGCTGAAAGAACTGCTATGGTTCTCAAACCCCTTTTTCTTAGCATCATATCGAAGAACACATCATTCCGAATACCTGTTGTCTGTGGAACTCATCACTGTCTCCCCACCCTGCCCATCAAACAAATAATAGTAGGTGTGAATATTCTCCCTGTCCTGATTTTGTGATAATCAGGGTAGGCTAAACATTTGCTATTAGAAACCATGCGTGTGTCCCCAGACCTAGTTTTTCTCCTGAGGTCTGGTTTTTAGAATGCTGGTGATAAACTAAGCCTGATTTATTATATGACCATCCTGTATGGGAAATGACTGTAACTCTAGTATCTTTGGTAAACCTTAAGAGATATAGCAGGGGGACGGATGTGGCTTAAATGGTTGGGTGTCCGTCTCCCATATGAAGGGACCTGGGTTTGATCCCCAGGACCTCCCGGTAAAAATAAAAAAAAGAAAAATATAGAAGGTACGCGGGCCGCCAGGCCCTGTGAGTGGGTGAGCCCCCCAGGCCCCATGCGTGGGTGCGCTGTCAGGCCCCATGAGCCATGCAAGATGATGACGTAACAGGAGAGTGACACAAAGGAGAGCCAAGACGAGATGCGCCGAGAAACCAGGAACTAAGGTGATGCAGGCAGTAGGACGCCTCTCTCCCACATCGGAGCTTTCGAGGATCAAATTCAAGGGAAGACAGAAGGATGAGCAGAGAGGGCAGGAAACAGACACAGAGAGTTGCCCAGCAAATGGACACAAAAACAGCAAAAATGGGGGGGAGGGGGTAAAAATGGATAAAAGTAAATAAATAAATAAATCCTTAAAAAAAAAAAGTATAGGGGAGTAAGATATGGACTATTGTTAGTAGTAATACTTTGACGATGCTCTTTCATAATTTGTTAACAAATGTTTCACAACAATGCAAAGTATTTGTGGTGGGGTGATGTGTGGGAGTCCTTTATGATGTTACGCATGTTTGTTTTGTAAGTTGACAATGTTTATGAACACTTATTGTTTATGTACGTTCATGTATGAATGATATACTTCAATAAATTGTTAAAAAAAAAAAAGAGTATTTTCAACCAGTGGTTGTATAAAATTGGTCACATGTTTTTGAAAGGTGAAACAGCAGAGCAGCTAAATTGGTGCCTGAAATGGCAGCACTCAATCCAGTATGCTAACAGATAAAACTACCAAATATGTAATAAATGTAATTATCAAGTAAATATTTATTGAGAGGCTACTCCTGGACAGGAATTGTGATAGGTGCTAGAACTACACTGATGAGCAAGAAAGAATCTTGCCCTCATGGAGATTTTAGCCTCTGGGAAAGACAAACAATTAAATAAACATTAACAAGAAAATGTGCTAAGTGCAAAGATAGGAGAAATACCTAGTAGAGGCAGTTAACCCAGATATGTGAAGAGGCAGGGGTGTGAGTAGAGGCTCAAAGAGGTCTTCTGAGACCTGAAGAATAAGGGAAGGCTAGACAAGCAAGACAAAGGAGAAGTCTAGGCAGAGAGTTGGTAGATAATGACATCCTTATTTTAAAAAGATTTTTCTGGAAAGCTGATTATATAATTCACAGAACTTTTTATCTGTTATTGACAGACAACTCATAATTCCTGGACCCGGACCTAACTCATGAACTAGACTCTTGAACTGGTCATTAACAAATCTTATAATGCCATAAAATTGCCTCAGAACATAAAGTAACAGGAGATCATTTTTCTTCCTATTATTTTCTACTAAAAGTGTTAAACACATAGGTACACAATGGATCATACATGTAAAATAAAAAATTTCTTCAGTGGTGGGGTGCTAATTTATAATTCTAACTACTGACTATGACATCAGTAGTATCTCACACCAAATGGAATTCAATTAATCTATTTCAATAAGGAGGACTCTCCCAATAAAATCACCAGGAAAAAAAATCACCAGATTCATTAACCCAACAATTAATTTATAGCTGTAATAAACAAACTCTGGTTTGGACAATTATTTTAAAGCTTTAATGTTATGCTTTTATTATGGCTGATTCTCCTTACATAACCACACACACACATAAGGAAATAAAAGAGGAAAGTTGCATGAAAATAAGTATAGGTTACTTAGAAAAGATAAAGATCTGGTTAATTATCAAGAAGTAAATTTATTTTCAGGTGAGTGACAGTTTTGTTTTTAATTATTTATCCTCATTTCACCTTAATTAAAAGGTGCAATGGCACCAGGAGGAGCTTTTTTATAAACTCACAGAGCTATTATGCTTTACAGAGGTTTGCCTTGTTGTACCTCTGGGAGTTGGCTTGTACTTCTCTAAACTTCACATACAATTAAATGTTCTCAGTAGGTACAGCTTTATTTACAGTTGAATAGAGTTCCAGGAAACCCCATTAGGAGTTTCACTATTTACTCTACACCAATAGCAGCAGCTGGTACATTTTTGGCCATGGTTAGCACTCCTATCATATATAACCAACCAGCTTTTCCCCTCTTAATTTGATTTCTCACAACCATACAAGCCAAATTTTTAATTTAAAAAATATTTGATCATATATTAAATTCCTACTTCATAATGTTGTACTTTTTTTTTTTTCCCCCTGAGTTTCCTTATGTTTTACTCTTGCATGTAAGCTTATCATACTTGTTTCTTTTTCCTATTAAGGGTATTTGATAATTTTATGGACTACATGTTCATGGAGGATTTGGATCACAGAAGGGTTACAATGGGTACTGCAGGGGATTATTGGTGGGGGGTGTCTGGGAGGGGGGTTTCATGGGAATTAGTTCAACCGAATACACATGAAAGATATACAAAATCGTTCAAAAGATCAAAAGATGGGGCATGGTCACGATGGGTGGGCAGTCACACAATAAATGAGGGAATCTGAATTCCTAGCCTGGAGAGCTCAGCAAAAGTCTCCAAGGGAGCAGCAATAGTCCTCTGAGTGCAGGGACAGTGTCTGTCAAAAGAGGATGACCCACTGATGTGTTCTTTTATTGAAGACTACCCTTGTGAGTCTTTGCTCTTGTAACTGAGACTTAGCCTGCAGTTGTGGGGTGCCTAAGGGTTGCCACCTGGGAGCCTCCTTGTTGCTCAAATGTGGCCTCTCTCTAAGCCAAACTCAGCATATGATTGCATTACCTTCCCCCCAACGTGGGACATGACTCCCGGGGATGAGCCTCCCTGGCAACGAGGGATTAATACCAAGTGCCAACTGGCAACACAACTGGAAAAAGACCTGGAATTAAAGGGGGAAAAGGTAAAGACAAATGAGTTCAAGGGGCTGAGACTTCAAAGAGAGTCGGGAGGTCATCTCAGAGGTAACTCTTACGCACACCTCAGTAGGAGCTCATAGAACATCTAAGTGCCTATCACCCCACACAGAGGGGCTCCTGAGAACTCTGGGGATACCCAGGTCCTATATAAGTGGGGATAGACCCAGAGACTGATGCCTTATCAGTGGGCTCTATTTTGGAATCTGTGCTCCTGAGAGTGACAGAATTGGACTCAAATAAGTCCTCCCTGCACATGGTTCATCAGTCCCTTCTATTCAAACCTAAATGTGATGCTGAAGTTTTTAGGTATACTTCCAGAGACTGGAGCCTCTGGCCTATCTATGTGCCAGGTGTGCATGGAATCTCGGTGGAGCTGCAACTCCTACCCTACAGCTCAATGGACTCATCCAAGTCACCTGGTGAGGAGACAACGATGGGCAATGGCTATCCCAGGGAATGGAGAGGGCCTGAATCTGCAGGCAGGATCATCCCACCCACCATATCCATGGGATATAAGCCCTCTCTCACTTGGAGTTGGAGTGGACATCACCATCCCAGTCCCCTCAGGGTTGGGGGAAAAACTATGGACTAGAGTGGACTTGATGGTATTCCGTTGTTCACATATGGTGATTCTAACAATGGAAGAAATTATAACAATGAGGTGGAACCAGTGGCCACTAGACACTTTTGGGGCAGGGAGGGGACGAGCAGTTGAAATACAGGGGCTTCTTTGGGATTTTGAGGTTGTCCTGAGTACCTTTGTGGCAACAGATGTAGGCCATTTTAAATCAGCACACACCACTCAGAACTGTGTGGGAGAGAGTGTTGTCTACGGTGTGAACTGTGGTCTATGGTTGGTGGCAAGGCCCCAGGATGTGTAAGTCCATTGAGGGTGGTGGGCCACACTTGTGGGAGATGTTTGTGGGGGATGTGGTGGGAGGTGTGGGAGGTGGGCAACATGGGAATCCCAGTGGGTTCCGTGTAATATTTTGGGTATCTAAGCACCTCTTAAAATATATTTATATATATATACATAACATTTTTGTAAGAAAATGCACATATATGCATATATATTTATATATCATTTTGCAAATGTTGGTATGTATTGTGAAAATTTTGATTTTTACCCACAATAAAAAAAAAAAAAAAAAAAAAAAAAGTTCTGAGAGAAAATGTTTGACAACCATTGCATCAGCATATAAAGC
>JAKSZT010053792.1:8869225-8914670 GCA_026826555.1 Tolypeutes matacus
GGTATCATGGGCCCTGGGGGGCTGGGGGGAAGGGAACAGTCAAGATCTAATGGGGTGTTTGGTGGTCATGGGGAAGGTTTTTCATTACCTTACAGTAATGGACACAGGACATGGTAAATATCATCAAAATTATTAAACTGTATCATCTAAATTGTAAACTATTCTGTAAATCATTGACAATGTTTAGTTGCTATATTTTGCTATCTGTATAACAGTTATAACAATGCTAACATTAAAAAAAAAAAGGGTGGTGGTTAATATGGGGTGGGGAAAGGGTTTGGTATCTGGGAGTCTCCAGCACTCCGTATGTGACTTTGCTGTGACCTAAAACTTCTTTGAAAATCAAATGAAAAATTGGGAGACAATGGGGATTGAGAGGGGGAAGGTGTCACGGCACACCAGACATCCGATAACACAGTGATAAAAGGAAGGAAAGAAAAAAAAAAGAGAAAGGAAAAAAAAATGAATATATATATATATATTTTAAAGGCATTTCCTTTGCCTTTTTGCCCATTTTTTGAATGTCCCAATCCGCTAATTATATTTTATATTGTTTTGTTTTTTATTTGTTTTTTTTCCTTCTCTCTTTTTTTTCCCCTGAGTTTCCTTATAATGTTGTATTTTTAAAGTATGAAGTTTACCCCCAAAAATCTCAAAAATAATTTTCAAGTACATCATCTCAACTAGTACTATATAAACTACCTCCATCTTTAATCTTACACTGCTGAAAACTGAGCATTTCTGTCTAACTTTCCTATCTTTAGTTACAAGCTAACAAAAATGACTAAGCTGCCAATGACCCACCCAAGTACAGTTAATTCAAGATTTCAACTCCCATTCCAGAATTAGAATATTTACAATACCTGCTGCTTCAAACACTGGAACTTTCTGGTTCTATCAGTTTCATCACCTTCCTTGGCTAGAAAGTTCCAATATCTTTTTCTTTTTTTTTTTCAATTTCTAGTTAACAAACAAACCAATAATCTGTTTTCAATTAAGTGAACAAAATCAGTGAAATCATACTGAGCGTCTGCTAGGTAGAGCACAGCTGTGGGGTTGCTACAGCAACTCCTGTACACTGACCATCGAATGCCCCTGTACAGGAAGGAAATCTTTTGCTCCACCCCCTGAGGAGTCAAAGGCTCTGGCAAGCAGGCAGTATAAGAGCAGAGACCTTTTTAATTTAGTAACTGTGGAGCAACAAGACACCATTCTTTGTCTCTCAGTAATAAATGTCATCCCAACAACCAAAACAAATTTCACACCGAGGAGCTGTGTGTGATTAAATATGTCTGCACCATGGCCTCCCACTAGAAACCTGAGCTAGGGAGGAAACCAAAGCGATTTCCTTCCAGGCACATAGAAAAAGAAAGAATTAAAAAAATCAAGTCAACTAGAATGTTCCTGTTTTTATGAATTCCACTAGGCTTTTGCTTTCAGGCTTTAACACAAGCAAACTGAGGTTCTACAACAATATTTTACCCCAGTCAGATTCAACAAACTTTTATTGAGTTTTTACTTAGCCCTTTTGCTAGGTGGTTTGTCATGTTATTTCATTTACTCCTCACAACAATCCTGTGAGGTAGGTATTCATATTATCCCCAGTTTACAGATGAGCCAAAGCTCAAAAAAGTTATTTGTCCAAACTACTAAATGGCAGGGTCATATTTGAAACCAAATTTCCTAACTCTTAAGTCTTGTGGTGGTGTTTTGTTTTTTTTTGCCTACCACACCACACTGATTTTGCAAGAAAATTCTTAATTCTTAATTGAAATATTCAAGCATTCCTAAAATGACTTTAAACTTTTTAATGGTAATTTGTTTTAGCCATAAATTTTCACAAGTAATGACTTCATTACTGATTAAATATATTTATCCACCTTTCTAACTGCAAGAAAAACAAAGCCACAGAAAGATGGAGCTGCATTATGGTCCTGGTAGATTTTTTCTAAGTTTATATTAGAACTCACATTCTTAGAAAAGTAGATAAGGTAAAGTAGAAAAGCAGGTAAGGTAATGAAACTGAGTTGAGATGAAGCACTCTATGGAACATCTCTAGAGTTTGAAGGAACTAACAGGGGGAAGGAGAGTGAAAACATGTGAAGGACAATGTACTAATTAAACCAAAGGGAGAGAAACTCTTTATCTCTGTCATTAATTCTTTTCAAGTACAATTCCAAGAATCGATTTGATCATTTTCAATGGCCTCCCACTTCCAGGTATGGAAAGGTCTTCTGACATAGTACCTCTTTTCATAATTGAATGAAGTGCAATTTTTCTCCTTTCCTTAAGGTCCACATTTACCCCCATTCTCCTATACACACATTTTGGTATTTTCTAGAAGAGAGAAAAAGACTAACTTTTAAAATTTGCTTTTTCTAGCTCTCTAGGATCCTGATCTAAAAATTCTCTCCTACTTATAGTTTGAACATTCCTCTAGCTATGGGTTCAGAGGATTCTGTAAAGATGTACCATTCCAACTCTGTCCCTTTGGAATCTCCATCTCTTAAACTGCTATCTTATACTCTGAGTTACTACCTTCTATTATACCTTTCTGGTCTGTCCTCTATTTCTACTTTGCTTGATGACTCCAATTATTTAGTTGCCCCAGAGGATTTGAGTGAGAAACCAAAAGAGATCAGAAGAATAGTACTAGTTTCGATGAGGTGCTGGCAAGATAGGTGAAATATGAATTTACTATAAAGCATATATACACAAAGAAATCTATTCTGACATCACTTTAAAAGTAAAAAAAAAAAAAAAAAAAAAAAGTAAAATTGTACCATATTTCCCTGACTCCTTATTGGATGAGGTAATGAAATGCCCAATTTCATCCTCCTATACTTTCTTATTAGAAATGTCGGTTTTATGGGCCCTGGATGATCACATTCTCAATTTATACTGATGAATGTTTAATGCACAGAATATAAGTCAGTAAAAGTTGCAGTTACAAAGGAGTAAGAAAAAATAGATCACTGGTGTTAATAAAACTAGACTTTTAAAAAAGAATGGGCGGGGGGGACGGATATGGCTCAAAAGGTTCGGCGTCCGTCTACCATATGGAGAGACCGGGGTTCGATCCCCAGTACCTCCCGGTAAAAAAAAAAAAAAAAAAAAAAGAATGGGGGGAGGCAGATGTGGCTCAAGGGATTGAGCTGCCCCCTAAACCACATGGGAGGTCCCTGGTTCGGTTCCAGGTGCCTCCTAAAGAGCTGGCGTGATGTGCAGGAGCAGCAAGCTGACGCAACAAGAAAAACACAATGAGAGACACAACAAAGCAGGGAACGGAGGTGGTTCAAGTGATTAGGTGCCTCCCTCCCATATTGGAGGTCCCGGGTTTGGTTCCCGGTGCCTCCTAAAGAAACAAAAAAGACGAATAGACCCAGCAAGTGCAAACAACAAAGGGGTGGGGAGAAAAGAAAAGAAAAAAAAAGAATGGGAATAGACGAAAGGTTTGCAGTTGAGTTATAATATTGTCTTCTAAAAATTAAGTAATTAGGGGTTCCTATTTATAATGATCATATACAAATTTGGGTTAACAACTTTTTCACAAATCTGTAGAACTATTAAACTTTTCCCTTTCCAAAACGGGAAAAAACCCACTTCATAGCTCTCAAACACGATAGGGAAGAAACACTGGGGAAGTTAGAAGACCTTTCCATACTCTGCTCATTTTACACTGATCCTTAAGGTTACAAGCCTACCAACAGAAAAAGTGGAATGGTACTTGTACCTTAAATTTAACTCGTTTCAATATTGTCAAACCAATACAATTTCTTAGACTTAGCTTAAGATATCAGCAAAGTGAAAAATGTTTCTAAAACATGATGAAATTAGGCATTTAAATCAATAAGTAAAACAAAGAGCAATCATTTATTATTTGGGACTCAGGTTATTAGGCATTAATTTTAAAATACTACAACTTCACATTTTATAAAGGCTAGAAACATAATTCAAATTTTCATAAAGATATATTCAATTAAAAGCACTTTGGACAATTCAAGATCTCATTGACATAGTTCATTTAAGGTGACAGTTCTGCTATTGTATTACTGTTCCCACATGATATCATCTTTTCTCAATTTCATTAGCAGATTATGGACTTGGGTTGGATGAAGGTTGCTGTTTTTCTGTAGAGGGTTAGTCTCATGCAAACATTTTCTGGGGCTATTTTTTATATTCTTTGATCTTTTAGGGTTGCTATCTTCTTGCCGAATACCTGAAGCTTCACTCATCCTTAAGTTTTGAACTTTGTGCTGCAGTTTACGGACCTGGAGAGAAAAAAATCTAAAATTTTAGTCAAAACATACTAAAAATATATACTCAAATAGATGGATTGGATTGATGACTTAAAGATTATATGAAACTAAATAGTTCAATTTATTGAATACCTATTATATGCCTAACTGTTGAAATACAATGACTTAAACAGTCTCTGCTCTCAAGGAGTTCACTGCCCTTGTTAGTGAAGGAAAAGCATAAACATGACAACTAGAGAATAATTTAAACCAGGATAGCTTTGAGTAGGACAAAAGTGTGTATCTGAGAAGGCCAAAGTAGGACAGAATCAATGTGGGCTGGAGAAGTTGAGGGGAAAGTTGCATGAAACATATGAAATGGGTAAAATCTGGAGAGCAGAGAGGAGAGAGAAGGATCTTTCAGGTGAGATTAACAGCACAGCAAAGGATCAGTGCTAGGAATCAGCATCAAGTTTACAGAGTCAATTATACACTCAAATACGCACACATATTTATTTAACTTAAAAGTATTCCTGAACTTAAAGTATTATTGAATATCAGTAAAAAAAAAAGGCAAGGGAATAACCTTATCTCCTTGAGGAGCATCTAGTAATAGATAGATAGAATTAAACAAAACAAAACCCACTAACTCATTAAACTCATTTACCCACAGTCTAACCCATTAACCCATTACTTAATCACTTTGCATAGACCTCTGGGAAAGGCCTAATTTGTACAGCTGATGATTTTGGGTAAGTATCTAGGGTTCTATTACCTAAGAGGCAATTTTTTAGAACAGATATTAATTCATCATGATAAAATGCTTGAAAATTTATACTGCCATAGTTATTAGCATACAATACAAAATACAATCTAGGTGCAGACTGTCTCAGTTTTAAAAATATGATTATTCTTGTATTCAAGTTTCTTCTGTGA
Source organism: Tolypeutes matacus (assembly GCA_026826555.1). NCBI lineage: Eukaryota > Metazoa > Chordata > Mammalia > Cingulata > Chlamyphoridae > Tolypeutes > Tolypeutes matacus. Next base: position 8,874,400 of record JAKSZT010053792.1, read on the forward strand.
AATTCTAAGAAAGTGTAAAAATTGTATAATTTTCACGCAAATCTCCTATATAAAAATAAATTACTTTACTGTAGCCTTAAAATCTAGTAAAGTGAAAATATTTGCTTTAAAATGTTCTCAGACTGAGAACTCTACATCTGAGAGTCTCTTATTTATGTATTGGTCATAAGAAAAATAAAGGCAGTAAAATTCTGTAATCTTTATTAACTTTCCTGTAAGAAAAGGGTAGGCTTATTTGTGAAGTTAATATATCAAGAACTTATATAAATGCTAATTATAGGCATAGGTGGTTAGTTACATTATGTGACTAGAGTGTTCCTGGAAAGGCTCCCTCTGCCTTCTGCCCCAGCAATGTAATAGTGTCAACAATTCAATGACTGTAGCATCGTTATCTTCGAAAAAAATTTTATAAACCATGATTCTTCTGTTAAAATATTAAAACTGTTAAGCCATTCTTAGTTAATAAGACTTCACATATGAATATAAAGTCCCCCTCACTACCCCTACCCTATTCACTAAAGCTAACTGATTGCAGGTCCCTAGGGAATGGAATACAGCACAACTATTTTGGAAAAGGGGGAATAATAGTTTTAGGATTGAGTTACTGCTTGAGGAGCCAAGTTTACATGCAGTGTTGACCTGCTGGCATACGGGGCATCATATTAAGGCATTAAAAGGAGGGGAGGATATGGAAAAAAATGCTAAAAGGGTAAATGGGATGGCTGCAAAGGAAGCCTCACAATTTTCCCAAAGCCATCTCTCAATACATAACTAAGCTTTCTTGCTCATTTTTAAATTTATATTATCTTGAAGAGTTATATATGAACCCCATGTTATTCCAATGAGGCAGATGGCTCTATTCTATAACAGATCTAAGTGACTCCTGTCTATAATCTTTTCACTAAGCTACAAATACAGACCTCAAATTTGGAAGGTCATATAGAAATATAACACTGAATTCATAAATATCATCTTTTATTAAAATCTTTTACTAAAACCTTACACTGTCTTGATGCTTCTTCAATTTGGAAATTTGTTCTTCTTTAATTTCCATTTTCTTGACTAAACGCTCTAATTCACATTCTATATCTTCACAGATTGAACGGCTCTCAGTTTCCTTCATTTGATTTGATATTTCTTGATGCTCCCTATTAAAGAAAGCAAACACCAAGCATTGTGATAATTTTTTACCATATTAAATAATTTTATGTTCAAACATAAACTTTAGTTCTGAGTTAAATATTAAGCTTCAAAGGCAGTCTCTTTCTTTAGGGTTGTCTAACTAAGTCTATGGTAAATATAACCAGGCTCTAGTGATTTGAAGATTAGATACATTTAGAAATAACGTAGAATTAGGTCCTTATACAATCTTTTTTTAAAGAATTCTTGGTGTCCTTAGCTAAACATAGTAAAATGTTCTGATGTCTTTAGCTAGAGGTATTAAAGGGTTCTCTTTAATTAAAAAAAAAAACACTTTATTTTTAGAGAAGTTTTAGATTACAGAAAAGTTATATTGAAAGTATAGGAGATTCCCATATAACCCCACCCCCCAATTCCCCCTATTAGTAACATCGTATGTTAATGTGGTACATTTGTTACAATTGATGAAACAATACTGAAGCTTTGCTACTAGCCAAGGTCTATAGCTTTCATTGTGTTTGGCACTTTGGATCATACAGTTTATAGGTTTTGACAAAATGTATAATAGCCTGTATCCATCATTGCAAACATTGTGCAGAATAATTCCAAAGCTCTAAAAATACCCTATGTTCCACCTATTCTTCCCTCCCTCTCCCCTCAGAACCTTTGGTAACCACTATCTTTACATCAATGTTGCAAGTTCTTCCATTACTAATACTAATAGTTTGGTCTGTGGTTGCATTCCCCATTATATTTGTTCATTCCTCAATTCTGAGGCTTTTGGGATGATGTTGCCCACCCTGCTTTGGATTGGGAAGGTCTTAGATCTTATGAGGCAGATGGAAGGAACTGTTTTGCTTGCAGTTGCAGACACTCTCTGTTTTTTAGGATGGGCATTGTCCATCATCATCATATTGTTGATTGTCCAGGGCAAGTCTGATGAACTAGAGGGTATGTATTGGCCACAGCTCTGCTGCGATTCAGGGCTCAATTGGTATATGAACAGACCAAAAATTTAAGTCTCTGGGACATATATTTAATGGGTATAGTGCTATTATAGGCTCAAATAAAAGGGGTAGAAGAATCATGAGTAGGGAAATTATAAATGAGTCTAATTCTGCTATATATATAAAGCTATATATAATCTGCTATATAGATTTACATATATTCCAGGATAAGGCCCACTGATGGGGTGCTGATTTCATGAGGCTGTGTGCCTTGCCTATAGTGTCCAGACATTTCTAGAGCCCTTGGGAATACCCCTGCTCTTTGAAGTTTAGTTTTCTGTGGCAGTTAGTGAGATCTGCCTGAGATGTGCCTAAGCATAACCTCTGAGATGACTTCCCAGTCACTCTGAAATCTCTTAGATGTAAAAAAACTTTTTGAATTCAATGCTTCCCCCTTTTGGTCAAGGTCTTTTTCCAAATGCATCAATGGTTAACGCTTGGTAGTAATTCCACGGTGCCAGGGAGGCTCATCCTTGGGAGTCATGTCCCGTATCAGGGGGAAGGTAGTGAGTTTATTTGCTGAATTTGGTTTGTAGATAGGCCACATTTGAGTAACAAGGAGGTTTTCATGAGGTACTCTTAGGCATTAGTTGCCTAAGACTAAGTTACACTTTTACAAGAATAAGGTTCATAAGTAGAAGCATTAATATCAACAGCTTGGTATATTGGTTTTTCTTTTATTAAGCACTGCCTATATACTCCAGAGATTTTAGTCACTCTATTTGAAAAAGCAGCAGGACTCCCCAGGATGGGAGTTTAGTATTTTGTTGGTTACTGTGTGGGTCTCTACCCACTGAGAAAACACCCTATGACAACATAAATACATCTATTTTCCATAGCAGCATGCCCCAGGTGAATCCTTCCCCATGCATTCCCCTACCACCAACCTCCTGCACCAGTGACACTCCCCTGCCATAGATCTTGCTACAACATTCCTATAATTTTATTCTTACAGTCTTTGGCTTCCTCCAAATTCATCAAGCCACACATTCACCTGTTCCTTCATCCAGCCCTCCCCTGAGTTCAGGGATTACCCAACCCTCTCCCCTTCCCACTCCCACTCCAGAACCGTCGACCCCTTCATATCGCTGCACCACCTTCACCCCTGTCCTTTCCCAAACTGCCACCATCCACCTTATCATAGATTCTGCCCAGAGTGAGCATCGGCTCACTGCTCTACTCCCTTTCTATCTCCTAGTAACCTATCTTCTAGATTCTATCTCTTTGAGTCTGGTCAATTCCTTAGTTCATATCAGTGAGACCATGCAATATTTCTCCTTTAGTGACTAGCTTACTTCACTCAAAATAAGGTCTTCGAGGTTCATCCATGTTGTCATATGTGTCAATACATCATTCCTTCTTATAGCTGAGTAATATTCCATTGTATGTATATGCCACATTTTGCTTATTCATTCATCTATTGTTGGATACTTGGGTTGCTTCCAACTTTTGGCAATTGTGAATAATGCCGCGATCAGCACTGGTGTGCATATATCTGTTTGTGTCCCTGCTTTCAATTCTTTTGGGCATATTCCTAATAGTGGGATTGCCAGATCATATGACAATTCTATAATTAGTTTCCTGAGGAACTGCCAAACTGCCCTTCATAGTGGCTGTACCATTCTACATTCCCACCAGAATCCACATCCTCTCCAACACTTGAAAAAAAAATTTTTTTTTAAATAGCAGCCAATCTAGTAGGTGCTAAGATGTTATATCGTTGTAATTTTGATTTGCATTTCCCTAATAGCTAGTGATGTTGAGCATCTTTTCATGTGTTTTTTAACCATTTGTATTTCCTCTTTTGAAAAGTGTCTATTCAAATCTCTTGCCCATTTTTCAAAAGGGTTGTTTTGTCTTTTTATTATTGAGATGAAAGATTTCTTTTTATATGCTGGACATTAGACCCTGTATTAGTCTGCCAAAGGGCTGCTGATGCAAAGTGCCAGAAATCTGTTGGCTTTTAGAAAGGGTATTTATTTGGGGTAAAAGCTTACAGTTACAAGGCTGTAAAAAGTCCAACTCAAGGTTGCTTTCTCACCAAAATCAGTTGCCACGTGTTAAAGCAAAATGGTTGCTGCTCTCTGCCTGGTCTCTGCCTTCCTCTTTGGGCTACCTCTTCCTCTTGAGGCTTCACTGCTTTTCTTCTTCCCAGTTTTAGCTGCAGGCTGGCATAGGGCTTCCTATGCCAGTCTCCACTGCCAGTCTCTGCTGCCCTTCCCAATCTCAGCAGTAAGCTATCAGGCAAAATGACATCTCTCTACGGCTTCAGCTATTTGAGTCATCTTTCTGTTACATGGCCAGATAAAAAATGACAGAGCTCTCTCTCCTGTTTGTCTGTTTGTGAGAGTGTCGTTTATATCAGATCCACCAAGGGGGTGGGGACTCAACCTGAGTCAATCTTTACTGATGTGGTCAAATAAAAGAGCCCTGAAAGCAATCTTAACAGGTAATCTAGGGGAGCAGATGTGTAGCTTGAGTGGTTGAGCCCTCCTTTCCACATACGAGCTCTCAGGTTTGATCCTCAGTACCTCCTAAAAAAACAAAACAACAAAAAAACAACAAAAAACAAAACAAGCAAACAAATAAAAAAATCAACTCTCACTGGGGAGGGGATGGAGCTCAGTGGTTGAGCACCTGCATCCCATGTACGAGGTCCTGGGTTCAATCCCTGGTACCTCCTCAAAAAACAAAAAACATGGGGGGCGGATGTGGCTCAAATGGTTGGGCGTCCATCTGCCATATGGAGGGACCTGGGTTCGATCCCCAGGACCTCCCAGTAAAAAAAAAAAAAACAACAAAAAACAAAAAACAAACAACCTCCCCCCACCCCCAAAACCAAGTAATCTATTCAAAGACCCCAAATGAATTTAATGTAATCACAGGGTATAACACCCAGAGGAATAGATTAGTTTACAACATAATCTGTTAGTTTACAACATAATCTGTTTTTAGGAATCATAAATAATCTCAAACTGCCACAGACCCTTATCAGATAAATGGTTCCCAAATATTTTCTCCCATTGAGCAGGCTGCCTTTTCACTTTCTTGACAAACTCCTTTGAAGCACCGAAGTTTTTAATTTTGAGGAGTTCCCATTTACCTATTTTTTCTTTCGTTACTTGTGTTTTTGGTGTAAAGTTTATGAAACCATTTTTTACTATTAGCTCTCAGATGCTTCCTTATATTATCTTCTAGGAGCTTTATAGTCTTGGCTCTTATATTTAGGTCTTTGATCTAGAGTTAATTTTTGTATAGAGTGTGAGACAGTGATGTTCCTTCATTCTTTTGGATATGGATGTCCAGTTATCCCAGCACCATTTGTTGAAAAGACTTTTCTGTTCCAGTTGATTGGCCTTGGTGGCCTTGTTGAATATCAATTGACTGTATATGTGTGGGTCTATATCTGAACTCTCAATTCGGTTCCATTGGTATGTCTGATCTTGTGCCAATACCATGCAGTTTTGGCCACTGTAGCTTTATGGTATGCTTTAAAGTCAGGTAGTGTGATTCCTCCAATTTTGTTTTTCTTTTTCAAGATGTTTTTGGCTATTTGGGACCCCTTATCCTTCCAAATAAATTTGATAATTGGTTTTTCAATTTCTGTAATAAATGCTGTTGGAACTTTTATTGGGATTGCGCTGAATCTGCTAATCAATTTTGGTAGAATTGATATCTTAATGATATTTAGTGTTCCAATTCATGAACATGAAATATTTCTTCTATTTATTTAGGTCTTCTTTGATTTCTTTTGGCAATGTTGGGCAGTTTTCTGTGTACAAGTCCTTTACACCCTTAGTTAAGTTTATTCCTAGATACTTGATTCTTTTAGTTGCTATTGTAAATGGAATTTAAAAAATTTCCTTCTCAAACTGCTCATTAATATATAGAAACACTACTGGTTTTTACATGTTGATCATATATCCTGCTAATTTACTGAACTTTATCAGCTCTAGAAGCTTTGTTGTAGATTTTTCGGGACTATGTATAGGATCATGTAATCTGCAAATAGTGCAAATTTTACTTCTTTCTTTCCAATTCAGATCCCTTTTATTTCTTTTTCTAGCCTAAGTGCTCGAGCAAGTATTTCTAGTACAATGTTAAATAGGAGTAGTGACAGTGAGCATCTTTGTCTTGTTCTATATCTTAGAGGGACAGCCTTTACCATTTCATCATTGAGTATAATGTTAGCTGTGGGTTTTTTATATATGCCCTTTATTGTATTGAGGTTTCTTTCTATTCCTATCTTTTGAAGTATTTTTATCAAGAAAGGATGCTGTCTCTTGTTGAATGCCTTTTTTATGTCGATAGAGATGATCATTTGATTTTTTCCTTCGATCTGTTAATGTGGTGTAATTATTACACTGATTAATTTTCTTATGTTGAGCCATCCTTGCATACTGGGGATAAAACCCACTTGATCATGGTGTATAACATGTCTGATGTGTTGTTGGATTGATAAGCAAGTGTTTTGCTGAGAACTTTTGCATCTAAACTGATCAGGGAGATTGATTGGTCTGTATTTTTTGTTTGTTTGTTTTTTTCCCTGTGGCATCTTTATGTGGCTTGGTATTAGGGTGATGTAGGCATCATAGAATGAGTTAGATAACATTCCCTCTACTTCAATTTTCTGGAAAAGTTTGAGCAGGAATGGAATTAGATCTTTCCAGAATGCTTGGTAGAATTCACCTGTGAATCCTGGGCTTTTCCTTGGTTGGGATGTTTTTGTTTGTTTTTAGTTTCTCTTGTTTATTTATTTTTTAAAAAAGATATTTAGATTACATAAATGTTACATAAAAAAATAGGTCATAAGGTCATTCCCATGAGCCCCGCTCCCCACACCGCCCATATTTACCCACATTAACAACACTCTTCATTAGTGTGGTACATTCATTGCAATTGATGAACACATTTTGGAGCACTGCCACTAAGCATAGATTATAGTTTACATTGTAGTTTACACTCTCTCCCACACAATTCTGTAGGTATGGCAAGATATATAATGGCCTGTATCTGTCATTGCAGTGTCATTCAGGACAATTCCTAAGTCCCGAAAATGCCCCCATATTACACCTGTTTTCCTTCTCCCTGACCTCAGAACCTCCAGTGGCCACTGCCTCCACATCAATGATATAAGTTCTTCCATTGCTAGAATCACAAGTCTATAGAAGGATACCAGTAAGTCCACTCTAGTTCATAGTTCATCCCCCAATCCTGAGGATTCTGGGATGGTGATGCCCACTTCACCTCTAACTGAGAGGGTGCTTCAGTCCCATACTACTGATGGATGGGACTCTTTGCTTGCAGTTGCAGATGCTCTTGGTTCCTTGGCATGGTGGTTGCCCATCATCACCTCTGTATTAATTGTCCTGGGTGAGTCCAATGAACTGGAGAGTAGGGGTTGCAACACTGTTGAGGCTCAGGGCCCAGCTGGCGTACGGACAGTCCAAATATTCAAGTCTCTTGGACGTACACCTACCAACTCCAGCACCAACTATAGGCTCAAACAGAAGACACAGAAGAGCCATGTGTAGGGAAACCACAACTGAGTCCAATTCTGTCATACTGCAGAAGACAAACCCCAAAGTAGGGCCCACTGGGGCACCAAACTCATGATTGATCTGCCCTGACCATAGCGTCTGGATGTCTCCAGAACCCTCAGGAGCCCCACTATTTGGGGGCAGTGTCTAATTTGGGAGTCAATGAGATCCTGCTGAGACGTGCTTAAGCACAACCTCTGGAATGACCTCCCGACTCACTTTGAAGTCTCAGCCATATAAACTCATTTGTCTTTACCTTTTCCCCCTTTTGGTCAAGGTCTTTTTCCAGTTGCACTGCTAGTTGATACTTGGTAGTAATCCCTCAGTGCCAGGGAGGCTCATCCCTGGGAGTCATGTCCCATGCTGGGGGAAAGTTATTGCATTTATATGCTGAGTTTGGCTTAGAGAGAGGCCACATTTGAGCAACAAGGAGGCTCTCAGGAGGTAACACTTAGGCACCTTAGGCTAAGTTTTAAGAGTAAAGGTTCATAAGCATGGTCATCAATAGCAAGGGCCCATGGGAAGCGGCTGTGGCTCAATCAGTAGGGCTCCCGTTTACCATGTGGGAGGCCCCGGGTTCGGTTCCCGGGGCCTCCTGGTGAGGGCAAGCCCGCCCGCATGGCGTGGTTGGCTGACCCAGCGAGCGCAGGCAGCAAGGGGGGGGAGAAATGAATAAATAAATAAAATCTTTAAAAAAAAAAAAAAAATAGCAAGGGCCCATCAATGGACCACCTTCCTTCACTAGCCATTGACTCTGTACTTGGGGGTTTCTTGCTGTTCCATTAGAGAATGTGGCAGAGCTCCCCAGGATGGGAATTCAATATTCTTTCAGTTATTATTTGAATCTCCACCCACTGTGACAATGCCCCATGAACATATGAACACATTTATATACCTTATATGTATGCCCACATAACCTCCTCCCATGTATCCCCATCACTGATAACCCACACAAATGGTCCTCTCCTACCACAGTTGTAACCATTCTGTGATGCAAAACTTCTTCAAAATGAAGCAAATAAAATAGCCAAATACAAATTAATAAGAAAATGAAATAATAACGATTGTTTTAAAAATAAGAAATAAAATACAAGAAAATAAAAAAATAAAAAAAGTTTGGGATAAAAAATAATGAAAAAATATAATATATATTTTTTGACATTTTGACTTTTATCACTTTAAGATCTGTTGTCCTGTATGTACAGTGACATTTTCTTCCATTTATTCCCCCAATGTCTTACATTTTTCATTTTGTCTTCTAAGAAGTTTTAGGTCACAGCAAAGTCACGTACAGAATATAGGGGACAACCACATATCCAACATCCTCCCTTCCCCTATTAATAACATTTTATATGTGGATGGTACATTTAATACAACTGATGTACAAATATTGAAACATACCTACCAAACATGGTCAATGATTTACATAATTGTTTACATTTTGGACCACTTTTATAAATTTTGATGAATCTTAACACGGTCTGTATCCATCATTGCAAGATCATGTAGAATACTTCCATCACCCTCAAAACGCTGCCTGTTCTGTCTAGTCTATTCCTAGCCCCCCCTCCCCTCAGCACCCACAGCAACCACCAGGCTTCACTCTTTGCAGGACCAGATTCATAGTTACTTGCAACAACACTGAGGGCTTAAAACACTGGTCAGTCCTCCCCTACTGGGCACCACCTATGCTTTCAAGAGACTCCCGCCCCTCTATGTGAGAAGACAGCAGGCCTCTGGTTGGGATGTTTTTGATGACTAATTCAGTCTTACTACTTGTAATTGGTCTGTCAAGTTCTTCTATTTTTTCTTTTGTCAATATACGTTGCTCGTGAGTTTCTAGAAATTCATCCAATTCATCTAATTTGTCTACCTTATTAGCATACAATATTTCAAAGTATCCTCTTATGATACTCTATTTCTGTGGGATCAGTGGTGATAGCTCCTCTTCCATTTCTGATTTTATTTGCATCTTCCTTCTTTTTTTCTGTTAGTCTAGCTAACCAAGTAAAAAAGGGTTTGTCAATTTTATTAATCTCAAAGAAGCATCTCTTAGTTTTGTTAAATTTTCTAGTGTTTTTTAAATTCTCAGTTTCATTTAATACTGCTCTAATTTTTAGTTATTTCCTTCCTTCTTCTTGTTTTGGGATTAGTTTGCTGTTCTTTTTCTAGTTCCTCCAGGTGTGCATTTAGGTCTTTGATTTTACCTCTTTCTTCTTTTTTAATGTAGGCATTTAGGGCTATATAAATTTCCTCTCACTACTGCTTTAGCTGCATCCCATAAGTTTTGATATGTTGTGTTCTCATTTTCATTTGCCTCGAGGTAGTTACTGATTTCTCTTGCAACTTCTTCCTTGACCCACCGGTTGGTTAAGAGTATGTTGTTTAACTTCCATATATTTCTGCCTATTTTGTTTCTCAACCCCTTATTAATTTCGAGCTTCATTCCATTGTGGTCAGAGATATTGCTTTGTATAATTTCATTCTTTTAAATTTACTGAGTCTTTTTTTTTTCCCCCCTTAGGAGGCACTGGGAACTGAACCTGGGACCTCCCATGTGGGAGGTGGGTGTCCAATTGCTTGAGCTACATCTGCTCCTTGCTCATTATTTTTCTTTGCTCATTGTCTGCTTTTTTTGGTCTTCTTTACGAGGCACTGGGAACCAAACCCGGGACCTACCATGTGGGATATGGGTACTCAACCACTTGAGCCACATTCGTTCCCCTCACTGAGTCTTGTTTTGTGACCTAGCATGTGGTCTATCCTGGAGAATGATCCAAGAACACTCGGGAAGAATGTATATCCTGTTGTATATTCTGCATATGTCTATTAGGTCTAGTTCCTCTAAAGTATTATTCCAGGTCTCTGTTTCTTTACTGACCCTCTTTTGAGATGTTCTAATGGTGATAATGGTGTACTTTAGTCCCCCACTATAATTGTATTGGCAATTATTTCTCCCCTTAGTTTTGCCAGTATACTTGCCTCATGTATTTTGGGGCACCCTGTTTAGATGCATAAATATTTGTGATTGTTATTTCTTCTTGGTAGATTACCCCTTTTAAAATATATAGTGTTCTTCTTTGTCTCTTACAATGAGTTTGCATTTAAAATCTATTTTGTCTGATATTAGTATAAATATACCTGTCTTTTTTTTGGTTACTGTTTGTGTGTAAAATTGTTTTTCAACCTTTTCACTTGCAACTTATTTGTGTTTCTGGGTCTACAGTGAGTTTCTTGTAGACAGCATATAGATGGGTCATATATCCTTATCCATACTGTCAATCTGTGTCTTTTGATTGTAGAGTTTAATCCATTACCATTCATTGTTATTACTGTAAAGGCAGTACTTAGCTATTTTTCTTTTGGTTTATATATGTCATTTTAAATTATTTCTCTTTTTATCCTTTTAGTTATTCTCACTAATAATCTTCCTTTGTACTCTACTACAACCCTGTCTCTTGTTTTTCCCTTTAAACTGCAGAATTTCCTTTAGTATTTCTTGGAGGGCGGGACTCTTGTTGACAAATACTCAATTTCTGTTTATCCGTAAATATTTTGAACTCTCCTCATTTCTGAATGCCAATTTTGCTGGATACAGAGGTCTTGACTGGCAGTTTTTTTCTTTTAGCATCTTAACTATGTCATACCACTGCCTATTCGTCTCCACAGTTTCAGATGATAAATCAGCACTTAATCTTATTGAGCTTCCTTTATAGGTGATGGATCTCTTTTCTCTTGCTGCTTTCAGGATTCTCTTTGTCTTGAGTGTTTGACATTCTGATATGCATGTGTCTTGGCATAGGCCTGCTAGGAATTATTCTGTTTCGGGTGCACTGTGCTTCCTGGATATGTACATCCATGTTCCTCATAAGAGCTGGGAAATTTTTGGCCATTATTTCCTCAAACATTCCTTCTACCTCCTTTCCCTTCTCTTCTCCCTCTGGGATTCCTATAATGCATATGTTTGTGTGTTTCATGTTGTCATTCAATTCCCTGAGTCCCTGAATTTTTTCCATTTTTTGGGGGTCTATCTATTCTACTATCTGTGTGATTTCAGGTGTCCTATCTTCAACGTCACTAATTCTTTCCTCTGCCTGTTCAAATCTGCTGTTGCGTGCTTCTAGTTTATTTTATCTTTTTGGTTATTTCTTCTTTTGTTTTTAGTTGTTTTTTTCTTTTTCTTCTAGTATATTTTTAATTTCTTGCATTGTGCCTTTCATCACAATAAGATCTGGTATATTTTTATGTTTGCAATTTCTTCCATATGTTCCCCCAGTGTCCTACATCTTTTATCTCTTCCTTCACTTCATTGAGTTGATTAAGGATATTTGTTTGGACATCATTGATTAGTTGTTCCACATTCTGTCTTCTCCTGCCTTTTAGTTTGTTCATTAGACTGGGCCAAGTCTTCCTGTTTCTTAGGATAGTTTGTAATTCATTGCTGATGTCTATGCATCTGTTTATCTTGATGGGCTTATTCAGTGGTTAGTTTCTCATTCTAGTTCAGGTTTTTGTTTGTTTGTTTGTTTTTGTGTTAAGGGTCCACTCTGACACTTACTTCCAGTTATTCTGTATCTATGTAGTTGCCGTGTTCAACTTCCACAGTTGCCAGAGGAAGAGTGTACCCTGCCACTCCCTACTCTGCCATCTTGGATCCCCCCCTACCCCTTTAATTCTGAGGAGACTTGTTGACATAGAGAATTCCAACTGTAGAAGTATTTGCTTGATAAATTCTGGATTTAGTTTTAGCCTACTCAATGAAATACTGTCAATAGAAGTAGTAGAACTAATCATCCCTTCTACAGAGGTCCTAGTTCAACTAGCTGATGAAATCACAAATGTCCTAGAATTGCTGTTGAGTATTCAAACTTGGGGCATAAAATATGTATCCCATACAGTATCATGTTTACTATGGATGCTTCAAAACTCATAATGCAGACTAGCCAGAGTCTAAAACATGGAATTGTAATCCTACTTATCTAATGAAATCATTCATTTAACTAAGAGATTATTAAAAACACAAGGGAACCTTTCTTATAAAAGCTTCAGTGACTTATAACTAAGATCCCCAGATGCTATTTGTTAGAATGAAAGTAATATCTATCAGTATGGATCTTGGGAATACAGAAACTCTTTAGAATGGAAAAGTAGTAATTACAAACAGTTGAAATTTAAAATAGTACCAATAAATGCAATGAAAAATCAATGACAACTCTACGGTGTAAACTGTGGTCTATGGTTGGTGGCAAGGCTCCAGGATGTGTAAGTTCATTGAGGGTGGTGGGCCACACTTGTGGGAGATGTTTGTGTGGGATGTGGTGGGAGGTGTGGGAGGTGGGCAACATGGGAATCCCAGTGGGTTCCGTGTAATATTTTGGGTAATCTAAGCACCTCTTAAAATATATGTATATATATATATAAATAACATTTTTGTAAGCAAATACACATATATGCATATATATTTATATATCATTTTGCAAATGTTTGTATGTATTGTGAGAATTTTGATTTGTACAATAAGCGGCTGTGGCTCAATCAGTAGGGCTCCCGTTTACCATATGGGAGGCCCCGGGTTCGGTTCCCGGGGCCTCCTGGTGAAGGCAAAGCCCGCCCGCGCGGCGTGGTTAGCTGACCCAGTGAGCATAAGCAGCAAGGGGGGGATAAATGAATTAAATAAAAAAAATCTTAAAAAAAAAAAATCAATGACAACAAATCTGCAGTTCAACATAAAATAAATCCAGGTAGTTACCACCGGTCTCCAGCGCCAGCGCTGCCTCTCACTCAAAGCTCCAACTGAAGGAGAATGGGGTAAGTAAGGGGTTCTCTATACTATGGTTTGTACAAAGCAGACTGCCTGCAAATCGACTGGCAATAAATCACCCAGGAAGCAAGTGGCTACAAAGGCTGCTCACAAGAGTGTGCCCTTTACTGGAGGGGTAAAGAAACCTCATTGTCACAGGCCTGGTACCGTGGCACTCCATGAAATCAGACGTTATCAGAAGTCCACTGAAATTCTGATTTGCAAACTTCCCTTCCAGAATCTGGTGCAAGTCATTGCTCAGGACTTCAAAACAGATCTGTGCGTCCAGAGCACAGCTATTGGTGCTTTGCAGGAGGCAAGTGAGGCCTATCTAATTGGCTTTTTTGAAGACAAAAACCTGTGTACTATCTATGCCAAACATATAACAACTATGTCAAAAGACATCCAGCTAGTATGCTGCATATGTGGAGAATGTGCTTAAGAACCCACTATGATGGGAAACATTTCATTTTCAAAAAAAATTTTTTTTCTCTTCTTCCTGTTATTGGTAATTCTGAACTTTAGATAATTTTTTCCATAGGGTCAAAAGGTACCTAAATACATGACTATGAATGGAAAAATGGGACAGAAATCAGGTTTTGGCAGTTTTTCCATTTTCATTTTTAATATATGTGTGAATTTTTAATATAAATGTAGGGATATAAAGCATTAATGCAAGTTAAAATGTTTCAGTGAACAAGTTTCAACAGTTTAACTTTATAACAATTATAAATAAACCTGCTAAAATTTTCTGGACAATGCCAGCATTTGGATTTTTTTAAAACAAGTAAATTTACTGATGGCAATGAAATGGTGTAGGCAGCATTTTTATCATACAGTAGATGCCATCCATTCACTACACTTTTCTAACTGACTTGTCCTACATGCAAGTACATGTTTTTAATGTTGTTTGTCTTCTGTGCTGTTCCTGTAAGTTTGCTATTAAAGTAAAATAAAATAAATCCAAATGGCTAAATAAGGCCTTTAAGAATAAAAAGGGGCATTGATTTTAAGACTAAGTACTAAACAAAGACCTTTAAGTATCTTATTATTTTTCCTTGATAAAGAATAAAAATACTTACATATTCATTTGATCCAGCTCATCTTCCATTGCCATCAAAAGTTCAGACAAATTATCACAAATGGAAATGGACTTTTCTGAGTCAGAGGGTACAGCTTTACATTGAGAATGTCTTCTACTAGGCCTGTACAGACATCTAGGTTCAGTCACTTCAGAATTCTTCTGAAGGATACGTTGGTCACAATGTTGCATCATCTGCAGGAAGTTTTGCATATTTGCATTCACAGAATGGCTTGCACTGGCCGACTTAAGGGGAAAAGAAACAGCTGAGAACAATTTCAAAAGACCGATGGTATTTCAAAAGCACTTACAATATAGCAGGAGTGTTTTTGAACAAGTATCTTCATTTTTCCCTCTCACCTTCCCAGCCACAAAAGGCAGTGCTCCAAACTTAGAATAAATTTGCTGAGGTGGTCCTCTCTTTAAACATTTAGTTTTCTAAAGATTGGAAAGGAAAAAGGTAGACAAAAAATCATTTCAAAAGTCATTTATGATAAAAGAACTCCCAAAACTCAATAATAAAAAAACCAAACAATCTAAGTTAAAAAAGAAAAAAGACATAGATATTTTCCTGAAAAAGACATACAGATGGCAAATAAACACATGAATATATGTTCTTTTACCTTATTTACCCTTGCACCTTCACTATTTTTACAATGAACTGGTAAATTAAAAAAAAAATTCCATTAACTCTGCAGACAAGGATACCACACAACCTAAATATAAAAATAGGCCAATATTTTTTCTACTAGCAGATTATCTACAGTGACTTTCTATTTGGCTTTGCAGCTTCTAATCCCACTGCACAAGTAAGACACAAAATTAATATGTAAGGAAGGAAATAAGCAAAAACAACAAAGTTTAATTGGGAAAATATTTTTCATTATTGTAGTTTGTAAATTCTTAAAAGAAAAAAATTATGAAAAATACAGTCAGAGTAGTGAACAGTAATTCTTATTTGTGTAATAAAAAATAGCCCAAGTTAAATATAATGGTCTCTTCATTTATAGCACACACAATGTGGCCTATGGCAGCGGTCAGAATTCTCAAATAGTATTCCTGGCTCCCACAGTGACTAGTACACAGAAACATTCACTGCATGCATCATGTTGGTCATTAAACTATAATTGCAGAATCATAAGATTAAAAGGGATTTAAATTTTTCTTCTTAGCATTATATAATTAAGATGGTTGAATATAATATATATCTAAAATGTCAAGTCATTTAAACAAAATAGTGATCAATCTATAAAGCAATGACTCCCCAAATTATCCTAATTTTTAGATGTGCACATAGAAAGAATAAATAATAATAAATTTCTTATAGAAATGACTGTATAACCTATAATTTAATATCATTTTCTTGTTTTTTATTGTCCAGGTATTATATAAAACTGCTATTTAAGTCAGCCAATATTGTGTTTTTTAATGGCTTTTTAATAAAGTAACAAGATAAATTTCTCTTTAAGAGATTAATACTAGGAAAAAGTTTCTTTCTAGAAAAAAACTGGAGTGCTTCCTATTATTTCAGAAAGACAGTGAGACAGCCCATTACATGCTCCTTTTGATTTGCTTGTCAAACAATCTCAGAGCTAGGTTTTGTGCTCAATTGCTGTAACTCTCTTTAACCTAGGTTTTATGGAATTTTCTGTCCTCACACACAAAACCATCATTACTTAAGTCATGCTTTTATTCCCATTTAATGGCATTATTGCATATCTTTTATTATAGATCTCTTTAAATCTTTGGTGGAGATAGGTAGGTATAAACACTAAAAGGGTGAAAAAATATTAACAACTAAGGATTAAGTGTTGTTTGGGGAAAAGTCTTATATGCCTACCTTTGAAGATTTCTTTATTTCCTTAAAGTGTTTTGGTTTTGAAACAGAAGACATTAAAATTCTATTGATTTCAATTCCAGTTTGAAGCTATAATATTAAAGAAAAAAACTCACAAAATTGATTTGTAATATGCTCCTCCAAAATTTTTATAATGAGGTCAGGTCTCATTTTATAAATATAAAAATGCCTTTTTAGCAAGAAAAGAAAGCCCAAATCATTATTTTTTAAATGAATGTCACTGAGCCTATTGGTAATTACAAGCATTTTGTATTTATAAGAGAATGCATTCTTTAGTATATCTACCAATCAAGTGGAAAACAATCTATTCCAGTAGTTTTTTCAACTGAATATACATATGTTATAATTTCAAAAGACCTCTTGGAAATGCATCCAAATATATTAATATACTGACTGAGAACTTCATTATTATAGCAAAAAGTAACAAAACTAACATTCTAGGAAACAGAAATTAGAGTCTCTAATACAGGCTTCAGTTAATGAAAAGTATAGTAAAATATGAGAGGTTTACTATAATAGATTATGTGCTGCTTTATTTACCTCAGAAGCTTTGTCTTGAAATAGTTTACGCTGATGCTCTTCTTCCTTTAGTTTTTCCTCTAAATGTTTAATTTTGTCCTACAAAAGAATAAAAAACTGGGATTATTATATATATATATAAAAAGAGTGAAATATCCTTTGTTCTTTTTTGAATAAAGACCTAGAGATCTTAATTCTTAAAGTTTGGCAAGTTAAAGAAGAGAGTAAGAAAAAGGAATGGCAAAAAATGCCAAGATTTTCCTTGGCTTTTTTCCTATGCTCTTTGCCTGCTACTACATGTGAGAACAAAGGGAAAGCCAAGAATTAATACACTCATAGGCTTTATTAACTCCTAGCAACAAAGCTGTAATGATGAAACTTATGGTGGTACTGAAGGTCTAAAAAGTCAAACGATTATAGCTTTTGGTCTCAATGTTTCATTCAAAGCACAGACATATCACAATAGTCAAGCTATCAACCTTATATTAAATGTCTATCATATGAATGTGATAAGGTTGGTGGGGGAGTTAGGGAGTAGGAAGATAAATTAGAAATATAAGATATAGTCCTTGTATTTAAGAGCTTATGTTATACCTAGGGAAACAAGTAACATATAGAAACAATAAACAAAGTATATGATCTGACCAAACCATGTATACACTATACAGCTTTATACACTTAAGTATTATATCTTATATTGGTGGTATGGTTTACAATAGGAGTATAGTACTTGTTCAAAGGGAGAGCTTCCTGAGTGCTAGAGAACTCAAGGAAGGCTTCACAGAGGAAGTAGAACTTGAAGAAAGGACTGTGAAATGGATAGGATCTGGGAGGGGGAGAAGGAGAAGAATTTCAGGAGGGCATCTAGGAAGGCTCAACTTACCTGCAAGTGGTAAAAGTAAAACTTTTCGATATACTTTAGGCAAATTATCTGACAAATGAAAATGTTCTGCCATCTTAAAAGAAGCCAAAATTACAATTTTACATTCAAAAGGCAAGCTCATTCGTGCCATGACTGAACACATTAGCTATAGACAGGAATTCATATCTGAATTAATAAAAGTCATAAATGAAGTTTTATAAATTTAATATAACATTTACTCTACATTCACATACAATGCCAATTATGTTTAACACTAAAGATTTATTCTTGGCATCATCACTTCAAAGAAACAAGTGGAAGCTTACCTCAGCAGTTTTCTGAGTTGTTGTAAGTCTAAAACATTCTTTTTCTAAGACATCAAGCTTTTCAAGTTTTGCATGTAGCATCATATGATCTTGTTCTTTTTCCCTTTGAAGCTGAGCCTGGAAAGGATAAAAGCAAAACCTGAATTTGGCAAGTGATGCCAATGGCTCAAGAATAATGCAATTTCTGAGAATTTAAACCATAATATAAATCTGTCATAAACAAGCATATACATGTACATATGTTAGATGCTTACAAGCAAAAAAAGAAAAAAAATAACACAAGAAAATTAAATACTTTTAAGAAGCAAATACAATGTGCAAAAAAAGATGTGCTATATATAATGGAATAAACTCTTCCATACTTTAAAAAAAAAAATTTTTTTATAAAGATTTATTTATTTCTTCCCCACCATTGTTTGCGCTTGCTGTCTGCTCTCTGTCTGTTGTGTGCTGTGCCTGCTATTCTTCTTTTTAGGAGGCACTGGAAACCAAAACTGGGACCTCCCACGTGGGAGGGAGGCGTCTAATCACTTAAGTCACCTCCACTCCCTGCTTGTTGTGTTTCTCATTGTGTTTCCTCATTGTGTCATCTCATGGCATCATCTTGTTGTGTCAGCTCACTGTCTTGCTCTTCTTCTTTAGGAGGCACTGGGAACCAAACCTGGGACCTTCCATTTGGTAGGTGGGAGCCCAATTGCTTGAGCCACATCTGCTTCCCCATGCTTCTTTATATAACATTCTATCATGGACAAACATCATCAGTGAAATGGGCGTTATATAAACTTAATTTACAAGGTTATCAAACCTACTCAATGACTTACCTTCTCTATAACTCTGACATAGAAAATCAGCTATCAGAGGAATAATGCATAAAAAATACGGAGAAAAAGAAAATGATGTATAGAAATGACAACACAAGGGCAGGGTTTATTTTCTCATTATATCAAGTATTTGGAATTCTAGGGTCACACTGTAGTTCTTGGAGATATGAATGACCCAGCTTCTAACAGTCCTCCATCCATTTGAGGAAGCATCTCTGCTGTTAAAATTTGTAGTTTTGAATAGATAATACATGCACATGTATACAAATAAACTACAAAAGGATATATTATAACAAGGAAGTGCTTCTAGTTTTCTTCCCATCCCACAGCTATTCAGTTCACTTTTGCAAAAACAACTACTGTCACTAGCATGTTTTGTATTGTTTCAGAAATATTCTATGCATCTATACACATTTACATATATCTTCCATTTTTCAACCCCTTTATAAATGGTAGCGTATCTTACACTCTATCTGAATCTTACTTTCTTTAATATATATTGGAGATCTTTCAATATTGCAGCCTCAGTCTTTAAAAAGTAATATAGGTATATAATATAATGCAAGTTATGAAGCATACTATTAAAATTTACATCTACAAATCAACTACTCAATTTAAAAACTGCAACATTAACAGTATTATCTACTGTTATGCTACTCCCAATTGAAGCCCCTTCTCTCCCATCCCAGAGATCACCATAGTCATGAAATTTGTATTCAACACACACTTGCTTTTCTTTATAATATAATGAATGTGTACAGGTCCCTAAACAAGGTATTGTTTAGATCTGCTTGTTTTTGAGTTTTATAAAATAGTATCAAACTATATGTGGCCTTGGGCTTTCTTGTTTAATTCAACATTATGTTTCAAAAATTAATCCATCTTGTTCCATGTACCTGCAATTCATTCATTTTCACTGCTATATAATAGTCAATTTTGTGAATATTCTACAAATGACATTTGAATTGATTCCAATATTTTTCTATTATGAACAATACCATGAATATGTTTGTACATGTCTCCTAAAGAAAACTGGCAAGAATCTCTATAGGTTGGTATTTTGCAAACTGTAAGTCATAACTCATTAGTGGGTCAAAATCAACATTAAAAAATTGAATAGAAAATATACAGTTTCACACAGTAAAGGTAAGTATTGTTTCACTAAATGGTTGTTTTATTCATACATACACAAAAATCTGTATAATGTACATATCTACATATGGCTTTATAATAGTATTTATTACTGTAGTTCTTTATTAAAAAAAAAAAAAAGTTTGAAAGACTTCAGCTTCTGGCCCTGACTAACTGCTACCAAATTAGCTTTCTTTCATTAAACAACTATAACTGGATAAAATATATGAAGCAATTGTTTCAGATGTTGGGCAATAGTATAGGACTGTGTTTCCTAAGAGAAAGGGAACACTTAATATGAGCCTCACAAATGCACCAGCTCTCTGCCTGGAGACACTTTCTGGATCATCATACAGGGAGGGTGAGTCCAAGCAAAGCACGGTGGCCAGACTAAGCAGAGGAGGCAGAGATCAGAGTTCACGGCTGTTGGCTGCTGAAATTTGCAGACAGGGTAAAGAAGAGGAGGAAGTTGTGTAGAGAAGGAGGTCTAGAAATCTATGTAGGGGGTCCCTTTTAATCCCTTTTACTTGAATACTAAGCTGCACAGGGAAGCCTACAATGTGACACTTCATAGAAAAAAGTGGCTGTGGAGCCATAACTGGAATAGAAATTCTAGAAGTCACACAGTGCCAAAAGCAGTTATAAGTTTCAACTAGCCAGAGTTGTGAAACCTCACTGAACACCCTGAATATTCATTTGTGGTCCTCTCCCCACAACCAAAAAGGCTCACTTTATAATTAGGGCTACTTTAGACATAGAAAAAGGGCTTTTCTAGATCTGACCTAACAAAACTTTAAAAAAGTATCAAAAACATTAAGTTGATCTGCCAGTAAATTAACTTTATGATAGAACAAAACTCAACAATTTAAAAAGAAGACAACAAAATCCAGACTCAATAGTGTCTAGCATATAATACAAAATTACTGCAAATACCAAAAGGCAGGAAAATGTAATCCACAACCAAAAATATGTCAATTCAAATAGACCAACATATGACTGAGAAATTGAAATTAGCAGATGAAAAACTTAAAATTATTATTATAAATATGATAAAAAATTTAAACTCCATGAATCAGTCCCTGTACCAGAACAACTATTTATCAGGCAGGAATTTTCTAAATCAACTATTTTGAAACCCTGGAGTCCAGCAGAACACTGTACAGCATCCAGGAAACAGTGGGAGGAAAAGGGTTGTAAAATTACAGTAAAGACTAGTAAACTGCTGTCTCTCCACCAGTTACCAGTGCTCAATCCCCATTCTTCTATCAGGTACCATCCTACTGGTTCCAGAGGGAGATATAAAAACCTAGTTCCTCAAGACCTGGGTGGGGGGGTGGGGGGCATGTCAGATCACTGATCACTGCTTTTGATTAGCCACTTCAAATTGCTTGGGGCCTGGCTCTGAGGGCAGCCACTGTTCCAACCTGCCCCAGACAAAGGTCCTAGAGGAGACTTAAAAACAGTATGCTTCCTCAGAGCTGTGGAGGACAGGTGAATGGCTGCATTTGCTAGGCAGGTGCAGCTTTAGGGAGCTGTAGAAGAAGCTCCTGATACCTGGTTCTTTCTTCATACCCTCCCCAAGTCAGTTTGGAGCCAGCCAGAGCTACCTTTGTGGGTCTCTGGAATTGTTCTGGCTGGGAAAGACTAATTTTGGAAACTCCTCTCTAGTATGCTCACCCTCCCAGAATTTGCCTTACAGGCAAAAAGCAGCTTGAGACAATGAAAGCTGTGTAAGAAACAACTGAGATGGGCAGCCTGGGCTAAGGCTTACCACCTTCTTTAAGTCCTGCAGTGGAACACCCAGGAAAGGGAGAAGGTCTGTTTTCTGGAAGAAGAGGGGGCATTCAAACTCCTGTAAATGGGAATTTCTAAGGCCACTAACAAGCACAAAGCCAGGACAAGAAAAAGGCCTAGAAAAGATAGAGAGCATCCTGCACTTTGCATTTGCCTTCCTGATTGGAAGGCCAACAAAGAGCCAGTTTGCAAAGATGGTGAAAAGTGATTTTTTTGCTTAGGTTTGGTTGGTTTTGTTAGCTCCTGACACTCAAGAAAATCTCTGTCAAATCACTAGTTGGATACAAGCTCAAGAAACAGACATCTCAGGGAATAAACCCCAGAGTTAACATTTAAAAATATTAAAATGTACTGTATGCAATATAAGATTACAAAACAAAGAAACAAGAAACGATGGCCCATACAAAGAAAGAGGATAAAAATCCAGAAAATATCAACAAAGACCAGACTGGGGCATATCAGACAAAGACTTGGAAAAAAATGTTCTTCAATATGCTCAAGGAGATGAAGGAAAATACAGAGAAAAAGAACTAAAGGATACCAGGAGAACAATCAATATGCTCAAGGAGATCAAGGAAAATACAAAGAAAAGAAATTAGGAAAACAATGAATGAACAATATGAGAATCTCAATAAAGAGAGAGAAATTTTAAAAAGGAATCAAATGGAACTACTGGAGTTGAAGACCACAATAATGGAAATGAAAAACTCCCAGGAGGATTTCAACAGCAGATTGGGGCTGGCACAATAAAGAATAACCGAACTCGAAGACGAGAAAACAGAAATGAGTCAGGCTGAGGAGCAGAAAGAAAAAGAATTATGAAAAGGAAAACGAGCCTAAGAGATCTGAGGGACATCATGAAATATAATAATATACACATTATGGGAGTCCCAAAAGGAGAAGAAAGAGAGAAAGCTGCAGAAGGAATATTCAAAGAAATAATGAGAGAAAACGTCCCTAACTTAGAAAAAGATGTGAATATGTATATCCAAGAAGCCCAGAGGACACCTGTATTAGTCAGGGTTCTCCAAGGAAACAGAACTGACTGGAGATATTTGTAAATAGTATGAGATTTTATAAAATTCTCTCACGCAACTTTGGGGGATGCACAAGTCCAAATTCTGCAGGGCAGGCTGCAAACCAGGGACTCTGATGAAGGTCCTTGTGAGTTTCCATGAGATGCTGGCTGTCTGATGTAGAGTGGGAAATTCTCTCCCTGAATGCTGAAATCACTTCCTTTTAAGGCCTTCAACTGATTGGATGAGATGTCACTCATTGCTGGTAGCAATCTCCTTAACTGATTGTAGATATAATCAGCCATCTATGCAATCAACTCACTGATTATTAAAGTCCATGAAATGCCCTCATATTACAATTAGCCCAGAGCTTGCTTGAACAAACAACTGGGCACCATTACCTGGTTGAGTTGACACATTAGCCTAACCATCACAATACCAAAGAGGATAAACTTGATGAGTAGTTTGCCCCTAACACATACTGATCACACTGTACTGGACAAGGCGAGAGTTCTGAAAGCCTCCAGATAAAAAAGCAATTAGATTAAGTGTCCATTCTCATCAGAAACCATGGAGGTGTGTATTAGTCAGCCAAAGGGGTGCTAATGTAAAATACCAAAAATGGGTTGGTCTTTATAAAGGGTATTTATTCAGGGTAGAAGTCCACAGATACCAGGCCATAAAGCGTTAGGTTTTTTCTCTCACCACAGTCCATTGCCACGTGTTAGGGCAAGACAGTTGCCAGAGTTTACCAGGGTTCAGGCTTCTGGGGTTCCTCTCTTCCCAAGGCTGCGTTTCTCTCCGGGCTTAGCTCTTGTTTCCTCCACAAGGTCAGCTGTAGTCGATCAGGCAAATGGCTTGCTTCTCTTCTCCTGTGGACTTCTTTCCAATATCAAAACTGCTTCTCAAAAGTCTGCTTCAACTGTCCTTTGCCTTGCCTTTTATATTCAATTCCCCACCCACCAAGAGGTGGGGCTCAACACCCTAATCCTAACCTAATCATGCCCAGATTAACAGATTAGTTTACAAGCATGATTCAATTATATTTTTGGAATTCATAATTACATCAAATTCTCCAATGGTTACAAGGTGAGAAGGCAGTGAGTTGAAATACTTAAAAAATGCCCAAATAACTGCTACAAGAGTTTTATATCTGGTGAGTATTTCTTTCAAAAATGAGGGAGAGATTAAGACATTCCATATAAACAAAAGCTGACTGAGTTCATCACCATTAGACTTGCCCTACAAGCAATGCTAAAGGGAGTTTCTCAGAATGAAAAGAAAGGGCACTAGACAGTGGTTCAAAGCAGCACAGAAAAATAAAGACCTCTGGTAAAACTAACGATTTGAGTAATTATAAATGTCAGTATTAATATTATTACATTGTATTTTTTGGTATATAACTTCATTTCTTACTTCCTACTGGTGCTAAAATGCAAATGCATGAAAAGTAACAACAAAACTATGGTTTATAAATATATGGAAATACAATGTACAAAGATATAATCTGTAATAAGTATAAAAATGTGGGGAGATGGAGGAGTATATGAACAGTGTACGTGTATGCTATTGAAGTCAAGTTGGTATTAAAATATGATTGCTATATATATATCTAGGATATTAAATTTTTACCCATGGTTACCACAAGGAAAATATATAAAAATAGATCCAGAAGGAAAAGAGAAGGGATTCAATGTGGTACAATTTAAAAAATTGAATAAATATGTAAATAGGCATTAACAGAAGAACTGAGGGACAAAAAAGGTATAAGATTTACAAAGACTATATAGCAAAATGGCAGAATAAAGTCCTGCATTACCAGAAGTGACTTTAAATGTAAATGGATTAAACTCCAGTCAAAAGGCAGATTGAGAGAGTGGATTAAAAAAGCAGGACCCAACTATATGCTGTTTACAAGAGACTCACCTTAAATTTAAGACATAAGTAGATTCAAAGTGAAAGGCTGGACAAAAACATACCTCATGCAAGTAGTAACCAAAAGAGAAGTGGGGTAGCAATACTAATATCAGATAAAAATCAAAACTGTAATGAGGGACAAAGATGGTCATTATGTACTGATAAAGGGGTTAGTTCCAACAAGAAGACATAACAATTATAAGTATATATGCACCAAATGGTAGAGACCCAAAATATATGAAGCAAATACTGGCAGATTTGAAAGGAGAAATAGATGGCTTAAAAGCACATGAAAAGATGCTCAACATCACTAGATATTAGGGAAATGCAAATCAAAAGTACAACGAGAGGGAAGCGGCTGTGGCTCAATCAGTAGGGCTCCCGTTTACCATATGGGAGGCCCCGGGTTTGGTTCCTGGGGCCTCCTGGTGGGGGCAGGCCCGCCCGCACGGCGTGGTTGGCTGACCCAGCAAGCACAAGCAGCAAGGAGGGGATGAATGAATAAATAAATAAAATCTTAAAAAAAAAAAAAAAGTACAATGAGATATCATCTTATACCTATTAGACTGGTGGCTATTAAAAAAAGAGAGGACTACAAGTGTTGGAGAGGTTGCGTAGAAATAGGAACACTCATCCATTACTGGTAGGAATATAGAATGGAGCAGCCATTGTAGAGGACAATTTGGCAATTCCTCAAGAAGCTAACTATAGAACTGCTATATGATCCAGCAATCCCTTCTGGGTACATACCCAGAAGAACTGAAAGCAGGGACACAAACATATATGCACACCAATGTTCATAGTGGCATTATTCACTATTGTCAAAAATCGGAATGTCCGTCAACAGATGAATGGATAAGCAAATTGTGGTATATAAACACAACGGAATATTACTCAGCTGTAAGAAGGAATGCAGCATTAACACATGGGACAACATTGGTGAATCTTGAAGAATTTAGGTTAAGTGAAGCAGGCAAGTCACTAAAGGACAAAAATTACATGACCTCACTGATATGACTTAAGCAAATTAAGCAGACTCATAGGGCTAGAGTCTGGAAGATAGACTATCAAGAGACAGAAAGGGAGTAGAGGGTGGTGAGCTGATACTCAATTTGGGAAAAATCTATGATAGATGTGGAAGGGGGTGGTTGGGCAGTGGACAGGGTGATAGTGGTGCAGTGATGTGATTGGGTTCAAGGGTGCAGGAATGTGAGGGGGAGTAGGATGGGGACTTAGATTGGACTATCCATGGAACCTGGGGGAGGGTTGGAGGAAGAAGCAGGTGAATTCAGGGGATTTGCAGGTCTGTGGTTAAAACTACAATGGTGGGGATGTTCTTTTGGCAAATATGGCAGGGGAGAATTACTGGTGCAGGGTGTTGGGGGTGGGATGATATGCAGGATAGGGTGCACCTGAGGCATGTCTCTGTGGAAAATGAAAGTGTTCATCCTGTCATAGTGTGTCATCTCAGTGGGGGGAGACCCACACAAAAAAAACACAAAATATTAAACTTCCATCCTGGGGAATACTGCTATGTTCTCAATTAGAGGGAAAAGAATCTATTGAGAATAAAGGCAGTACCTAATAAAAGAAAACAGACAAATACATCAAGCCCTCGATATTACTGCATGTAATTATGAATCTTATTCTCCAAAAATTGAAATTTAGTGGTTATCACAGGTTCTAAGAGGGAGAGTGAAGAATAGAAGAGATGGAACATGGGGCATTTTCAGGGCATTGGAATTGTTCTACCCGATCTTGCAATGATGGATATAGGCCATTTTGTCAAAACTATAAAAATGTACAGGAAAAATGTAAACAATAATGTAAACCACTGACCATGGTTAGTAGCAATGCTTTGATATTTGTACATCAATTTTAACAGATGCACATGAAAAATGTCATTAATGGGGAAGAATGGGAGAGTGGGAAGGGTCTGGGAATATGGGAATCCCCATGTTTACTATGTGACTTTTCTGTAACCTAAAGTGTCTTTGAAGATAAAGCGAAAAAAAAATAAGACACTGGGGGAACAATGGAAGAAATTGTAACTGCACATAAAAGATAACATCTTATAGTGATGAAAGACACAATGAAAAACATTTAAAAAATTTTTTTGTGTGTTATATTTATTATTTTTAATTATTATTTTATTTTCTTACTATTTTTGTTTATTTTTTTAGCTTTGTTTTTGAGAAGGTTTTGGATTGCAAAGGTTTTGGATGTGCAAGTGGTCACTGGGCGTTGTCTCAGTAGGTGGAGACCCACACAATAACCAAAAGAATACTGAATTTCCATCCTAGTAGGTCCTGCTACATTCTCTTATAGAGAAGCAAGACTCAGTGCCTAGTAAAGGAGAACAGACCATTATGCCAGGCCCTTGATATTGATGTTTGTATTTATGAACCTTTTCTAGTGAAACTGAAACTTAGCCTAGTATTACATATTGCCTAAGAGTTACCTCCTGAAAGCCTCCTTGATGCTCATAAGTGGCCTCTCTCTAAGCCAAACTCAGCATATAAACATATTACCTTCCCCCCATTGTGAGACATGACTCTCTCAGGGATGAGGCTCCCTGGCACCAAGGGATTACTACCAAGCACCGACTAGTGATGAATCTGGAAAAAGACCCTGACCAAAAGGGGGAAATATTAAATGCAAATGTGTTTTTATGGCTAAGAGATTTCAAAGTGAGTTGAGAGGTTATTCCAGAGGTTAGGCTTATGCATGTCTCAGCAGGATCTCATTGACTGCCACTGTAAATAGTCCCTCAAATAGTGAGGCTATTGAGGGCTCTAGAGACACCTAGACACTATAAACAGGGCAGACAACCTCAGGAATTCGGCACCCTGTCAATGGTCCTTACTTTGGAATATATGCTCCCCAATGTAACAGAGTTAGACTTATTTATAATTTAACTACACATGGCTCTTCTGCCCCTTTTATTTGAACCTATATTTAGCACTACATGTTAAATATATGTACCAGAGATTTAAATCTTCTGTCTGTTCATATGCTGCTTGAGCCCTGAATCTCAGCAGAGTTGCAACACCTACTCACCAGTTCACTGGACCCACCCAGGACAACTAACAAAAGGATGATGATGGACAATGCCCATCCTAGAAAGTGGAGAGTGTCTGCAACTGCAAGCAATACAGTTTCATCCATCTGCGCCATGAGATCTAAGCCGTCTTTCAATTGGAGACAGGGTGCACATAACATCCGCAAACCCTCAAGATTGAAGACTGAACAAATATTAGCGGGGAAAGCAGCTATGGACTAAAGTAGACTTATGATTATTGTAGCAATGGAAGAAACTTTTAACACTGATATAAAGGCAGTGGCCACCAGAGGTTCTGAGGGGGAGGGAGAGGGAAGAATAGGTACAACATAGGGATATTGGGGACATTGGAATTGTTCTTCATGACATTTCAATAATGGATAGAGGGCATCATACATTTTGTCAAAACCTATAAAATTGTGTGGGACAAAGTGTAAACTATAATGTAAACTATAGTTCTTGGTTAGTACAATGCTTCAATATGTGTTCATCAATTGTAACAATTGTATCACTAATGAAAGATGTTGTTAATGTGGGAAAGTGTGGGTGGGGGAGAGGTATATGGGAATCCCCTATATTTTTCATGTAACATTTATGTAACCTAAAGCTTCTTTAAAAATTAAAAAAAAAAATTAAAAAATAGTAGGGGACTTTAACACACCACTTTCAATAATGACTAGAACATCTAGACAGGAGATCAGTAAGGGAAGAGAAGACTTGAATAATAGTCTAAGACAACTAGACCTAACAGACATATATAGAATACTTCATCCAACAGCAACAGAATACACATTTTTCTTGAGTACACAATATCGCTGTCCTAGACAGATCATATCTTAGGTCAGAAAACAAGTCTCAATAAACTAAAATATTTTATTGTTTTGAAACCATACAATGTGTCTTCTACAACCACAATGGAATGAAGCTAGAAATAAACAACAGAGGGAGAAATGGAAAATTGACAAATATGTGGAAATTAAACAACATACTCTTAAGCAACCAATGGGTAAAAGAGGAAACCACAAGGGAAATTAGGAATTATCTTGAGGCAAATGAAAATGAAAATTCAACTTACCAAAACTTATAGGATGCAGCAAAGGAAGTGATTAGATGAAAATTTGTAGCTCTAAATGCTTACATTAAAAAAGAAAGATTACATATCAGAGACCTAACCTCAAAACTGGAAGAACTAGAAAAAGAAGGGCAAACTAAATCAAAAGTGAGCAGAAGATAGGAAATAACAAAGATTAGAAGGGAGACTAAGGAAGAAATAGATCTCAACAAACCAATAATTAGTAAAGAGACTGAATCAGTAATCAAAAACCTCCCAAGAAAGAAAAGCCCAGATGGCTTCACAGGAGACACAAGCATTCCAGGAAAAAGAATTAATACCAATCCTGGTCGAACTTTTCCAAAAAAAATTAAAGAGGAGGGAATATTACCTAATTCATTCTACGAGGCCAACATCACCCTCATACAAAAGTCAGATAAAGATACCACAAGAAAAGAAAATTACAAACCAATGTCTTTTATGGAGACTAGCAAACTGAATCCAATACCATATTAAAAGAATTTTACGCCATGATCAAGTGGCATTTATCATAGGTATGCAAGGTTGGTTCAAAGTAAGAAAATCAATTTATTTTAATACATCACATTAACAGGATAAAGAAAAAACCATGTGATCCCCTCAATTGATGCAGAAAAGGCATTTGACAAAATCCAGCACCTCTTCAAGATAAAAACACTTAGAAAACCAGGAATAGAAGGAAACTTCCTCAACATGATAAAGAGCATATATGAAAAGGACACAGCTAACATCATACTTAATGGTGAAAGACTGAAAGCTTTCCCACTGAAATCAGGAACAAGGATGCTTACTGTCACAACTATTGCTCAACATTGTACTGGAAGTTCAATCCAGAGCAATTAGGCAAGAAAAAGAAATAAAAGGCATCCAAGTAGAAACGGAAGTAAAACTTTCTCTATTTGTAGATGACACAATCCCATATGCAGAAAATCTTGAAAAATCCACAAAAAAGCTCCTAGGGCTAATAAATGAATTCAACAAAGTGGCAGGGTACAAGATTACCATCCAAAATCCAGTAGTGTTTTTATACAACAGTAATGAACAACTGGGAGATGAAATCAAGAAAAAAACAAAAAACAAAAACCCATTAACAAACACAGCTAAAAGAATCAAATATCTAGGAATAAATCTAATCAAAGATGTAAAGGACTTGTAAACAGAAAACTACAAAACATTGTTAAAAGAAATCAAAGATGACCTACATAAATGGATGGACATTCTGTTCATGGATTGGAAGACTAAATATTGTTAAGATGTCAATTTTACCCAAAGAAATTTACAGATTCAATGCTATCCCACTGAAAATTCCAACAACCTTTTTCGCAGAAAACGAAACGCTAATCGTCAAATTTATATGGAGGGATGGGGAGCCCCAAATAGTCAAAGCCATCTTGAAAAAGAAGAATGAAGTTGGAGGACTCATATTTCCCAATCTTAAAACTTATTACAGAGCCACAGTAATTGAAAGAGCATGGTGTTGGCACAAACACAGATATTTAGACCAATGGAATCAAACTGAGAGTTTAGAAATCAACCATCATATTTATGGCCAACAGTTTCTTGACAAGGGGGTCAACACACCTGATTGGGAAAGACTAGCCTCTTCAACAAATGATTCTGGGAAAACTGGATCTCAATCTGTAAAAGAATGAAGGTAGACCCCTACCTCATACCATGTATGAAAAAAAATAACTCCACAATGGTTCAAAGACCTAAATATAAGATCCAGAACTATAAAACTCCTAGAAGAAAATGCATAGATGTATCTTTAGGACCTTGTGTTAGGCAATGGTTTCTTAGACTTTACACTCAAAGCACAAGCAACAACAGAAAAACAGATACCTCACCAAAAATAAAACCTTTTGTTCCTCAAAGGCTTTTATCATGAAAGCAAAACAATAACCTACACAATGGGAGAAAATGTTTGGAAACTATGTATCTGATAAGGATTTAATATCCAGACTATAAAAAGAAATCCTTCAACTCAATAACAAAAAGACAAATAACCCAACTGATATATGCACAAAGGACTTGATTAGACATTTCTCCAGAGAAGATATACAAATGGCCAAAAAGCAATGAAAAGACAGTCAACACTATTAGCCATCAGGGAAATGCAAATCAAAACCACAATGAAATAACATTTCACACCCAATAGAATGGCTATTGTTAAAAAAACAAAACAAAAACAGGAAACTACAAGTGTTGCAGAGGATGTGGAGAAACAGGAACAACTCATTCATTCCAGCCATTATAGAATTCAGTTTGGCAGTTCCTCAGTAAGTTAAGTATAGAATTATGGAATTCAGTTTGGCAGTTCCTCAGTAAATTAAGTATAGAATTACCATATGACCTGGCAATCCCACTTCTAGGTATACACCCAAAAGAATTGAAAGCAGGGGTTTGAACAGATATTTGCATACTGATGTTCATAGTGGCATTATACACAATTGCCAAAGGATGGAAGCTACCCGAATGTCCATATTATTCAGCTGTTAAAAGGAATGACATTTTGATACATACAACATGCATGAACCTTGAAGACATAAAGTTGAATGAAATAAGCCAAATACAAAAGGACAAATATTGTACAATCTCACTGATAGGAAATAATTAAAATAAGCAAACTCCTAGAATCAGAATCTAGAAAATAGATTACCAGGGGATGGGGTAGGGGTAGGAAATAGGGTGTTAAGGCTTAAAATGTACAGTTTCTATTTGAGACAATGAAAACATTTTGGTGATGAATGGTGGTGAGGGTAGTACAACACTGTGAACATAATTAAAAGCACTGAATTTTATTTTAAATGAGGTTAAAAGGGAAATGTTAGATTGTATAAATGTTACTAGAATAAAAATTAAAAGGAAAAAATCCATGGAACTATACAACACAATGAAACCTAAGTTAAACCATGGACTACAGTTAATAGTACAATTACAAAAATGAGCTTTCATCAACTGTAGCAAATGTACCACATTAATGCAAGATGTTAATAATAGGGTGGTATTACAGCAACCCTGTATTTTATGCATGATTCTTTTATAAACTCAGAACCTCTCTAAGATAAAAAAAAAAAAGAGCACCATAAACAACATTCAAAAAATAATACCTGTCCATGATAAAAAAAGCATCAAACAAAGAAATAGAAAGTAATTTCCACAACTTGATGAAGGACAGCTATGCAAAACCTATAGCTGATACCTGTGATGTGATTTTTAAAAATTGGTTATGGAAAATTCTCAGCTATTATCTTTTCAAATATTTATTTTGCCCGATTTTCTCTCCTCTCTTTATGTTGCTTGCTTTCCTTTCTGAACTTACTGTCATTTTGCCTCTTCATTGATCTGGATTGTTTCTTCTTCCAGTTCATTAATTCTCTCTTCTAATCTGCTGTCAGATACATGCATTGAGTTCTAAATTTCAGTTATTGTATTTTTTAGTTCTATAATTTCTATTTCGTTCTTTCTTAAATCTGCTCTGGCATTTTTATTGATTCCAATGCTCTGTTGAAATTTTCAATCCTGTCTTTTAACTTTTTGGTTATAATAAGCAAAATTATTTTAAAGTCTGTATCTATTAGTGTCAGTACCTGGCTGTCGCTAACATGTCGTCTGTTGTATGTGTGCTTTCTTTTTCATAGTATCTTATCTCTTTCTGCCTTGTTAGCTTTGATTGAAAGCTGCTTATTAAGTTGAAGAAAGTTTGTAGAAATAATTTGAGGTCCTTGGGAGCACTGGCAACCAAGATCACTTTAATACAATTTCAGGGATTTGGGTCACCCTGATAACTTGGAGCAGGATTGTAATCTGGGTTGTCTTCCCTCTTGTTCACCCTTACAAACAGAGCACAGAAGATTTACCAGGGTTCCTACACTTAGTAGGCCTTAGACTCTAATTTTCATTTAACGCCCCATGAGAGAATATTAAAAGCATTATTTAGCCTCTCCTGGAATCAGAAATGACCCCAGACAGAAGAGCCCTGAGATACCAGGTCTACCTCTCATCCTGCACTCAGATTTATTATTATTATTTTTTAGATTTTTGCATTTTTAATGACTTAAACAAAATATATCTAAAACCGCAGCTTCTAGAAGAACCATTTGTTTATGCCTGTCTTGCACCTCTCCTCAAACTTGACTCTGGCTTCGTGCAGGGCCTTGCGTTTAAGAGCAGGGTCACTGAAGACATCCTTTGTTGCCAACAGTTTTGTCCAAGGGGATATCCACAGAGTACCTTGTGGGCATGAGGTGATTGTAGTTATAAACTCTCACGAAAGACTTGATCTTTGACCTCTTGGCGATTTTCTTCTTGCCCATGGCAGCTGTCACTTTGCGGGGATAGTGGTCGATTCCAACCACCAGAGCATGACTGTAGGGGCGGTCTGAGGTACCATCATCAATGTTCTTAACGATGACAGCTTTGTGTCTGGAGCATCCTGTCAGCACCAACATCACTTTCCTGGGTTTCATAAACTTGCCCATTTCAGCAGCAACCACTGGGTCCTACAGCAGAAAGGAAGGAAAGGCACTTCTCCCAGATTTTTAATTGGTAATTTTTTATCACCTTGTTAATTCTCCAATGCCTTTGTGTAGATTTTTGTTGTTTATTTTTGTTTTTACTATTCTTTCCAGTTTTTCTTGTTTTCCTTTGCAGAAGGGTTGGTCCAAATGATCTAATCTACCATCATTGTATATGGAAATCCCCCAGATGTAGCTTTATATCATACTTAAGGTTATAACATAGGAATTTTCCCATGCCACTAAATAGTCTTCAAAAACATAGTAAATTATATGGAAAATATGTTCACCTGTTGTTCTAGGACCATATTCTTCTCTCGCTCTGCATTAAGAACCATTCTCTTTGTATATTCTAATTGCCTCTCTAGAAGAGTACAGCGAGACTGGGCTGAGCTTAGCTGTATACTTATATCTATGAAAAAGACAAAATAATAATGATTCAATTAGTTGATTATCACATAGACCAGAGATTTGGGTATCATGATAAATGCATTATGTGAATTTAATCAAGAGCTAAAAGTCTTAAGTATTGACTCTTCCAAGTTACAAACAGTTATATAACTGTTTTAACATTATCTCTCCTTAAAGACCTGGAGAGTATTCTCCTGAAAGAGGAAGATGTCAGTGGTTGTGTGTTATCATAAGCATCCTGTTTGTTCCTGGAAAATGACACCATCTGGAAAAACAGAGAACCTGAAGTCTTCTTGCCATCAATATGTTTGTTTGTTTTTAAGGAAACTTGGGTAAATACACTCTGTCACTCCCATTTTCCTCTGCTCTTTACTATTCACAATACAGTTAATTCTATAAGGGGTAAACAACTTCTTTCTAATCCTTTAACTTTTTACTTTCCTTGGCTCTTTCTTCTACTTCTGTCCACTTACCTCAGAAAATTTTTTCTCCCTATTTTTTTATACTATTTGTAAGCCAAAACACAAACAATGTATTTGTTTATGAAAGTGACTGTACTATGACCAGGAAAAAGAAAGCCATAAGTTTTGAAGTGAAATTATATAAATAAAGAAATTATGTTCTAAATCGCTAAAACTCTTCTGTCCAAATATCCTTTTCATAATTTCCACAGAAACCTTACCTACCTTCCCGGTCTATCTAATTAACCTTGTGTTAGATCTCAAGATTCTTTTTTATTCATTTTTATTGTTTTTATATTGTTTAATTAGTATTTCTTTATATTTTCAAATAAAAACTAGTTTTTATTTGAAAATATAAAGCATTTCAGCTGGATTTCTTGGCTATTTTAAAAATATTCCAAATTCTAAATACAACTTGTCTAGAAACTTATTTTTCCTTTAATTTCAGGTATTTATGAAATGGAATAACAGTTACATATAACAGAGGTAATTCCAAAGTTATATTCATTGCCCCCAAATATCAAAATGTCTGAGAGCAAGTCTTCAAAGTCTGCATGTATATAAGAACAAAAATATTTGAGTAATCTGCTTAGACTGGGATTATTATTTTCAAATTGTAAACTTTGGTAACTCCTCCAGTTCTGAGAATGAATACATTTTCATACCTTTTTTCTGCTTTATCAGTTCTTGGTGTGCTAGATTTCTCTCATTTGTTTCATTTTCCAAGGCCTTCTTATACTGTGCAGCTTCTCTGGAAAGAATGTTCAGGTTATCTTCAGCTTGTGTTCTCTCTAACTCTAAACGATGAATCTTGTCTTGAAGAGTTTTTAGGGCTAAAAACAGAGCTGTTGAAAAATATTTTCTTTTAAGTGAGAGTTTCTGAACACATAATCAAAGTAACACAAAAATGTGCAATATATTTTTATTAGTGAGTCAGAAAAATATATAGGTAATGTGCATTCCCCATAAAAATGAAAAATAATTACTAAAACTCTAAAGAGGAACAAATGTTCTGTAACATATCTTGCAAAAAGAATATATCCATGACTATATTTATTGATTTTCTAGGATTGAAAAGCTAATAACCACAAATTTTAATTCATTAAAAAATATATTTTCAAATTAAAGGACATAAAGAAGATAATGTAGAGTCTAGGGGGCATAAAATCTGGATGTGGATAAATAAAGTGAAATATAGTATTCACTAACATGGAAATTTAGGTTTAAAGTAAAAGGTTTTCTCATTCTTGATGTGTTCAAACCACAAACATTTATTATTTTGATGTCTAAGATACAAGGTTAACAATCAGGATATATGAGGTAGAACAATTTTTTTCCATTAGATAAAAAATATTATTTAGTTGTTTACCTCATTTCAGGCTTAAAATATTCTAAGTAGTAAACATGTACTGCTGTGATTTTTATTCATCTATATTAATATCTTCTTGGTTCAGGTAATTTCACAGTTATAACATTTTCAAATATTATTTTATACTTTGTATTGAGTTGTAACTTCAAACCATAAAACTAGAGATGAATGGAATATAAATAAATATTATAGATTAACTGTTATATAATTTATAGCTACTTAGAAAGATGTTTGCTACAGATTATTATTTAGATTTTACAAATGAGATAAAGAAACTAAATTTATTGCTCTTTATAGGATACATGTTAGCTGATTCATTAATTTTTAATTATTTATTTTAATAATTATTTTTTCTTGTGGTTGCTTTACTCCACAAAGCAAGTATACTAATGGTAACTATTATTATAGAACATTAAATAATAAGATGATAGGGATCAATGTGGCTCCAGCTGTTGAGCGCCCACCTCCCACATGGGAGATCCTGGATTTGGTTCCCAGTACCTCCTGGAGAAAAAAAAAAAAACAACAAGCAAAATAAATGGAAAAATCAACCCAGGAAAGCTGATGTGGCTCAGTGGTTGAGCGCTGGCTTCCCACATATGAGGTACCAGGTTCTACCCCCAGTACTTCAGATAAATAAATAAATAAAATGATAATCAGTATTTTAGAAAGTAATCTGTACAGTATAGTGTATGCCTGGAGTCATAAATATTTTACTAAGTCAGTTTTAAGACCTCCTAGGTTTATATATAAAAATTTACAAAATTTATATTTTGTAGTTATTCCAATATACTGCCTTCCTAAGGCATTTTCAAAGGTAATTCTTGTTATATGCAATTTCTGAATCTATCCCTTGAAGAAGACACAACTTCACTTAATGCACTAGCATTCTAATCATCTAGTTTAAAAGGGTTGCAAATTTTAAACTTTTAATCTTCAAAGAGTATTTTCTTGTTATCTAATGATGTTTTTATGATAAAGCTGTGACATCTTTATTTTACAGGTGAAGAAAGCTAAAACAACAAATGTTAAGTGACTTGTTCACAGAAACTTTTAGCAACAGAATCAAAATTAGAAGTTTCAGTAAGTTTAGTTAAATATACAATCATACTGATTTATTTTCCACATCAAAACAACAGTTTTATATAACATACTTTGTACCATTACCTTCATTTTATATAATATATTATGGTAGCATTACCTTGGCTATTTGGACTATGAGGCATTTTAGGAGAGGTAACTTCTAAGTTCAGAGGGTGGCAATTCTGCGATGATTCATACTGGGTGACTGATGGAACAAACATTCTTTCTGGAGGTCTAAGATAGCTTCCTACTACACTATTCATTAACTCAAAATCCATTATCTGTAGAGAATAAAGGGATGATATAGCATTATTATTCCTATTTGAATGACAAAACACATTATAAAAAACTCAGATAAAATTGTAACAACTACATAATGATATACTCTGGAGTTACCTGTATGAACTTAATTACCACAAATTAATTAATAAATTATGAACTTAATTACCACAAATTAATTAATAAATTGATAAGTTCATCAAAAAAAGAAAGAAAATGACTATTTACTATGTAAATAGTCTGGGTAATTCTGCCTGATTTTCAATGAGAATATACTCTGGAGTAAGCATGACAGAGCAAAGTGAATTTGTTGGATTCTCAATTGATTGTAAGTCCCATGTACCTCTCACATAAAGTGTGACTCTAGGGTTTAAAAAGAAAGTACATATTCTAAAAGACAATACAACTTTAAAAATAAGTGAACCTTATAATCTCATCCTCTAAATAATGATTGTTAGATTCCAATGTACTGCCTTTCTAAGGGATTTTCAAGGGTAAACTTGGCTATACGCAAATTCTGATCTAACCCTTAAATAAGACACAACTCTACCTAAGGCATAAGCATTCTAACCATCTATTAAAAGGGTTTCAAATCTGAAGAATTTGAATTAGCCTTACTTTGTTAGTCCTTCCCTTTTTTTAGAAGAGCTCTCTTAAATATCTTAGAAAGTAATTTTTGTCTGACTTTTCCATATCGTTTGTTTTCCTTTCTGAATTTAAAACCGTTAGAAATATATTCTAGTTAATATATTCTAGTCAATGTTAATTAATTCATAACCACATGGAAGAAAGGATAATAACTGTCCACACACAAAAAAATAATCCACTGTCAAGAGTCCTGTCTCTGTACTTCAGAATTTCATGGAAGGCATAATTTTAAGTAAGAAAGTTTATTTTAAAAAGTAAACCAAAGTATTTCATTATATAATTAGCCTATTTTGATTTTTAAGAATTGTAAAATTTTCAGTGTTTATACTCCCTTCCCAATTCACAAGACAGTATTTCTTGAAAGACGAGAGTACCCTTCATTTCCCAGGATTTTACTTTAGCCATTGCCGTGACTGGCTGTTTTCCAAGACAGTATGAATGGTCTGAATGATATTTGGAGCCATTACAGGCTATATAGCTTAAAAAGTTTTGCTAGAACACTTGAAATCCTTTGCTCTTGTCATCAACACCAGCTATCACTTACTGACCATGTTTTTATCCCTCTGAGTTGTTGCTGCTCATATACTGTCTGCTCCTCATGGGAGACTGTGTCTATCTAAGTTGCCGTTCTCTCAAAAAACAAGAGAGCAAAGTTAATCACAATTGGTCCACAGTAAAATATAGGTAGGGCCCCCAAAATACATAAGTTCTGAAGATGGTTGCCCATCTTCAGAGAGAGGTAGAGGGTTGAAGCTATCCCAAGAATACTGGAGTTACTCAAGATATGAATCTGTTTTCAGCTCCTGGGAGATTTCTACAATAATGGAAAGAATGATGCTTTGGCACCAGCAGACTGCATTTCTTGGGAGAGCTCTGCTTCCTCTGTTCCAAATATAATTTTACAAACTGGATTTTGCACCAATTCAAAAAATGGTTCAAATGAGGTTTTAAATATATATAATATAATGACAACTCAGAAGATACTGAAAAGTTAAAATTTAGACTAAAGTTTATTTAAATGTGTAAACACATATTAAAGTGGGCACAAGTAGAGTTAACAACCCACTGGTAGGATGAAAATAAAGGAAGAAAAAGACAGGAAATAATAAAGAAATGAGAGAAGATAAGGTATGCCATGACATACAGCTTAGGGATTCTCATTGTAATAGGAATACCAAGTTGACTCTTACAATCTGGCCATGTGCTGTAAACTTTGTAGAAGCCCACTAGAAGATTATTTACATAAGGAAATGAGGTATCCTGGGAGAAAAACTCAGGATGAAGGAAGATGAAACAAGTATGAACACCTGATCCAGAATCAAAGCATTACTTGGCAGAGGAGAGGAGTGACTTGGTGGTCATTCTAATTCATCTCCAACTCAGTCCAATGGACTTGTGTGGGTCCTGGGAAGAGAGAGGATTGTAAGTAAAAACTGAGAAATGTTTTCACCATTAACTCTATAAAAGATTTAGGCATTAGCTGCCCTGCTTTGCATAAGATGTTATATTTCAAAAGAGCCAAAGGGAGAGAGCTGCACACTTGTGCCAGAGACCACAAGCACAGTTCGGGTCCTTTCAGAGTTCTGATGCATTGGCAGTATTGTTCAGTGAGAGAACATGAGAGAGAGGGAGTGTAAGCAAGCGAGCAGCTGGAAGGGAAATATTCATGGGCATGTATGAAAGAAGTTTCTGAAAATACAGATAGGTGTACAGGCTCCAACCACTAAGGATTCTGGTATGTCTGGTATGAGGCCTAGCTGTAGGTAATTGAAAACACTTCAAGAATTCATGAGGAGCATTTTACAGTTATCTCCAAGGAGGGGTTAATGGCTGTAAAATGCAGGCCTCATGTGTAATAGCCTGCTAAAACCCACGGAAACTCAGGTTATGCCTGGAACTATTCCTGACAACTTGTGAACAACTAGGGAAATATAAATTATCTCTATGGTCTATAAAATCTTGATTGGATGCATTAAGGAATCACTGCATTAGGAAACTATCCCCTCAAAAGAATGTGCTAGACAAATATATTACCACAAAGTGTTTTCACTAGTTCTTGAGTGAAATGTTCCAATATGGTCCTTTTAACAATCAATGTCTATTCCTGGTAGGGGCTGCTGAATCATCATTTTTTTAACTGTTTATTTTGGAATACTTTCAAACTTACAGGGCAGTTACTCAAGTAATACAAATCCCATATAGAAAACTTCAGCATACCCTTATCTCCCCAGAGACCCAGATCTACCGCTTTTAAAATTTTGCCACATTTGCCATATTATTCTATTTATTATCCATTAATCTGTCAATCCATCTATCAATCCATTTTCTGAACACTTGTGTGTAGGCAGTACACATCATGCTCCATGAACAATTAATACTAACATGAACATTTCCTGAGAACAAGGATATTCACTTATGTATTACCTTTAGTGCAGTTATCTAGTTAAAGAAATTTAACATTGATATAATGTTTACAGTCTATATTCCAATTTTTTCCTTCCTTCCTTCCTTCCTTCCTTCCTTCCTTCCTTCCTTCCTTC